>CM053582.1:465010183-465049610 GCA_028627135.1 Pseudochirops cupreus | reverse complement strand
ATAGCACCATATAAATTTCAAACATTATTTATTATTAGTGTATGTAAAGATTGTTGCTAGGTCTTTGCTCTTAATAATAATGCTTCTAGTAATATTTTTATATTAGTGATTTTTTTTTCTCCTAAAAATAATCTTAGGATACTATCCTATGGGGATTTACTAGGACAAATACAATGACAGATTTCATAATTTTAATTATGTAATTCCATATAGCTTTTCAAAATGATTGCATCAATTTAGCATGGTGTAATAGTGTTCTTGCTTTTCCACAGCTTCAGTAGTATTTAATTAAATCATTTTAAATTTCTTTTTTCAATTTGATGGGGCAAGGTAGTATCTCAGAGTATGTGTTAGGGAGTTTGGACACTTCTAAATATGCTGTTGATAATTTGTTTTTTTCTTTGGAGAACCACTTGTGTATGTTCTTTAACCATTAAGGAAAGGATAGTGCTCCTATGAATCTATGTCAATTTTGTATAGATTTTTGGATATTAGGCTCTTTATCAGACGTATTGATCACCAAGATTTTTTTCTATTCTATTTCTTATTATCAATCTGTTGTTTTTGTGCAAAAGTATTTTATTCTTTTATCATATTTATTCTTAGCATTTCACCTCTCCACAATTGTAAGACATAGAACATTCCATTAAGTCATTTTTATGATATATTTTCAAATATTTAGGCTGTTGGTCCACTTGGAACTTATTGTAGCATCATATAGTGATAAATGTGGTTCTAAACCCATTTTACACCATACTGGTATCCAATTTCCCCAGCAGTTTTTATTGAATGAGGACTTTCCCCAGGGTTTTCATTTCTTGGATATATTGAACAGCAGTCTACTGTATGAATCTGGTTCTTATTCAGAATGACATCATTGGTTACACTGAACTTTTTAAAACTTGTTTTTTCAGTTACAGGTGTATTTTTGCATCATTAGATGGAACCCTCCTCAAAACAACACTCCAGACTGGTAGAAACTTCTCAATATTCCATTTAGTTCTGAGAAGGCTTAGGACGTAGTCCCTGAAATCCCTTACATCCAAAATATTCCTCTCTGTGACCCCTACATAGCCATCAGCTTAAAAAAAAAAACCCAAACCAAATCCAGACAAAAAAAACCCTCTGATGTCACAAGTTTCCATAATTCTAATATCTGGTTTGCAAAGCTATCAGTTTGCTTTTTACTTCCCAGGGATTTTAGAATGTTTGATACAATTAACTTCAAAACAGAAGTGTGGAATCAGCTCTAGGCAATGAGAGAGAAAAATCCTTTCTCTCTCTCTCTCTTTTTTTTTTTTTTGCTTTTTTTTGGAGGGGGGAAGGTAGGGCAATTGGGGTTAAGTGACTTGCCAAAAAAAATCCTTTCTCTTAAGACTCCTTGACCCTATTTCCTTTCACAGACCCTGCATTTCCCCTTTCCTTTCCCCACTCCCCCCAAAACAAAAGAAGCCTCTTGAAAGAATAATATTGACTTTATTGACTTTAATGGCAGTGGAACTTTTAGAATTGCTTGGAAGGGATTAAGCATCTTCCTCCAGTGGGGAAAATGCAACATATAAAGCAAAAGTTGAATCTAACCCTTGTGTTACGGATTCCTCAGACCAGATGGATATTCATAAAGGGGGTCTCCTAGGCAGGAGACATTAGGCCTTAAGCCAACCTCCTGCCACGCCCATCTTGAATTCTTTTACAGGTAAAATAAGGTTAAAATGACAACATTACCTTAAAGAGAAAAATCATTCAAGGGTAATATGCACGCTAAGAATGTGTGTCTTGAGGGACTGTCCCACTTGCTTTGCCTTCTTTGTGGTGAAGGGATTTATGAGCTGAGTATATGCATTTGGAAAAGTAATATCACATAGTAGAAAGAGCATTAGTTAGTCAGAAGGTCCTGGGGTTTAGTCCTGGCTCTGCCATTTACTAGCTCTTTGGTCTTGGGTAGGTCACTTGATCCATCTGACTCTTGATTTTCTCTACTATAAAACGGGGGAAATAATACTTGTATTACCCATCTTATAGGTTATTGTAGGGATCAAATATAGATGTTTGATATGGATATAATACAGAATGGATACGATATAGTCTGTAGCCATAAAGTGCTATATAACTGTAAGCTATTATTAGTAATGCTGATATTGCAAGTCCTAAGACTTTTAAAAAATATTCTATGTGGAGGAGGCACTTCTTTCTTTTAGATCTTGATTTAAATGTGGTTTTCTTATCTATAGGCCATAGTTTCTTAAGGCGTATAGTAGAACAAACTGCAGCTCAACAGTTTTTTTTGTGTGTGAGAAAGGATTTGATGTGTAATTGTTAAAACAAAATAAAAATTTGGTATCTCTGTGAGCAGGCTGTCTCTTCATAGCTATTTCAAAGGCAAGAAAAATGAACTATGAATTAGTGAGGCTTTGACATATAGAAGAATCTTTTATAAAGCTACTATTTATTCCCTCATTTCTTTACTTACAAAATCAAAATGATAGCTGGGTTTTGAGATGTACCTTTGGTTTGCTCCAATTTCTCATAAAGATTACAAAATTAACGCAGTACTTATTTTCCAAAGTGGAGAACCTAGTATCCCTTGAAAAAAATGTGCTTCTGTGTAAGGAATGAAAACTAATATGTCACATGAAATATTCATTAGGACTTCTCAGCCTGGGATGCTGTGGGTTCATGAGGAGCAACAACATAATTTCAAAGGAACCAAAAGGGTGGTTAGTTAGGTGATAAAAGAATCTTTATTTGAGGTTGTACAATGGCCCATCTCCAAGATTTGCATATAGGGCTAGATGGGTCTTTAAGTTGTGACTATGTAAGTAGAAAACATTACTAAAAATAAAATATGAATAAAGTTATCACCTTTGGAGATTGCATCTATCAGGTATGCTTACTGAAGGCCAAATAAACCGTAGTCATTTTAGGGATTTTTAAAAAAAAGAATATTTCAATTGATATCTTTAATTCAACAGACCTTTGTTAAATCCCTATAGTACACAGATCACTGTGGTCCCTGCCTTTATTGAGTTTGATATCTGTTGAGAGAGGGGGAAATGATGTATGGAGACATAGCTGCATTCCCCCCCCCCCCAAATAAAAAAGAATGAGGCACCATGATGTAGAATGAGTGTGGATTGGGAATCAGAGAAACTGCATTCATGTCTCAGCTTTGCTCCTTGCTGCCTATGTGACCTTTGACAAGTCACTTTTTCTCTCTGTATCTCAATTTACCCATCTGCAAAATGAAGGCCCACCATCTATCCACTGTGTCACCTAGCTGCTCTTGTCTGTAAAATGTGTCAAATATTTAATAAACCTGAAAGCATCACATATAATGTTAGTTTGTTATCATAACAACCTGCTTCCAAAATTTTTTCAATGCATAACAGACTAATTGGTGAAGTCTGGATGGAGTTAATTCATGTCAATGATAATCACTTGGGATTTTCCTTTTTTAAGATAAAATTGTATGGAGTTCTTTTCTAGTCACCATGAACCTCTCCTTTTCTATTAACCTGACCTAAAGGGATTTTGTTTAGAATATATGTATATGGGTTTCTTTTTTTCTACCTGTTTCTGCAGACTCTAGCTGATACTGGACAAAGAATTATCTCTTTGACTTAAAGAAATCTAAATGTGTTGGCCTAGATTCCCCCCAAAGTATCCAAATGCAAGATTATGTTTATGCCGTGCAGCGACCCAAAGAATCATTGGAAACCTGGCCTGGGTCTGACGAGTCAGCTGATCCAGCAGCCCCACATCCAGTAGTTAACAATAGCCTTGCTAAGAAAGGTTGGGGGCAGGGAAGGAAAAGCCTTAGAGTTGCTGAACAAAACATTAACCTCATTAGGGATAGGGAGCATCCTTAACTCCCCTTTCATCAAAATCCCTTGAGATTTATTGAAATCCTGCTTAAACCTCTTTATGTTTTCATCCTATAGATTAACAGCCTCTTAGGGCAATCGTTGACTACCCAAGATGTAGTATTTCCTTTTATCAAGCTGTTAGTGTTGTCCTTTTAGACAGTACTATTTACCTGGAGGCATGTTAATGGCATGTCCAGATTGCTAATGAGCAAGGCAGTATCCTGCTGGAGCCTCACAACTTAGTGAGGTTTAATGGAAAAACCAGTACTAGAATGAGGCTTCTGTCTTTACACAAGTCTCTTCCCTTCTTTCATACTTAGTTTCCTCACCTGTAAAATGAAGGGATTTCTAAAGTCTCTTAAAGGACTAAAATTCAGTTTCTGTGAATATGCTCCAATTTGGACAGGGTCCTTTCAACATGGGCAATAACTAAAATGGTGACTTTTAGGATTGAAATTAGTATTTTTCCCTAAATTGAATAGTCCACTAGAGTAGAAAAGATTGTAATTTAATTGTTTTTTAGTATGGTATCTGTATGGATTTGTGATTTCCTTAGCATGCAAACTCTCCCTTGAGGGATATCACCCATCTGTATCTCTACTTATTGTCTGTGTGATCTTAATGCTCATGCCATCCCTCTCCTGATTATCTCCAATTTATCTTGTCTGTCCTTATCTTGTTTGTAGCTAGTTGTTTGCCTTTTGTCTTTTCCATTAGCTTGGGAGAGTAGGAACTTATTTTTTTTTCTTCCCTCTTTGTATCCTCCAAGCTTAGCATGGTGCCTGGCATATAGGACATGATAGATGCTCATTGACAGACTGACTATATCACCAAGGTGATATTCACAGCACCAGTGACGACTAGGAATAAGAAAAATATAACAGACTCTTCATATAGAAGACAGAAGCAAAACATTTATTCTGACACAAGAAAGTCAAATCCCAACGTCACAAAATGGAATCCATATTAGCAACAAAGAAGTTAATACACCATGACACAGCATGGAGCAATACCATACCTAGCTTGTCTCCTTGCCTGCGTCCTCTCCTTCCTCCTAACTGCTCTGATTCTCAGTTTTCTTGTCCACCCATTCAGCAAACTCCTCCTACCACAGGCTCCATGTGATTACATTTGGCCTATTAAGGGGCAGGGAATATCTTCAAATTTCCATTACCATTACACTGACTCCCCTTGGGAAAGGCCTCCCTGGGCCTCAGTTTCCTCATCTATAAAATGAGACCAGACCAGATGACCACTGTGGTCCCTTTCAGCTCTAAACCTAGGATCCTATGATCCTGGAGACTATGATCCTCTCAAACTGAGAGGCCACAACAGATACACAAGTAAGTTATAGAAAGTAATTTTAAGGAGTTCTAGTAATGAGAAGGTTAATTGGGGGGCTCTTCATGAATTTGTTGTTACTTGTGCAACTTGATCTAACTCAGTCTGTTTGAAACCAGCATGGTTTGGAGGGGTCCAAGGCAATAGGTGACAGACTAAGATCAAAGATTTAGAACTGGAAGTCTCCCTCATTTTACAGATGAAGAAACGGAGTCTCACAGAGATTAAGCAATGTGTCCCAGAAAACACAGGTAGCGTGTATCTGTGTGTGGCAGGAATTTAATCCCATGTTCCTGATTCCAAGTCCAGTGCCCTATAGCACTTTGCAACTGACATCCTTTAGGCTTGATTCCAAGGGGTTCTGTTTATCTCTTTGGCTCTATAAAACTCTGGGAAGTACTCTAAAACATAGATTAGTTATGGCTTGTGTCTAGGGTTTTCGCAAAAGTCTGTAACAGGTTCCTCAATTTACTCAGTTTCCATGACCTGCTCTTCTACTCCATCTCAGTCACACACTGAAACAGTCATGCCCTTGGCCTTGCCATTACCCAAAAGTGTTCCACTTCCATGATCATGAACTCTCAAATTCCTTTATCAGATCATAATCTTTTATCATTCTGTCTTTCCCTCTGCCTTAAAACCATAAGCCTTATTCTTTGTCCTCACCGTGACCTCTAATCCTCTATTCCTAGTTCTTCCCCAGGCTATCATCTCTGAAATATATGCTACAACTTAACTCCATTCCTAATCTCAACCTTTCCATCCCTCCTTAAAACTCTCATCCCTCCTTAAAACTCTTAAAACCTTTCCCTCTACTCTCTCAGATGAGTGCTTTGGCTCATACTTTACAAAAAAAATTGAGGCCATTCATTAGAAATCTCTTTTTTCCTCTCCTCATCTCACATCACTCAGATGTCTTTTCCCACTGTTTTCTCCATCATTGTCTGACATGAAGATGTAGTCTTTCTCCCTGCCAACACAACCCCCTTTACATGTATAAGTGATTGCCATTCCATTCCATCTCCTTCAGCTGATATCTCTACTCCTCTCCCCACTCTCTAACCCATCTTCAATATCTTCTTATCTACTAGCTACATCTTTGTTGCTGACAAACGTACACATGTCTTCCGATCCCTAAAAAATCTTCACTTGATTGGACCATTTTTGCTAGATATCATCCTATATCTCCCTTCTCCTTTGTGTCTAAATTTGAGGAAGCTGCCTAATGCTTGGAGTTGCCTTTTCTTTTCCCCTCTCTCAATTCTAAACTCTCTACACTCTGGCATCTGACCTCACCATTCAGCTAAAATCTGTTCTCTTCAAAGTCACCATTGGTCTCTAAATGTCAAATCCAAAGACCCTTTCTCCATCCTTGTTTTTTGTTTGTTTTTGTTCTTGTTCTTCATTTTTTACCTCTCTGCATCCTTTGACATTGTGGATCATAATCTTTTCCCAGGTGTACTCTCCTTTCTAGATTTTAATGACATCATTCTCTCCTGGTTCTCTTATTTATCTGAAAATTCCTTCTCAGTCTCCTTTACTGGGTTTTTCTCCAGGGCATGCCCATTAACTATAGGTATATTTATCTGTCAATGTGGTGTGGATCCTCTTTACTTCTCCCTTGGACTATTGCATCAGTCTTCTGGTTGGTCTCTGTCTAAATCAGCTCCCTACTCTACTCCACCCTTCACTCAGCTGTCATTTACATAAGACCCTCCATTTCTCACCTCCAGTCCTTTTTTACTGGAATGCTTTTCTTCTTCACCTCTGCCTCCTGGCTTCTCTTCCTTTCTTTACCACTCCGATAAAATCTCACCTTCTTCAGGACATTTACCCCTGTCCCCTCTTCCCTTCTATTTGTACTTTATAGACCATATGTAAAGATGTTTTTCCATGATGTCTTCCACATTAGAATGTGAGGTACTTGAGGGCAGATGCCATCATTTTGCCTTTCTATGCCTCCCCAGGAGTAAGTACAGTACCTGGCACAAAGCTTAATAAAAACTTAACAAATGTCTGTTGATATACTTTTCCCTTCACATCTATTCATTCCTTTTTCTCAATGACATTTATTTACCTGTGATTCAATAATAACGTTCTTAAAAATAAGTCTTTCTGCAATAATTATCAAACATCACAAGTAATCTGTTTTTATAGAATACCAGAAGGATACTGAGAGAATCAGAAGTCAGTGAGTCAAGTAACATTTATCAAGTAGTTACTAGATGCCAGGTCCTGAAAGAATTCAAGATTTTCATGTCTAACCCATGGAGATGATTGTTCTAGAACCACCTACATAGGAAGAACATTCCCATTTCTATAGAAAATGTCTATATTTACAAAGAAACCAGTCTAGCAATGAGTTTACTTTACATTAGCTAAGTATTAGTGTCTGTACTCCATGTCTTTGTGGTCCTGAATTTGTTGACCTTGACCCAATCTGTAGAGTCTCTGTAGAGTCTCTCTGTAGAGTCAGCTGATAGAATCTACAACACAATCAGCTAGAACAAGGCAGCATGGATCAGCCGAAAGAAAAAAAAAGTTTAAAATAATTTTCTACCCAAGAGCTTTCCCATTTGTGAGAAAGAATTGATTGATTCTATCAAATTATCCCCTTAAAGGTGATGAACTAAAACATAAAACAGAACATGAACCTTACAGTTCTGCCCTCAAAGAATTTATAATGAGACAATATTCATTTTTTCTCAATAAATGAGTAGTTTTTGTTGTATTTTTAACTAATTCCCTTTTGCAATGGAGATTGCCACTTGAGTATCTTATAGGAAACTTTTGACCTTGGTCTCCACCATGCTGGTGGAAAATAAGTTCTAGCATGTGATGCTGATCTGGAAAGGCTTCAGTTATGAACTGTCAGTGGTCTGAATGTTTGCTATCCAAAGTCTAGCCTAGCTAGGTCTGGGGAATCTTATCATTAGAAGCTTGGCTGAGGCTAAGTGATGGAATTTTTTTTTTGACCACAGTAACTCAAAAGATTGTCTGCTAAGGCACAGAAAAGTTGTATCCTATGTATACATAATCCTATGTATACATACTGTATCTATAATGATGGAATCTTGGATTGTATTAATGAAAATAATCTTTTTGGGGTGGTGGCTGTTGGACAAAACTTTCCATGTTGTATAGTTAACCTGTTCCAAATCCACCTCTACTACCAATACTTTGATTGTCATTCCTTGGGGTCCCCCACAGAAACAGTCTGTTGATCCTACTACACAGTGAGACGAAATGTTGAATGTTTTATTCAAGTAGGTATTGACTTTCTAAGGTTCTTTTAACCTATGAGGTTCTCTAATATATAGCATTAAAAAGATTTTGTTATTGGGCTATCAAGGACCCTTATGTATCCATTTTAGAAATGTAATAGTTGCTAATTTTTGTGGTAATTTAGGGTTTTCAAATTTAATCCACCCAACAACTATTTGAAGTAGGTTGTGCAAGAGTTATTGTTGTTCTCATTTTACAAAGGATGAAATTGAGGTCCAGAGCAATTAGGTGATTTACTCAATATCACATAGCTTGCAAATAGTAGAGATTTGAACTGAGAATTTCTTTTTTTTTTGGAGGGGGGAATGCAGGGCAATTGAGGTTAAGTGACTTGCCCAAGCTCACACAGCTAGTTTTGTGTTAAGTGTCTGAGGTCACATTTGAACTCAGGTCCTCCTGACTCCAGGGCCTGTGCTCTATTCACTGAGCCATCTAGCTGCCCCTGAACTGAGAATTTCTGATCCCAAATCTAGTATCCTTTTTTTTTGAGGATGAAAGGCAAGGCAATTGGGGTTAAGTGACTTGCCCAAGGTCACACAGCTAGTAAATGTGTCAAGTGTCTGAGGTTGGATTTGAACTCAGGTCTTCCTGACTTCAGGCCCAGTGCTCTATTCATTGCACCACCTAGCTTTCCCCTCTAGTGTCCTTTCTACTATAACACAGTTGCCTTTGGATAGATTATCCTGTTTGGCCTAGAACATTAAATGGTGTGGTCATAATAAAGTGGTTCTCTGTGACTGTCCACTATTAGATATTTGAAAGCAATATGTAAATTGGATTAAAGAAGGATATCCTTTAATGTGCACATGTGTAGTTTCATGGAAAGAACATTATGGACTTGGAGTCCATAAATGGGCTTGGGTTGAACCTGTCTCAAATTAAGGAAAGATAAAGCCATGTTGAAATAATTTTATACTTTCTCTTTTTTAAATCCTCAACCGTTAGCATAGGAACTTGCTCATCACAGGTATTTAACACATATGTGTTTTTTTGTTATTGTTGAATTAATAGGAGTTGATCTCTGTGTTAGCTGCTGGAGAAACACAGATCTTTTAAAATTATAGCTTCTTAAAGAATTACATTGTATTGTAAGATGAGAGGATCGGGCTGAGAAGGTAGCATGTGCTGGGGCAAAAGAATAGTTAGGCATCATGATTGAGGAGAACTTGAAGAGGGATTGGGTGGATAAAGGAAATCTCAAATGTATGTTGCTGTTACCATACCTATCTCCTAGAGACATAACGAAAATAGAAGGCTAAATGTTTTAAGAGCTTACCTTCTTGTCATTTTGTCATTCTTCTAAACCTGTCGTTCTCCTACATCTTGTAGCAGTAATATGTCTTTTTTTTAGGCCCTTAATTCTAAGCAAAAATGCATCATTTGCTCTGTGGCCAGTGTATAGCTAAAATCCTTCTTATCCTTTTTAGTACAAAATTGCTTCAATGTGCTGGATTTCTCTTTCTCTTCTTTTGACCTGCTCAGCATAGCTGAAAACATATAGTTGTATGGTTCACAAGAAATTACTAGAATTTTAAAAAATGGTTGTAAACAAAGACAGAAGCAATTAATCATTTGAAAGCCAAGCAGAAATTGGTGCAAATATTAAAAAGTGGAGAGTTTAAGCCAACTAAACATGATAGCTAAGGTCAAGTTTGAAGCTTCTGTCTACCTGTGGTTCATGGCATCCATTCTGTACAGATCCCCAAGTAGGAGTCTAGTCCTGTGGTGGGGAAGGCATTATTAATCATGCCATCTCGAATGCATTCCATTTCATTCATTCCTTGAATTTATCTGCATTCCAGTAACAGGAAAATGTAGACTTACCACATTCAGCGATGCTGAATATGGAAGTGAACTTGGTGTAGTGAATGTGACATCAAAACTGAGTAAGTCTGAGCTTACTTTTCCTAGGGATTAAGGTGGTATGGGAAAAGTAAAATAGGAAAAAAGCACTTTTAAGATTAATTTATATTATCAACATTTTCTCCATTACTCTCTTAACTCTAGACAATCAACAAAACCACAAATCAAGCTCTGATCTGTAGCTTTTTTTGTGTGTGCCAGTTTCAAAGGTGTGGATACTCACATTGAAAATGTAAGGTTTGGCTCTTGGGAACCAATCTGAGCTGGCTTCAGCACACCCCTGGACAAAGGGGCAGTACCATACACATATACATATATTGCATCTCTATGTTGCATGTTTATTACAATATGTCCAATACATTTGTGCATGTCCTTCCTAAGGATTGAGGTGGTATGGGGGAGTGTATCTTTGGTGTTGGGGGAAAGATTTTACTTCTCTTCTTGATATATCTCTGCAAACATCCCTTTGTAAAAGTAAAAAGTAGGGGCAGCTAAGTTGTGGGGTAGTTAAAGCACCTGCCCTGGAATCAGGAGGATGTAAGTTCAAATTGGGCATCAGGCATTTACTAACTGTGACTCTGAGCAAGTCACTTAACCCTGATTATCTTTTAAAAAAAGCAAAAAAGTATGTATGCATATAATTGTATAGGTTGCCAATTGTATCTGAGCTCATCCTCACCACAACCTTATAAGGAACATAGGGCAAGTATTATCTGCATTTGACAGGTGAGGATACTGAAGTTCAGAGAGCTTAAGGAATTTGATCAAGGTCACACAGGTAAGAGACAGAGAAGGGGCTTGAAATCAAATATTTTGAATATAAGTACCATTCTTTTTATATTCTACAAGTCTTAGAAACTGAACATAACAGCTATCTTTTGAAAGATTAAGTTCATTTAGTAACTGGTAAGTTAGTTGGCTTTCATACTTCTGCAATTTAAAAATAATTTTAGGTCAGAGAGAATTATTTAGGAGAAAGAGTCTGCCCAAATACATTTTTTAAAAATTCTGTAATATTTGTTCCAATGAAACATTGAAGAATTCCTAAGATTGTACTAAATATTTCAAGAATTTTCAGGACAGCTAACAACTGGATTTTAAATATGTTATAAAAGTACTTGACAACAGACCAATTTATGAGACAAATGTCTTGTGTTTCAAATGAGTATTTCTGCATAAATTTATGCTTGCTAAGTATTATTCATTCAAAGCTCAGGTTTGATATTTGGTGACCTTTTAGTGTTAAAATATATATTTAAAAGTCTAATAAAATTTCATGACTCTTTTCATAACACCTTTTTGAACCTCAGAATTGACCAAGGTCTTAAAGATCTTCGAAATGTTTTCTTTTGCACATATTTTGCTTTTTTATGAAAACTTAATGCTATCAACTGAGGATAAAGAAACCTCTTTGGGATTCTAATAAGCAAGTGGTCTATTTATAAGAAATTATATGCTTAGCTGTAGCAGACCTGTGTGGTCTAAATAACCGGGATATCTTTATTGGAAAAATCACTGTAATTGCAAATTTTGTTTAAACAAGTACTCTTACACCCCCCCCCCCCCCCGCCCCAACACTTCTCCTACCCTAGTGTCCAGATTTAAAATCTGACTGTTAGGAAATTTATATTTTGAAATGAATATTAGTTTAATTTCACCGTCAGGAAAAAGCAAAATAGATAATTGTTTCTTTCTTTAAAGTGGGTAGCCTTCCAGAGCTCCTGTCAATAGAAGCCCTTTCTTTGAGCTAGTTTGCCTTTGGCATGCCTATAGAAGACTGAGGTCATGTCATTCAATCTGTGTGTTTGTCTTCTACCATTGTTGTAGCCCTTCCATGTAAGATTGTGCTCTTTACCCATAATACCAAGTGATATTGAGTTTTCATAGGTAGGTTTACATTGTGTCATCCATACCTCCTACTACTTAAAAATATATACTACCTGATCTGCTGAAAGGCAGATTTTGTAAATAAAAAGAAAAAAAATTTCTAACAATCCTGGCTTAAAATGAAATGGCTTGTTTCTGTTAAGTGAATTCTATATTACTGGTGGTCTTCAAGAAGAAGCTGAATGATTATCAATCATCTGGAGTTTTGTAGAAGGACTTTATAAAGCTTTGGTTTGGGGGATGGGCCAAATGACTTCCAAGTTTCATTTCAGTTCTGGGAGACTGATTCTATGCCTATGTAGGCCAAAATGGGATTGGACTTGGGAGTCAGAAGCCTGGGTCAGATCCTGACTCTTTGTTAGCTGCATAACTATGGGAAAGTCACTTGACTTTTCTGAGTCTGTTTTTTTCTATCTTTCTTTGCATAAATAAACATATACTCAGGAATCTTGGATTTTCTATGATCACAGACTTGGAAGTAGAAAAAACCACACTGATCTATCTAGTCCAACCCCCTCATTTTACAGATAAGGGAGCTGAGGTGAGAAGGATTAAGTGTTGATTTGCTCAAAGTTACTTGGGTACTAAGTGATAGAGCTTGGATTACTTCACATATGCTGAAGCTGTGAATTATGATAAAAAGCAACTTTCTTTTCTCTTAAAGGAATGAATAATGGAATCAAATGTATTCTCTCAACAAAATCAAGTTTGAGTCAGCATTTTCTGAGTCAACCTGGTATTTATTATTTATCTGAAGTAGATACTGGGTAGATGTTGAATGCTTCAAATATAAAGTGCAGACAGCAGATATATATCGCCAAGGACAAGCTCTTAACTCAGAACTGAAATTTGGAATTGTACCTTTTGACGAATGATGACACTGACGGTCCCGTACATCATCTGTAGCTGAACTAGTATGCTTTTTTGGCAAGGACTGTAATGTTTGAAGAACTGGTCTAAATAGACTGTCTTCTTCAGTTTCTTTTAAATGAGACATAACTGTGTTTTGAGAGAAATAAGAAATCTTAACTTCTTTAGTAGGAAAGCTATGTATAGATAAGAAAATTCATACATTAATTTTCCTTATTAAATGATTATTTGCAAGATATTATCTTGAACTCATGACTGTCTGGCCCCAACTAATAACAATCCTTAACCCTTTAACTTAGTGTTCCTATCATTAGTCATTTCTTTCAAATGCTTACATATATTATTTTAAAGGAGTCCTATAGACAATATACATTATGTGAAGAATTCTTTGAGAGTAACCATCATGTATACAGTATTTTGCATGTTTTATGCTGACATTTTAGATTTCAATTAGTTTTTTTAAATCAATATTTATTTAAATGTTTTTAAAGTTTTTTTTTCTTCTTTGATGAGGGGTAGTAGATGGGACAGATGAATCTAGAAAAATAAATTTGAAGAGAAGTCAAAATTGTTAGCATTTTCTGGTGGCATGTAAATGGTTTTTGGGAGTGTATCTAAATATAGGATATTTTAAAAGCACAAGAAAGATACAAGCTAGAAGACAGCTTTTGGATTTCTTTTTTCTGTGTTTTTGGCTTCTAACTCATTCTTTCTGTGTGGTAAAGGTGGTGCAGTGGATAGAGTGCTGGGCCTGGAGTCAGGAAGTCTCATATTTCAGAGTTAAAATCTAGTCTCAGATACTTACTAAATGTGTGACCCTGGGTAAGTCACTTAACCCTGTTTGCCTCCATTTCCTCATCTGTAAAATGAGCTGAAGAAGGAAATGGCAAACCAGTCCAGAATCTTTGCCAAGAAAATTTCAAATGGGGTTACAAAGAGTCAGACACTTCTGAAAATGAAGAAACAACAACTGTGTGGTAAGCGAACCTTCTTTGAAGTAAAACAAGTAAGTGGGAGGTCCTTAACTTCTTTGAAAGGGAAAAACGATGGTGTAATGAAAAACAGAAAGGCATCGAAGGAGGATTCGGAGGGCTACCAGGTCTGAATTTCTACTATGACACTAACTAGCTGTCTGACCTTGAGCAAGCTCCTTAACCTCTATGCCTTAATTTTCTCTTCTGTCAAAGAGAATTAATGATACTTATCCTACCGCCCTCACAGTGTTGTTGTGAGGAACTCTAACTGTAAAATGCTATGTAAAAATAAACTCACTGCTTCTATTTTCCCTATAAAATGGGAAGCTTCCTTTCCTCTTGTGGGGAGTCAATAGGGTTTTCAAAACTGTCATAGTTCTGGCAAAACCATGGACCAGTAAGGATGGCACAAGGTGCAAGAGAAAACAATTGGCTAATGGGGCCAAATGACTTCAGATGGTTTAATGCAATGAAGATAAAATATGTGCCTGCAAAGAGCTGAATAAATAACTTGAACCTAAATCAAGGGAATAGTGGTAATGTTTATTAAGGCAAGAGCCAAGGACAGTTAAGAGAATGACCTTGAAACCTATAGACCTGGGACAAACCAGTATACATTAGCCCCAGGGGACTTGAGTAGGCACTGTCAGTGGGTGAAACTGGAGTATATTTAACTTGAGACTTGAAACAGCTTTACTAGTGCTGCATTATTGTATTATTTTTTTCTGATTTTGTTGACCTAAAAAATAAAGCATTTATGTTTTGAGTGTCTAAGTTTTGGATAAACTGATTAACTCCAGAATTAAATCTTCATCAAGAGATCACAGGTGAAAAGTATTTTAACTTTTCAGTGGAAATCTTTCAGAACTTGCACTCAGCATTTAACTGTGCAGGTGTACCTCTCAAAAAGCAATCACTGATCATCCTGTTTTCTATGAGAGATACCTTGAGAGGAGGGGTGATTATTTCCTTTCCTTCCAGTCTGGAATGTGGTTCTTTCTAATAATTATCTCAGTTAAATTTTGATAGACATTCAGGAATAGTTTCACTGAGTTCAGAGTTATAGGACCTGAATTTCAACCCTTTCTCAGACACTTATTATCCTTGTCAGTTTTCTGGGCCTCAGTTTCCTTTTCCTTATCTGTAAACTGAGGGGTTAGACTAGATGGCCCTTAAAAATCCTTCCCAATTCTAAATCCGTGTTTTTGTGAATATATTAATTGTATCAAGTAAGATATACCTGTGTGTCTTAGTAGAATTATTTCCCTCCAGACTTTCAATGACTATTAATCAAGTTTCTGCCATATTAGAAAGGAGATACTTATTTTGGCTTTTAATTTGGCAACTATTGTCACCTAGGGGTTTTGTGTTCAATACTGGCCTTGATAAGATTGCTATCTTGGTCCTTCATCTTCTACTCATAAAAGGGAGATGGTATTATCTGAAAAAGTAATCATAAGAGTCTTAGAGAATCTAATAGGTGGAGGGGAACTCAGGGGCCCATCTAGTCTAACACTAGTCTGACTAATATAGCACCTCTCTGGGCTATTCCTCCCAACTCACATTTAAATGATGGACATCCCCCCCCCCCACAAGGGGACAGGTACCCCAGGTTCAAAGTTACTCTATAGGCTTTTATTTCTAAATCCGTAGCCCCATTCATAGTCAACCAGTGGACACAACTAGTCTAGCGTGAAGGCATTTACTGGATAGTATTTAAAAGAGTACATTAGAGCATTTCCTCTATAGACTTGGGGCACATTCTCCCACAAATATATATACCATCAATGGAGGAAAGTGAACAGGTATAAAGAGAGGACATGAGAGCCCTCTACATGGAGGATATAGATGGAGAGGCAACTTATACCTCCAACAGTGATAGAGCTTCTCATTTTTTCAAAATTAAATATAATTTGAATGAACAAAAATAGATTTTTCTCTCCCACCCTTCTTTCCACCAGTTCTAAAGCTCAAAACTGCATTAAAACTTTTGGAAAAAACTGTTTATGTCTCATTTAGCACCCTGAGTCACATCTCCGTCACGATGTGGGTAAGCATGTTTTATCTTTGGTTCCCTGGAATCATGATTGGTCATTGCATTAATCAGGGTTATTATGGCTTTCAAAAGTGCTTGTTTTTATAGTGTTGTTATTGTTACATAAATTGTTCTGTCTGCTCTCTTTATTCTGCATCAGTTCGTGTAAGTCTTGATAGATTTCTCTGAAACCCTCCCCCCTTCATCATTTCTTATGGTTCATGGTATTCCATTACACTCTTATACCATAGTTGGTTTGATCATAACCCAATTGATGGGCACTCCTTTGTTTTCTAGTTCTTTACAAAAAAAACTACTATAAATATATATTTTTAAATATATGGATCCTTTTCTTCTTTCTTTGATCTCTTTGGGGTATAGACTTACTAGTAATATTGTTGGGCCAGAGGATGTGCACAATTTAGCAGTTCCAAATTATTTTCCAGAATGGCCACACAAATTCACAGCTTCACCATCAATGCATTAATATGCCTATTTTCATGCAGCTCCTCCCAACATTTGCCGTTTTCCTTTTTTGTGTTGCAGAATGATCCTTTACGTTATGGAAGGCTTCACCACATTAATTTGAAGCTTGTATACAGTCTGTATTAAACATGCTATAGCCTATTTAATTGTATCAGTGTCCACTATTCTGGTTGCTATTGACCAAACAATTTAATCCTTTGGTAATATATAAAACATGTAGGAGAAGATTGTTGTTGTTGAGTTGTTTTGGTCATGTTTGACTCTTCATGACCCCATTTGGGATTTTCTTGGCAAAGATACTAGAGTGGTTTGCTATTTCTTCTTCCAGCTCATTTTACAGATGAGGAAACTGAGGCAAACAGGGTTAAGTGACTTGCCCAAGGTCACCCAGCTAGTAAGTGTTTGAGATCAGATTTGAACTCAGGCTGATGAGTCTTCCTTCAAAGAAAGTAGCTTTCTTTCCACTTAACTGACCCTAAGGAGAAGATATCAAGCATTTATTTCATTCCTACTATATACCAGGAATTATGCTATGTTCTGGGAATACAAAGCCATAAATGAAAAAGTCCGTGCCTTCAACAAACTTATATTTCATTGGGGACAACATCATCCCTACAAACAGATAAATATAAATATATGCTAATTAAATACAAGGTGATTTTGGTGCCAGGGTGTCACAAACAGCTAGGATGATCCAGAAAGGCCTCTTATAAGAGGATTTTGGGGGGATTTTCATGCCTAGTCATGCAAACTTTTTAAAGATTCTACATGTGTATTAAATCTAATATTAAATATTCACTTTGTAGCTTAAAAATTAGTTTCACCAACTTTTGTATTTGGAAATTTGAGTCTGTAGCAAAAAGATTAGTTATTGAACGTAGTATTTCTTCTCTCAAAATAAATAGAAATTTCACTGTGAAATGCCTTTAACATCATGATAACTGGCATTCATATAAGGTTTTAAGTCCTTTACATTATTATCACATATGTTTTCTCATAGCCACCCTGCAAAGTTGGAAAATTGACAGTAGTAAACACATTTTCCTGATGAGGAAAATCAAGGCTCTGAGAGGTTGTCAGTTTTCTCAGACACCTAATGGTGTCTGAGGTGGGGTTCAGACCTATGTCTTTTCTGATCATAAGCTGGGAGTTCTGTCTAAGTCATGCTACCCTTCTGCATAAAAAATAACAAATGGGGGCATGTGAGTTATAGACTTAGTCAGTGGTTAGGGGCTGGGGAGTAGAAATGTTGTTTATGGTACTTGAACCAATACTCTTTCTCCCCCTCATATGTTTCCTTTATGCTTTTTGGCCTTGGCTGATCAGTTTGGGGATTTCTTTACATGCAGGCAAGAATACATTTTTTGTTGTTGAGGAAGCATTCTGGAGTCTGCCCTGCCACAAAAGGGAGTAATTCTATCCTTCCAAAGCGGTTCCACACATTGACTTCAGATCTTACTTTTTCTGAGGAGCTGTTATTAAAAAATCACAGGCCATTCTTCTCATGGTTATCTCCTCCTTTCTCCTGCAAGGTCAGTCTACGTATGAGTTTATGAAAGGAGTAGAGTACAAAATTATATTAAAATTAACCTCTTGATATGGACATTTTGAAAACATTAACTATTTCTTCACCCATCCAAGGATTGTAGTTTATGCTCTGATTGTCCACAATCCTTGGAGGACAGTGCTAGATGAGAAGGGGCTAGCCTGGGGATGTCAGAGGGAAATAGCCATCATGAGAAAAGGTCTGAGGCCAGGTGTGTAGGTTTAGTGATTAAATAGCTATTCAAAGTATGATTGTTGACGTCAGTGCTTTTCATTAGAATCAGAATTTTTAAGGCTGAAGGAACCATAAACATTTAGTTCAATCCCTTCATTTTGCATACCAGGAAACTGATACCTAAGGATATGATGTGACTTGTCCAAGGTCACCAAATTAATGGCACAGTTGAGATCTGAACTTACATCTTTAAATTCTCACATCATTGCTTTGCCTACAACACCACACCATGTCTCTAATTATATGTAAAGATTGTATTAATTCTGTGGTTTAGGGATATGAAAATTATTTATCTTCATATTTCTCCTAATACAGTGGTTCTCAATCTTCCTAATGCCGTGACCCTTTAATACTTGTATGTGGGCATTTCTGCATGTGGCAGACCCGCCTGGAGATGAATAGAGGAGTGGTGTCTCAGTTCCTAAGACCATAGGAAATATGTATTTTCCGATGGTCTTAGGTGACCCCTGTGAAAGGGTTGTTCGACCCCCAAAGGGGTTCGCGACCCACAGGTTGAGAACCACTGTCCTAATACTTAGAGTACATTACACACATATGCTCTATAATATATATACATGTTTGTATGTAATATGCATGTATACTATATATGTGTGTGATGTACTCTGCTTACATATATATGTAGATATATATTTCTATATGTGTGTGTGTTTATGTCCTCTTTGTCATGTGGATAATTTGGTTATTGAAAGGGGCATAAAAAGAATTTGTAAGGAACTAATAAAATCATCCTGAGAAGAAACAGCCCCTGGGGGATTTTGAATGGTAGCCGAAGCCATGACCACCACCCCTTATGGAAAAAATCTCAGACCTACTAACATCAGGTTGGACTGAGTGAATTAGTCAAAAGAAAGGAAAAGAAGGTGCTGAGACCAGGGAAGCTATGCCTCCAGGTAATACTACCTGTGCAAGTGGCTTGGTGACATACCTCAGTGACAACCATTCATTTCTCAAGGTCTTATGAGTAACTGGTATGAGGGGAAAGTATATACCTATTACTTGCCACATTAAGGTCCCCATCAGTGTGCTTCCCATTTATGAAAAAAATCAATCACAATGACAACACTGATTCAAACATGATAAATGAGAAGACCAACAGAATAATAATCATAAATTTTACTGAGTAGAAGGCAAAAACAGGAATAATCAAAATGCTATAGTCTACCCATAAATCTTGTCACATTTTCTCACAAATGCAAACAGTGTCAGAGAATGAATAGAGTGGGCATACATAGAAAAATAGCTGTGAGGCATATTAATTGGGAAGTCCACATATTTAGGATACTTAACGATACTTTTGCAGGCCTTGATATTCTTGATCTCTTTAGAGAACTGTTTGTACTATGCATTCCTAGCCAGACAAAACCATTTCTTAGCAATTTACTGCTCTTCTAATTCTCACTGTTCTATTGTTGGGCAGAGCTGCTTTTCTGCTACTCTGAGGTTGCTGAAGCAGAGTCAAGATCTTTTAGTACATATCCACCCTTGGCATGATGCTGAGAAAGTGTTATGTTCTTTTTGCAAAAAAGTAAATCAGCATAGCTCTTAGCAAAACAGCTGCAAAGTCTGTCCTCAGATTTGCTTCCTATTCAAGTTGTAGAAGGCAATAAATTGCAACACAGGCAACTAAGGGGTTTCTTCTCTCAGGCTGTAGATGGTGCCAGAAATCCAGCCAGCTCTTCAGTAGGAGGATTTTGCTTTCTCCAGTCAGCCTCCAGCAAGGGTAGCTCTCTCCTCCTATGAGGACAGCAGGTGCAGGGCCTGCCTGCCTTCAGTCAACTTTCTCAGCTGACTCAGCCCAAAGCATTATTATCTTCAGACTCTCCTTTGCTTATTTCAAGTAGCATGGGGGTAATTTCTGCTGTCAACATCTTTCTTTAGATGGCTGTTCTTACTCTTTAGATCTCTGACTTCTCATCTTCTATCTTAATCTGGTCATCTTTGGTTTTTAATATTTCAAATCATGGCCTCTTTATGTTGAGTGACTCATTTCTTCCTTATGATTTGAAACTCAAAAAAATCCACTTTATGTGGATTATTATGTGGGAGTTGTGACTCCCACAGTCCTTATATAATCATCTCACAGTCCCCAGTTATTTGATTTATAATTTCTCAGTTATAACCTACAAGACTCAAGAAATAAAGTCATGAAAATGAGCTGATGGACCACAATGCACTGTGGACACCATTGTCTCAGTCAATTCTCTACTTTCAAGCAGTTGCTTTCAGAACATTTATATGGATGACAATATCTTGGATGCACTCTCAGGTCCTCAGAATAGTCTGTCTCTCTTTAAAAATCTTTCCCTGAGGGTTATTTCTTCTTAAATTCACAAATGTTATTTTCTCTGCATTTTCAACAACCAAAAATGTCCTTATGACAAAGGCAGGGTGTACTAGTAAATGTTTAACATCCAGCTTTCCGAAAACACATAGGACACTTTTAAGGTTAATTTGTGTTATCAACATTTTCTCCATTATTTTCTTAAGTCTAGATAATCAACAAAATCCTAAATCAAGTCCTGATTTATAGCTTTTTGCCATTTTCAAAGCTGTAGATACTTACATTGAATATTTAAAGATTGGCTCTAGGGAGCCAGTATGAACTAGCTTCAACGTACCCCTGGACAAAGGGGCAGTACCATACACATATACATATATTGCATCATGTGTGTCTACACAAAAATGTAATATCTACATACTTGTTCTCCAACTTTTGTCATATTCATGATCATATATACATTTTTGGTGTTTTTTATATATGTACATATATAATATATATTATCACAATATATTCATCAGTGTGGGGAACTTCTGGTGTAGAAACGCTCTCTCAAATTTAGCTTGGCAATTCTTCTATAACTTAGAATATTAGAAATTTTTCTGACTTGCCTGCCCATGGACACATACATATTGCATTTCAGAGGCAGCTGATACATGAACAATAGTTGAAGACCTGACTACTCTCCACTATAATATGCTTCCTTTCACTCTGTATATAGTATGTGTTTAATAAATAGTTGTTGTGTCACTATACGTGATCTATTCAAGTTTCACTACCCCTCTGTAGCGGGAAAGACAAACAAGCACAGAAAAACAGCCATAAAGTCTTATTACTACCAGGAAGTGCTCATCCCCAGGCATCTTTGAGTTGCACCAAGATAGGTTTCTACTAGTTTGAGAACCACCTACCAGGTTGCAGTGGGTAAAGCAATGTGAATTGAGAAAGGACTTTTATTATGGTGTTTTTATTGCATTAAATTGATGGTCTTGATATTGTTAGGTTTGGGGGATTTAGTTTTGTCCAAAGAATCATATCCTACTGAGCTGTGGGCTATGAGAGATAACAAAAAACCTAAGCAAATGTTAAACTTGGCCTTCCAATGAGTTGTACCACTAGGTAAAACAAACTCCCCATTTGTCTTTTGAGGATAAAGCAAATGAAGGATTAGTCACCTTCTATACATTACTCAGTAAGAGGTCATTGGCTTGATAAATGCTCTGCGACACAGAAAGCTCATTAGTAAGTTTCTAAATGAGAGAAATGTTCCACTTTGGGGGCCCAAGGTAGAATAAAAACTCCTTTATAGACCTTTTCCTTTCTCTCTTCACCCACACCTCCCTAGCTTTCCTGTGAATGTCAAAGCAAAGTGAAATATCTCATTAAGCTGGAGGGGAAAAGGTTGTCTGAGCACTGAGTGAAGGAGGTCACAGGGCCGCTTTTGAATTTTCGTGGGCCCTGCCACCTAGATTTCTTTAGTGCTGGGCATTTGATGAGACACAGAATGTTTGTGGAAAAGAGATTTGTGACAGCCAAAGTCGTCTCAAAAAAAGTTGTAAAAGTAGACATCAATATAACTGTTTAATGAATGGTGAAACCTCTTTTCTTACTCCAATTATGTTATATTTACTTGTTTTTTCAGATTGTATCCTCAAGTAGAATATAGGCACCTAGTAGGCAGGAAGTTTATTTTTCTCCTTTAGATTCCAAGGGCCTAGCAAAAAACAAAACAACAACAAAAAAAAACAACAAAAAAATGCCTGCCTTCCTTCCTGCCTTTCTTTCTTCTTCCCTCCCTTCCTTTTCCCCTCTCTCCCTCCCTCCCCCCCCCTCCCTCCCTCCCTCCCTTCTCTCCATTTCGTCGGTGTAGGGAATTCCCATTGTGGGAACTGCCCTTTGGTTAAAGACAGTGATCTGTTACTTATAGTCACTGAGGTTACTTGAGCATTGAAAGGCTAAATGACTTTACTCAGTCACGCAGTCAGGGTGTGCTACAGGAGAGTCTTGAATCCAGGGGTTCCTTACTCCTAAGCCAGCCCTCTATTCACTAGGCCAGAGTACCCTAACTTGGGGTCCATGAATTTGTTTTTTGTTTTTATATTTTGATAACTGTGTTTCTTTCGAAAGAATTTGATTCCTTTTTAATCTTGTTTTATTTTGTACATTTAAAAACCTTTTTCTGAGAAGGGGCTCACCAGACTACAAAGGGATCCAAGACATGAAAATGGTTAAGAAACTCTGCACTGGGTGCTGCTGCCTCTCACTGTGCTGAGTAGGTGGTTAACAAATGTTTCTTTAATCAAATTAAATTCATTTGAAGAAGAATGAGCAAGTGAATTTATAGGTGTCTCCTGCTTTAAGAAAACCCAATATCAAAGGATAAATTTGTATCAAAAATGATCCATCATTTTACAGAAAACTTAACAAAGTTCTTTTAAATAGTGAATTTCTCCAAATGATCTTAAATTTTGGTTGGATTTATAAAAATCTGATTCCTATTGCATCTTTTTAGGAACTTATCTATTTCATAAAGCAAGTTGTCCCCTGTATGTGATATAGGGCTTCATAGGTTTCTGGGATTGTTGAAGGCCAGTGGTATAATCATAGCAATTTTCTAGGTCTCTGTAATGGATGTGAGGGGAAAGATAGAGAGTAGGGAATCAATAACGGTTGAATGAGGCCCTGGCTTTTATAATGGAACACTGCTAAAAGGCAATCTGCCGAAGCCAAGGATTCAGTACAAAAGGTCCATTCTGGATCCTATCCAAGGAGGTTCAGTTACCAGAAATGCTGGAAAGACTTTGTTACAGCATGGTCTGCTGAGATTGACATAGTCCTCTCAGTGTAGGGCCTGATGGCGATGTTATGGGGAAAGCGTCGGTGTAACTGTCAAGGTCTGCAGGGAATCCTAGCCACCCATTTAAATATTGCGCTTCCCACCAAGGATTTGCCTCCTAGTTTGGGACAGCAATATGTGTGGGGGTCAAGCACCAGATATGTACAGAAAAACTCAGTGAGTCTTCAGCCCTGTGTTCTTCCAATAAGTACAAAAAGTAGTATGATCTCTATGCACAGCAAATATGCATTAGCAGGGTTCTTAAAGAAAAAAATTTCAATTTAGATTTAGCTTAGTCAGTTGCAAGATAGGAGATGATATCAGAAAGGAATCCATTAAAATCACTAACATGTGCTGCTCTTTGAAGGTGAGGTTCATGCATAGAGGAGGGCACTACATATTTGACGTTACTGTGTCTTTTAAATTTTCTAGACCGTATGTTCTTAACCCATATCCATGAACTTGTGTTTTTTTTTTATTTAAAATTTTTAGGTTGCCTTTTAAGTTCCAAACTGTCTCTTTCCATTATTACCCCTCACTAGAGAAGGCCACCATTTGACACACAAACACATGCATGTGTGTGCATATACACATATATACACATATGCATACATACGTATGTAAAACATTATTTAAAACCATATTATGCATATTTCTATTTATCAGTTCTTTCTCTGGAAACAGAAAGCATCTTCCTTCATAGGCCCTTTGTAATTTATCTGAGTATTTACAGTACTCAGAAAAACTTAATTGTTCACAATTATTCTTTGAATAATATTGCTGCTACTGTATACAATGTTCTCTTGGTTTTGCTCACATCACTCTTCATTATTTCATGAAAGTTTTTCCATGTTTTTCTAAACTCAATCTGCTCATCATTTCTTACAGCACAGTAATATTCCATCACAATCATATACTACAATGCATTCAGTCATTCCCCAATTGATGGGAGGCCCCTCAATTTCTGATTCTTTGCCACCACAAAGAGAGCTGCTATAAATATTTTAGAACACATAGGTTTCTTTTTTTCCTTTTCCCCTGATCACCTTAGGAAACAGACCTAATAGTAGTATTGCTGGTTCAAAGGGTGTACAAAATTGTATAACTCTTTGGGTATAATAAAGATTGCTCTCCAAAATGGTTGGATCAGTTCACAGTTCAACCAACAGTATATTAATGTCTCAATTTTTCCGCGTGAACTTTTTTCTTTTAAGACTTTAATAGCTTTATTTCAATATCATTGTTTCCTCCTTGTAACCCTATGTATTTTCTACTTTTAAAAACATTATTCTGAGAAAGGGACCATAGGTCTCATTAGACTGTCAAAGGGATCTATGACCAAAAAAGTTTAAGCACCCCTAGATTAGTCTGTAGAAGAAGAGTCTTATTGCCAATCCTTAAGTGATGATAAAGGCCCAGGCAGAGATAAGTTTTATTCAATAGAGTAACTCACTAAACCACCTATTTTTTTTTGTCTTGGAAATTAAAATTTATGGAAACAATTCTGACAAAACATAACAGCCTGCTTTGTTTTTATAGCTCCTTTCACTTCATAACCTTTTCAATGAATTTGTTTTAATTCCTTCTAATTATAAGGTTTGAGAACCTAAGTTTAAAAATAAAAACCCAGTTTCCTGTTTCTTATATGGGCAGAAATTTCTGAGCTGG
The DNA here is from genome assembly GCA_028627135.1 of Pseudochirops cupreus. Lineage (NCBI taxonomy): Eukaryota > Metazoa > Chordata > Mammalia > Diprotodontia > Pseudocheiridae > Pseudochirops > Pseudochirops cupreus. The sequence continues at coordinate 465,024,420 of CM053582.1, read as the reverse complement.
TCATTTCCATTTTCTAACAGAAACCCTTAGCATCAGTGTGGAAGACTGGAGGAGGCAGGCATGTTTACCCATCTTCCTTCCTACTCTGCCCCAGGTTTTCAACATACACAGTCCTTGGCCTACTTTGAAAATGTCTGTATCTTTTCAAATAAGAAAATGCTTCTGAGATGTATACTAGGGCTGATATGCAAAGACAGCCTTTATTCTGTGCTCATTTAGTGTATGTCTATGATTGCTTTTAGCTGAATTTAATTGGATTTTAGTGTTTCAGACACAGTTGGTTGGTTGCGTGATTAGAGCCCCTTCCTTCTCTCACTGCGTCACTTGGTTTTCTTTAGGATTTAGTGTGAAACTCTGAATGAGCTCAGCCTCTACTGAACATAAATCTGAGTCAGCAGGCATGTGCTGACTTTCAGGAAGCTGCTCCGGGTCTGCATATGCTGTCTGCATTCTGCAGAACTCCAGAGGGGTCTGCCCCTTTCTTCATTTCTGGTGACTTTTGGTTAATGATAGTTGCTGAGCTAATTAGATAGATTCTGAAATGCTTTGTTCCAAAAGTGAACACCCAGGACATAGAAACTCATTTGAAAATAAGAGGAATATTATGCATGCTTGCTGACTGCTGGTTCCTGTCTATGCTATTCCTCTGTTTGTCTTTGCTTTCTGAACTGAACTTTCAACCTACCAGGGATAAACTGGTAACTACAGATTCCAACTGAAAAGAAAGAAGCCCAGAATTTGTCAGAAAGGATAGTAGTATCTATTGTGTTGAGAGAGAATAGGATCATGGGCAAGATGGAAGTCAGTTATGGATCTTGGCAGCAAGAGTGACTGTTAAGCAATAATTCTTGAATTAGACCATGAAAGTACAGCCCGTTTCACCTTTTGAGCGCCTTTGGCTGTTACTGTTGTTTGATTTTTTTTATCTCATTCTTTACCTCTCTCCTTGCCATTCAACTACCCCATATGTGTTTAGGGCCATTGACTTCTGTTATTTTCCCTTTCTCAATTTTCTTTTTCTTCCTTTCAAGTGCTCACCTTTCATCTTGGTCTTTGATTGCTTGTCCTTGACAGCTCAACTCAGGAAGGGATAATTCGTAAATAAGAGTAAATCTTTTGAAAACTTTTTGTTTTGCTAGCATTTATCTAGTCACCTTTGAGCTCTGGACATTATAGAAAAACATTGTTGCCCCATGTAATGGAAAGGGGATTAAATCTGGAGTGAAAGAGCCTGGGTTTTAATTTTGACTTGACTACTTTTAGTGACTGTAAAACTTGGATGAGGAAACCAACACCCAAGGAGAAGAAGTGACTTGGTTATCCATAAAATGAAGGAAGTGGACTCTTAGATAAATGTTACTTCCAGATTACACTTTACCTATTGGAGTAGCTAAGTAGTTTGAGCAAGTTGTTTTAACATTTCAGGCCCTCTGTATTCTCATTAGCAAAATGGGGGTGATATTTGTCCTGTTTACATAGTTATTATAAAGATCAAATGGGATACTGTATGTATAAATGTAAATTCTGTAGCAATCCACAAATCGTATAGCACTTCATAAATTTTACATTTATGAATATAAAATATGCAGGTAATTTTATCTAGTAGAGTCTTATTTTCCTCATCTATAAAATGGGCCAATAGTTACATGAATTATATCACTAGGTTGCTGTGAGGAAAGCACTTTCTAGGGCTCAAAGCACTATAAAAAGTGGCTTGTTACTCTTAACAACATTGCAATTATTCACATATATGATCGATACACACATGGTAATTTTAGGTATACAGAATGCTTTCCTCACAACAATACTACAGATAGGATGGACAAGGTATCATTACGTCCAATTTACAAATGAGGAAACTGAGACCAAGGGAGGTTAATGGACTTAAACAGGGCCACCCAGCTAAGTAAATGAGAGTGCTGAAATTTGAAACCTGGGCTTTCCTGTCTTCAGTCCAAAGTTCTCATTATTTATGTGTCACCAGAAGAAAAAGTTTCTAAGGTTACTATGCATGTCTAAACATACCACAAGATGAAGAACACTAATGTGGATAAATGTTTATGTTGTGCCCAGAGGCTCTTGGTTCAGAAAAGTTGATGTCTATGGGACCTCTTTAATTACAAAATGTTTTTTTTTACGTATGTCATAGGAAATCAAGATGGGGTTGACGGAAAGATATCTAGATTTGGAGTCAGACTACGTGGGTTTGAATCTTGGCTCTTCTTCTTGCTACTCTTGTGACCAGAGGGAAGTCACTTAACTCCCTGGAGCTTAGTTTTCTCTTCTATGGAATAAAATGATTGGGCTAGATCATTTCATGATGTATTACCCCTCCATTTTCTAATCAGAGAGTCAGCCTTATAACAGAGTATAAAAAAGAAATAGAAATAAGAAGAAAAAAAAACAGGTAAGAATGGCCAACCCATCAGGCAGTTTAAGCAGAATTAAATTATGGTTTCCTAACTCTCCAAAGAAAAGGGGGAAGAGCTTCATATCCATTCCATTCTTTGGATTTTTGTTATTGTTCTTTCCATTTCTATAATTTAGTTTTTGCATGTAATATTTTTCTAATTCTGCTTGCATCAATTTGTGTAAGCCTTCTGATTCATCCTTATATTCTTTATAGTATTTTTTTTAACAGCATAGTAGTAATATTAAATTGCCTTGTGGTAACAGTTTTTTTAATAGCCATTCTCTGATTGATTTGGGGTGGGGGACAATGCTGAATAGTTAAAAAAAAAAACAATGAAGGATTGAGACAACAGACAATGAAACATTTTTCTTATGCCAGAGAGATAGGTGAGTGCTAGGATGGAATAAAGGATGTCTTGTCAGAGAGGGATGTTTTTGCTTAGTGATTTTTTCCTTAGTTATAAGGGAAAGTTCAATCAGGAAGGGATAGGTAAGAAATAATTGTGATATAAAGACAAAAAAGCACCAATAAAACATTTTTTTTTGAGATTAGTCATATATAAAGAAAAACCAACCAAACAAAACCTTACTACAAAAGCCTTTTCAGTGCTGTACTGTAGAGTTCCTTTCATAGTTACTTGAAAATTAGATTTTCCAAAGAGCTTTCATAGCTCATATTTCTTAAAGCATTTCTTCAGTTTTGTTCATGTAGGCGAAAGAGACAGATGTTATTTCGTATTGATATTTGAATGCACCTTAAGAAAAATTGTGGATGTCTACAATTAGGACGTACTTAATTGAGGCAGGTTTTTTGCCCAGAGTGGAGAATAATTTATTATTTGTTACTTTAGTACTTAGCTTTTGAATTGTAATGGGTAATTTTTAAAATGAGATCATAAGATTTAGAACTACAAAAGACATTAGAGAGAATGCAATTCTACCCCCTCATTTTATAGATAAGAGAACTGAGATGCAGGAGGACCATGACTTGTTATATCACAGTACCTAAAGTTGAGCCTAACTCTTCTGAATTAATCTAGTTTTCTTTATACTCTTCCCACTTTACATCTAGGAAATGGTGGTTCGAATCATTACCTAATAATGCCTGACTCTTGCTTTAGTAAACGTTTCCTAAAGAACTTAAACGTAGCCTCTTCTGGAGAGTTTGTTTTTTTATTCCTAAAGCTAGCTCTGTTGATTTGGCACCACGGAGTTTGATACATTCAGACCCTCTCGGTAAAAGTGCTCTGAAAGGGTCGATCTGGACACATGCAAAAAATATCCCATATCCCATGATGATTTCTCTGTTTCAGTCATTAAAGGTGATAATTTCTTAAATTTCAGGGGCAAAGTCAAGTAAACTGAAATTCTGAACAAAAGCTAGCAATAACGCTACCTCGGAACAAATGAGGAGATCTGGACGAGGTTCTGTTGTTCACTTTGGTATACTCTATAGTCTGCCATTTAAGAACTGGCTTCTTACTGTACATGCTTAAGACAGCTTCAGTATTGTTACAGACCTTAACTAAATATAGTATGAAGATTACTGGAAGAGAGAATCCAGTGAATGAATCATGCTAATGTTTAGAAAGTCTAAATGTGAGAACAATTGTGAGGAAAGATTTATTGGTAGAACATTACCCTTCTCTAGAACTGTAGAAGATACATTTCCTATCATCTACTCTCTTTTAGAATCATAGGCTGTAGATTTAAAGTTGGAAGGAGACTTTGAGATCATCTAGCTTAGTCTTATTTTATAGATAAAGAGAAAGAAACCTATAGAAGTAAAATAATTTGCCCAAGGTAACACAGAGCTGGGGTTTCAATTCAAGCTCTCTGACTCAAAATCCAATGCTGTTTCTACTCTACAGAATGTTATAAAACCAAAACCTGATTCAAGATTCCCTGTTAGATTCCCTTACTACCTTAAACTCACGTTATAAGCTGACATCTATATGCCAGTACTCTTTTGTTGGCTTCTGGTAGACCTTTGGGATCATGCTGACTCAATTTTAAATTCAGAGGCATTGAAAGAAACCAAAGAACTACAGTGATGCATATATGGTACCATGTTACCCTATAGATACTGAAAAAAAAACCACATTAATTGAATGAAATTAGAATAAAAAATAGTTATTAGATACTCTCATGTCTTTGTTGTTCAGTCATTTCTGTTGCGTCTGACTCTTTATGACCCCATTTGGGTTTTCTTGGCAAAGATACTGGAGCAGTTTGCCATTTCCTTCTCCAGCTCATTTTACAGATGAGGAAACTGAGGCAAACAGGGTGAAATGACTTGCCCAGGGTCACCGAGCTAGTAAGTGAGTGTCTGAGGCTGGATTTGAACTTGGGTCTTCCTGACTCCAGGCCCAGTGCTTTATCCATTATTCCACCTAGCTGCCCTATGTGTACAGTGCTGTGTTAGAAAAAAAGGCAGGGTCCTTGACCTCTTGAAATTTTCAGTCCCAAAATGACCACACATGATGCAGGTTCAACCCTATCATCTTTCAAAGATCCTAACATCCAAGCTTTATTTATCTTTGTGTCTCCCCAAGTACCCGGCACAGTCCAGTGTTCATAAAAGGCATTAATAAATGTACAATGAATCTGTTGCTTGTTGTTGCAGATCTATGCCACTAGAACATAGGGAAGGCTTGGCTTAAAACCAAACCATCCTCAGGAAATTCACTGCACGATTCCTATTGATGATGGGTCAACAAGATAGCGCGCATAATATGGGCAGTGCCGTTTTTTGGTCACCCTCCCCTTGCCAGTGGGATTGAATTTCTGTGCTAAATGAGGTGATCCTTGCACTCTTGTATACAAAGGATTAGAAGATTCTTCAAAAAGCCAAGCGCTGTATGAGATTATCGTTATTGTGCTTGCATTGGCATATAACACCTTTCCCCTGAGAGAATCAATTTCCTTGTTTAATATTTATATAGTACTTTATGTTTGCACAGTGCCACAGGATCACTTTGATTAACATTATTTGCTCCTTTGTCGCTTTTTTTTTTAAGAGCCACCATATCAAGAACCATAGTCTTCAGATGGAGTGTTTGAAGCAGAGAAATAATTAGATAAGTGTAGTCTCAGATGAGCATCTGTGACATTCTTTGTTTGAAAGGTTAGGAAGGATAAGAGGAAGTTCTGAGGGCCAAGCTGACTGAGCCTGCACACAGCTCAAGTCAAGTCAACATTTATTAAATGTTGACCATGTGCCTGATGGGTGGCGCCACAGTGCATAGAGAATTAGGTCAGGACTCATCTTCCTGAGTTCAAATCTGCCCTCAGACATAGTTGTGTGATCCTAGGCAAGTCACGTAACCCTGTTCACCTCAGTTTCCTCATCTGTAAAATAAGCTGGAGAAGGAAATGACAAACCATTCTAGTATCTTTGCCCAAAACAAAACAAAACAAAAAAATAACCAAAACCCAAAGGGTCACAAAGACTCAGACATGACTAAAACCACTGAACAACAAAAACAACGTGCCAGTGACTGTGCTAATTAAGCAGAGAGACAGTCACTGCCCTCTAGGAGCTTACATTTGAATGGAGAAAGACAGCACATAGCAGAAAATCCACAAGGAGGAGGGGATTGAGCAGGGGTGGGTATAGCAGAGAAAGTGAGGAGAGTCGACTTGAAGAAGAATGAAGACATGGTCAGCCTAGGAATCCTTTAGATATGTAGTTCAACACCATCAATGTGCCTGAGCTTGGAATGAGCAAAGCAGAGGGTATTACTATTAAAGAAGGAAAATGGGTCCTTCTGCAGTTACTTTAAAAGGTAGGTGAAGTTGAAGAGCGGAAAATTGGAGTGAGGGTCTTCAGCTAAATTATGAATGCATCTTTTCTAGTTATTCAAGTGCTAAGGTTTCATTCTGCCAGCTATCCCCCAAATAAGAAACTGAGCGTGTCTTAAAGGATATTAAGTAGGCCTGTAACATCCTCCATTATTCAGGAAGTGGTTGGATTGGATTGATTAATCTAGAATCATAGTACTTAAGAGCTGCAAAGACCACATACAGAGCTTCCATTGATACTTAGTTGTTCATTCATTTCAATTGTGCCTGACTCTCTGTGACCTCATTTGGGTTTTTCTTGGCAGAGATACTGGAGTAGTTTGCCATTTCCTTCTCCAGCTCATTTTACAGATAAAGAATCGAGGCAAACAGGGGTAAGTGACTTGCCTAGGGTCACACAGCTACTAAATATCTGAGGCTACATTTGAACTCACTTTTGTCTCCAGGGTCCACACTCTATCCACTGTGCCACCTAGTTGCCTTACATTTATATAACACTTTGCAAATCATCTTATAAACATTATTCCTCACCAGAAGGATATGAAATAGATACTAATGGTATTATTATTCATATATTTTACTGATGAGAAAACTGAGACTATGCAAAGTTAAATGATTTGCCCATGGTCACAAGTCTCTCCTGACTCCTGTGCATTTTCTCTTGTACAGTGTTGCCTACATTGTCATCCAATTCAAATCCCTCACTCAAATAGCCTAATGTCAGCTAGCTCTTTAAAGGTAGGAGCTGTTCTTTCTGTCTTCATTTCCCCAGGGCCTCATACATAGTAAGTACTTAATAAATGTACCTTGAATTGAATTGGATTTTATAGATGAGGAAATTGAGTCCCAGATATTAAGTGACTTGCCCAAGGTGATACCTAATTAATAGAGACAGGTCCTCTGAATCCAAATTAAGTATTCCTCCACATGATTCCCCATTTCTCTATTCTAGATAACACTACAACTTTTGCTATAAAACAAGAGAGAAATCTTTTGCAAATGCAGTTTTGGATTTTGTACTTCTAAAGGTCTAAGTTGACGAAGTGTTACCCAAAGAAAGAGGAGCTAAATCACAGAAATGTAGTCAGTAATGCATTGCCACTGTATGAACCTTATTGGGTCAGTCCATGACATCAATATTATAGGTTTTTTAGCTAGAACTAGCCACAGAAGAAACTTTTGCTAGAAATGAAAGCTTCCTTTGCTTTTACAAGTTGTTAGAATACAATCCAGTAACTTCTAGAATGTGATTATTAGATTAATTTTACAGAAATTATAAGAGGAAGATTAGGAATGTTAGTTAGATATTTCATTCTTTTAATTTTGGTTATGCTTTGGGCATTGATTTTCAACTGCCAGAAATATATTTTATGAATGTCCATTATTAGGAACTCTATGAGGCTGTTTGAGAAAAGGATCATTCATTCCTAAATAGAATTAAAGAAAGGAAACCAATTAGAATGGTCTTGAAATAGCCCAAGTATGAAATGATGAGAGCCTCCACCAGGGTGGTGGTTGTATAAATGGGGACAAGGGGACATGTATGAGAAATGTTGTGAAGGTAAAAGCAACAAAATTTGGGAACATATTGGGAATGTGGGGTGGGTGCAAGTGAGGAGTACAGGATAATACTGAGATTATGAGCCTGGATGATTGGGAGAATTGTTCTCATTAGGGAGAAGATGTAGTTTTGGGGAAAAGTTCTGTTTTGGACATGTTGAACTTGAGATGCCTACATTCCTAGGTTCTAGGTTAGCTCGCCATTCTTTAATCCAATTTGTTCCAAACCAAACCATTTGTTCATAAAACAGAATTATTCATACATGGGATTTTTATTACACCTTCCTGCCTCTTTCTCCTCTTCTTCCCCTCTCCATTTTCTGTTCCCTGTTGCCCTCTTCCTTCCTCTCCCCACTTTCCAAAGATTGTTTCTTAATCCCTTCCATTGATCCAGGGCCAAAAGGGCTTCCTTGGTACAGAGAAATAAAAGTATCTCCTTCTCTTTCAGAAATGTACTACTGATGTCTATTAACTTTCTTGCTCCCTTTAAGTACTAGGAGGTGGAGGGAAGAGGTAGGGTAGAAAGAAATGAGTTCTTACTAGGGCTTGGACATTTGAAAAAGAGACAATGGCCCAGTGGAGGTTACAGCTCTGGCCCAATTTCTCTTTGCATGATACTGGAGGGGTTGTGGGACTTGCTAAGAAGTCCTTCTCTGCTGTCCAATTTCCAGCCCCTCTCAGGTTTCTAAGCAGTTTTCTTTCACCAACCTATTTTCCATATCAACATGAGCTGAGTTGTAAAAGAATTCTCTTTTTCTACCAGAGTCCTGTCCTCAAGTTTGCTTTTTTCCACCTGCTGTTTCTTTACTGAGCTGAAGCTTTAGAATCACTTGACATTGGCTATCATTGGCAGCAGACTTCACTGCTGAACAGGGTGCTGTGCCGCTTTTGTGACTCTTTGTGGTGAGCTAGATTTCACACTTGGATTTACTTGAGACTTGGTGCTAAACAATTAATTCCAGTGGTCAGTAGCTCATACTCTCCTTAGACTGGGGGAGGGGAAAGGAGGGGAAGTAAGGGTCAGACATTAGCTTTTTCCTTTTCGTGAGTATCCCTGGGAAGGCTTCCCTCACCTCACCCCCACCCCTTCATCTGCCTTGCTTCTCTACCCATCCCCCACCCCCCATGCTGTGTGGTGGAAGAAAAGGGCATGTAATTTATCTAAGGCTTCTGAGAGTGAATTGGCTCAGTTTTGTATGTTTTAAAAACCATGATTTACAGAATCTTCTGTCAGTTTAATTTGGTACACTGCTAGACCATGATCTTTTCATGCTCGTCACTACTTTTTTCTCCTTGTGGGTTATCCTTTAATAGTTGATCTCCTTGGCATGGAAGTCATATCCATTTCACTTGAAGGTGCAAAATACATGTCAGGAACCAAAGTGTGAGAATTTTCAGTGGCTATAAGCAGGCTAGTTAGATGTAAGTATCTTTTATTGTCAATCTTGTGGACTTTTTGAGTGAAAAAATTTTTCAAATGCGACATTTTGCTGGGTAGTTTCACTGCATTAAGGCCCCCTTTGTGATGCCTTTCTCTCTGGTCGTTATTTTGACAGCTTTGCATCTGAGCTGTGTCTTAACCAGTCTGTCAGTCTTGTAAGATGCTGCATGGCACCCTCCCTAAGCTACTTTTTCTTCTGGTTCTGAAAGCAAGATTCATGCTAAGGAAGAGATGCTCTGGGGCTAAAACAGATAAAGTGGTAAAACATGGTCTGAGAGAGTTGGAAGAGGGAAGGGAAGGCAATAAGAATTTCTTTGGTACCTACTATGTGCCAGGCACAAAAGAAGACTGCTCAGATACACTTGTGAGAAGCTTGGGAAGCTCCCAAGCTGGATAGTGGGTGAGCCAGAGATAAAGACTCCCTCCCCCACCCCTCCCCTGGTCCCCCAAAGAGTTTTTCATTTCTGTGAGGGACTAATTACTTTTCTTCACATGGCCCTGAGCGCCCACCTCGTTTCGGTTTGGGTTGAATCCAAACATCTTTCTACTAGGGTAATTGTTCAGCAGTGTATTTTAAGGGTTCTTTGGTTGTTTTTTTTCATTGTGTACATACTAAATATGATCCTTATTTCATGCAAATGTGACCTTAAAAGTTAAATTTTATTAAATATTCTCTTCAATTCATTTTGTTGACTTAGTTTCTGTCTCTCCTCACTTGCATTTTTTACACCTCTACCTTTGATTCTCGCTGGAAAAATATCAGAATAATAAGAATAAATTCTTATAACCTCTGTGCTTAACTAACCATAAACTGAGAGTGGGACTTAGATTTTTGCTGATTCATTACAGCCCGCATAAACTGTTGACCAAGATGTCCCTGGAACAGTTTCCCTAGTGAGCTAGGAAGAACAGTGTTGTGGTGTTCAGACAGTCTTTCCATTTATAATTGAAAAGCCTCAACTTTAGCCTCGAGGCTATCCAGCATGTATGGAAAAGAAATTGAGTCTTTCCTAGAACAAAATGTCTTAAAATAAAAGCTCACTGCTCTGTCTCTATATCAGGCCATTCATTCAGAAGGCAAGGGCAGAACACACAATTTCATTTAATGGTGAACTTAGCTGTCGGAGATCAAAAACAGTTAGAAAGTTGAAAATATGAAGAAAGAAGGAGAAGGAACATTTATTGGGTAACCTGATTTATTTGTATTCAGTGGCCAATAAGAATGGAGCTTACAGTTATACACATATTCTATTTCTAAGCATGGTATAGTCTTGCAGAAATTACAGGTTAGTGATTTATCAATAATTTTTTTTTCTTGTTTAGAGTTATATTTGTAATTATTTAGCTTGCCAGACTCGGGTTTTTTTCCTTTTTTTTCTTTTAGGCTTAAATACTAAAACTTAAATATATAATAAGAAAGGAAAAAGAAACATATTATAAACTTAATTATTAAAATTTAAATATAAAATAAGAAAAAGAAAAAAAACATGTCTGTACACAATAGAACATAAGAGAGGATTCAAAATATATAGTAATAAATTTCCATTTCAAGAAAGCCTATATAATAAATACTATGCTTAGTGTTGAGAGCTGTCCGTCTTTGCTTCTTTGTAAGTTTTCTTCGGCTCTCTGTTGTACACTTTTTACTTTGTTCTTTTTTGCCCCTTCCTCCTCCCCGCCCTCCAACTAGGTTTTTTGTTTTGTTTCGTTTTTAATTTTTTTGTCTTTATTAATTTGTTTGTTTACTTTTAGTTTACAAGATTCAGTTCCACAATCCTTTGAGTTTCAAATTTTCTCCCCCTTCCTCTCCTTCCCTCCCCCCTGCCCCCCACCATGTTGGCATGCAATCAAATATAGGATCTGCAAACACTGTTACATTAGACATTAGTCAGGTTATAAAGAAGGATGGAATGAAGAATGGGAAAGAGGAAACAAAACCAAACAAGAAAAAGAAAGTGAGCAGGTAGTTTGCTTCAATCTGCATTCAAACTCTGTTCTTTCTAGTTCTTTCTTTGAACCTATGGAAATAAAAAAAAACCATATATACATATACATATATATATATATATATATATATATATATATATATATATATATATATATATATACACATATAGCTTATATATTGGCCCATAGTGATTTGAGTTGCTTTTTTTTTGTCTTGACATGTGATTTCCTATAGAGAACTCAAGATAAGGATTTTATTTGTACCTATGCTAATCTGCAATTGCTTTGCAATTTAGTTTTAGCATTGCCCAGGGCACTAAAAGGTTAAGTGACTTGCCCAGGGTCATACTGCCAGCATGTGTCTGAGACAGGACTTGACCCTGGGCTTCCATATTTGGAGGAGGACTCTCCATCCACTATGGCAGTCTGTCTTTCCAAGGTAATTATGCAATCATTTTAGAATCTGGGTTTTTCACCTTGTGTGTGTGTGTGTATTATGGAACTCTTTGGTGGTCTGGTAAAGTTGATAGATTCTTTCTCTAATTAATGTTTTTCAATACATAAAATAAAATGCATAGAATTACAAAGAAAATCAATTATATTGTAATGCTTCTATACACATATATACATTCATAGACCCCACTTTAAGAACCCTTGATTTAGAAGAATCATGGAATTACTGAATCTCTGAAATGGAAAGATGGGGAAGGTAACAAGTGCTTTATAAGTAGCTGTTATGTGCAAGACACCATGCTTTACAAATATAATCTGATTTCGTTTTCACAACAGCCTTGTGAGATGGGTACTATTTATTTGCCCCATTTTACAGTTGAGGAAAATGAGGCAGGCAGTTTAAATGACTCACCTAGGTTCACATAGCTAGGATCTGAGGCTGAGGAAAAGACTACACAGAGACTTTTAGTCCAACTTAACATTTAAAAAAAATTTCCTTCTTCAGAACCCTTTTAATATGGAAAAGATAAATAATTTAGACTACGGTATTTTTGCCCTAAGTTATGTGGATAATTATTTCAGTTAATATTTGTGCATCAATATAGCCAACAAGTATCAAAGGCTTTTTTGTAAAGATAAAACTTTAACTTTCTTTCTATCTTTTTGTATTCATTTCTTTCATAGTTTGGATCTGTGATTTAATTCACACAAGAACTCCCTCCAAAGATGGGCATCACCACACATCTCTTCTGACTCACAACTCTGGTCCAGCCCCACCCCCCATTAATTCATCATGAAACCAGTGGGGACTTCATGGATACCAATGGAGTTCCTAGAGTTATTCTTTATTCTTATTATGGAATTGGCTGACCTCCCCCTCCATCCCTTGCCAGTGACATTTTTGAGAGGTTCAATATGCAGAATGAGACATACATTTTTGGACATGGTCAATATGGGACTGTTTTTTTTTGCTTGACTGCATATTTAGTACAAGGGCTTTTTTTTTGGAGGAGAAAAAGGTAAAACAATAAAAAAATAATTTGGTAGTAATATTAATAACTTGCATTTATATAGTGCTTTAGGATTTCCAAAGCACTTTGCTTAGACTAAGCCTTTGAAGCTGGTAATACAAATACTACTATCCTCTATTTACAAATAGGAAACAGATACTCAGAAAAGAAAAAATATTTGATCATAGAGGTAGTAAGTCATGATGGAACCAAGGATTAAACCATGGCTTTTTTTTTCTGCTACTCAACACTGCATTCTTACCAATGTATGAAGAGCCTATGGAAGCCTAGACTATCTCAAATCAACACACAGAGGTAGGGCTTCTGTTTCACAGATAACCCACAAGAGGCACTGGATTTCTAGGTCTCCATCCTCTAACAGGTTCGCTCTTGATCTGGCCAGACAGACAGACAGCTTCTGAGGGGTTAATCATCAACTTTATTCTAGTCTAGTCTTCTCAGATTGTTGCTGGGAGAACCAGATTCTATAGCATTCCCTAATTACTCTTCTTGCAGGGGCCAGCGGGAAGCGGGAGGCAACTATACCTACATCTCAATGGGGTCAGTCAAGATAGGCACACTTTTGCGCTACCCTACATTCCCTCAAGTCTCAATGGGGGCTGGTTGAGGCACACACAGAATTTCCTATGGGTTCCCTGTGATTTTCCCCATAGGTTTCCTGTGGTCTTCCCCCCACTCACTGACCAGTGCCCACCTGCTTTATAGGGCAAGAGACAAAGAAGGCATCTTGCCAATATTGCGCTCACAGGTTAACTTTAGCAATATCATCATTCTGCGCAAGCATAGTAAATATTACATTATGTCACCCCTTATCTCATGGCGCAGCCTCAGTAGGACTGTCTGTCACTATGATTCTGAGAACTACTATCTGGAATCCTTGGGGTTATTCTGGGAGTTATTGTCAAACACTTGGAAACTAGACATTCCCATGGCCATGAATCCTGAGAAACTAACTCTAAGAATGATAACAAAATTCTCCTTTCATACAGCTGCCTTTATGACCTATTAGTATATGTATGAAAATGCTTGAGTTACCATAACTAAGTGACAGTAATTTATACCGATGGTTCCCAAAGTCTTTAGTGGTTTTATATATTAATAACTTAAAACTTAATAACTTTCAAAACACCTTGTGTTGTGGCATGGTATTTTATTTTATTTTATTTTATTTTTAATTTTATTTTAGTTTACATCATTAATTTCCACGAGATTTTGAGTTACAGATTTTCTCCCCATCTTTCCCCTACCCACTGCCCCAAAACAGCCATCCCAGTGCATCTGCCCTCCCCCCAATCTATTCTCTCCTATGTCTTCCCCCCTCAGCTCTCTGACTTTTCAGTAGGGCAGGATGGATCTCTCAACCACAGTGCCTGTGTATCTCAAATTCCAGTTGGATGTAGTTAATAATAATAATAATTGTACATATATATATATATATATACATATATATATATGTACATACATATATATTTTTAACATTTGATTATAGAACTTTAGATTCTAGATTCTTTCTCTTCCTCCCTCATCACCCACCCCCACTGGACGGACAAGCAATCAAATACAGGCTGAACATGTGAAATTACGCAGAA
>CM053582.1:464969333-465009683 GCA_028627135.1 Pseudochirops cupreus | reverse complement strand
CCTCTCCATAGTGAGCACACTGTGAGAGTCTGATTACATGTCCCTTCTTCCTATCCTGCCCCCCCCAACCACTCTCCACCCTGTCCCTGTCCCTGTCCCTCTACAGAAGTGTGAACTTTCATCAGCCCTCCCTGTGTGGCATGGTATTTTATATTATGGTTTGGTATGAGATTGCTTTTTAAAAAAATATGAAAGTAATTTTATAACTTAAGATAACATCTGACTATATTGAAATGACATGACTTTTTTTTGTTCTGGATCTGAAATTTCATTGATATAGGCCACTCCTTCTCAGAATGAAGATCTTCAACTTCTCTGTGGTGTATAGTCTTTTTAAACAATTTTAATTTAATTTTTCTTGTTGAATTTTAAGTTCCAAGCTGTTTCCTTCCCTCCCTCTTCATCTTCCACCAGATAAGGCTACCATTTGACACACAAATATACACAAACACACAGATATGTATATATATATATACACACATGTCCATATGTGTGTATATACATGCATATGTACATATATAATATGCAAAACTATACTAAGTATACTTCTATTATCAGGTGTTTTTTTTTTCTGGATGTGGATAGCATTTTCCTTTGTAGTTGATTTTAATATTTCTGATACTCAGAATAACTTAGTTGTTCACAGTTGTTCTTCAAGCAATATTGCCATTATGTTCTCTTGATTCTGATCATTTAATTTTTCATTATTTCATGCAAGTCTTTCCATGTTTTTCTAAAAAACAAACAAACCCTGCTCATCACATAACACAGTAGCATTCCATGTAGTGTATGTTCTTAATGAGTAGATTGGGATCCTAAAGGGATTGGGATCCTGTAGCTTGCTCAAGGTTAACACTCAGTATTGATCAAATGTGAGTCTTAATTCAGGTTTTCCTGGTTCAAAGACCAAAACACTCTATGCATTCTAACAGACTGCCTTTTTAACATGACCTTAAAGAGCTCTCATTTGGATATAGCTCTTTAAGCACCATAGGAATATAGGCTTGTAGATTTACAGCTGGAAAGGAACATGATAGTATTTAGAACTCAATTCCACTGTATTTTACTTTATACAAATTGTAAAATCTGTTGTGGACTGAGAACATTGAATTTTAATTTGAAAGTCTGTAATTTTTCATGCTCATGATATAATTACTCCATTAATTACATGGTATCCCTGATGGTGTGGAGGGGATGGATCCTGAGTTCTCCAAGGTTACACCTGAAAAAGTACAGTCTTCAGCAGGTTCTACTAAACTAGAAAGGTTTTGAATATAGGCTCAGTGAGGGACTTTGGGTCAGAAGATGAGGCTGGCTTAGTAAGGTAGGAGAGGCTCTTCACTTTATGCAGGATTAGACACTAGGTAGGTTATGACTTTCCCCCCCTACCACTGCAACTCCTTTCTAGAAGGCATGGAAGGGTTTCTGATCAACTTCAGCAGAAAAATCACCCACACCCAAGAGATCAATCAGTGAACCAACACATATTTCTTAAAGCCACACATGGGACAGGACCTGCCCTGACATCTGGGAGTGGAAGTGGGGATGGCAGGGAGAGAACATTAACAGTATAGATAAGTATAAGTAGATAGAAAACATATACAAATACATGGAAGATAATTTGGGGAGATTCCCTGACAGCTGAGGGGATGAGGCAGAGTTTCATGTCGAGGTGGTATCTGAACTGAATTTTGAAGGAAGTTGGAGATTCCAAGTTAACAGAGTTGAGGAGAAAATGCATTCCACACATAGGGGATGACCAATACAAAGGACCAGAGATGGAAGATGTAGTGTGTATGAGGAACAAGAGGGAGAGTTTGGCTAGAGGGAGATCATAGAACACTTGAAGGGGACTAAAAAGCCTAGAAAGATCTCAGTAGAATGTAAACTCCGAGGGAACGGAAGTTTACATTTTGTCATTGCACTCCTAACCTCTGACATAGGGACTTGTATATAGTTGGTGTTAAATAAATGCTTGTTGAGTCAAATTATATAATGGGGAAAATATTACCTACCTACAGAGCTGTTGTGAGGAAAGCAGAATGTAGTTCTCAAAGCACTAAATCAGTGGGAGGTGGTTGTTATTTGCTGTTTTATGACTTCTTCCATAGTCTTACCAGATGATGAGAAAGAAAAGATAGCTTTCCCAGTGGGCCTAAATGAATGGTCTTCAAATAAGGCAATAGGATAGTCTGCAGAGGGGTATTGATCTCAGGTTCTGATGAGTCATGGTTCTGTAAGCAATTTTATTATGATCACTGAACTTTTTTCCTATAGAGAATTGTAATGCCAATAATGTATCTTGCTTTCCAACTGCTGCTTATCTTGCCCCTGTTCTCTTCTCCCTTAAATGAAAGCAAAACTGGTACTTATTTCTAGATTTTTAAAAAAAATGTACTTGTAATGAATGAGAAATCAATAGAGAAATGCATCCATTATGCATAAGCTGTGCCTTTTCTGCTATTTTAAATGGATTAGAGCTTTGTGCTGATTGATCTTAGGGAACTTTCCCTATAGGAATGTGGTTCAGCTGGATATCTCACACAATCAGAAATTTGCTAGAACTGACTGCTCAGCAGAAATACCTCAGCCTATTTGCCATTTTCAAGGCTTCCTACTGAGAGAAAAACCTCATAGATTAACATTTATATGTCTATACATATATGTATAGATATGTATATGTTTATAAATACACACACACACACACACACACACACACACACACACCTTTGTCGTAGTATGGAACAAAAGAAATGAAGACAAACATCCCCACAAAAACAAGGAAATCCCAGGTCTGAAATTCTGTCATTTTTGTGCCTTGTGTCTAAATGTGACCTCATTGCTTTTCTCCAGTTTTGCATTACAAGTATCTAACCTTGTCTCTTCTGTTTTATTAGTTGCTACCTTCCAGGGGTATACAATATTACTCCTGCTTCCTTTCCTTTGAGTGAAAGGGTGGGGGGAGAGAGACAGCAGGTCTGAGCTTATTCAAAGTAATGCTTCAATAAATTTCTCTAGTTCTTTCATTTTAGCTTTCATTTTATCTCCTTATAACCCATTCTTTACTTCCCAGGGGAGCAATTACCTTGTCCTTGGTCAGAGGAGGAAAGCTGTTTTCTCTATCACTTCATATACTGTGTTTAGGCACTTAAATTCCTCCTTTCTCCACCACTCCTTAACACTATGATTCCCTCTTCTCCACATACATTTTGAAAATGTCAAGAAATTGTTCCCCTTTTATCCAATAGAATTTCTTTCCCCTCCTCCAAATCACTTTCCCTCTCTCCTCCTTTCCCTCCCTTCCTCCGTTCCCTTCTGTCTTTTTCCCTCTCTCAATTATGATTGTACACATCTATGTCTTTTTGCTTTGTGAATGTGCTCGTTGCTTCCAAACAAAGCTTGGTCTGGTCAGGGAGTTCCTCTGTGAGACAAGGTCAGGAAGGGAAAGGTCAGCTTTAGCTTGTCTTTCACAGGGAATGTCCATCCTCACACCATAGTTGGGGGTGGGGAAAGAGAAGGCTGTGAAGTACCAAGAAAGAATTGTACTAACAGTGTCAACTGACCAAAGCTAACAAGGATATGTAGAAAACATATGATAATTCAATGAAGGCAGAGTAGATCCTAGGGCAGGCAGCACAGTGATGCTTTGTTTGCCTCAGGACTGTGGGGAAACAACTGTTTTTCAAAACCACTCTTTATCATACAAACCTGACTAGTGTCTGATGATACAAACATCAGAAAGCCTGATGTCAATGCCTCTTAAAATTGTATAATTGCTCTTTTATCTCCTTTGTGCAACCTCCAGCATGCCTACCTCACTCTTCAGAAGTGAGTCAGAAGTGAACAGGGTGAACCTTCCAGGTATGAGAGACAGCTGATACAAATGTGTGGAGCTGGGAGATGGAGTGTTGTATGTCAAAGAGCAAGATAGGTAGATCATAGAGAGTTGGGAAGGTAAAGTAAATGTTGGAAAACCAGAAAGGTAAGAAGCAACCACGTTGTGAGGAAAGTCATGATCCTGCTGTCCTCTTCTTCAGCCAGACTATGCTTGGAGTTCAGTTCTAGGTGACAGGTTTTAATGGAAGGATATTGATCATGTGGATCACATCCAGTAGAAAGTAACCAGGATGGTAAGAAGAATGAAAACCATATGGGAGCCATGTGAGGATTTGCTGGCACGGCAGTTAGTCATTATCCTGGTGAAGAGAGTAGTTGGGGGATTGTGGTGGGGAAGAAGCATCTTTGCTTGTTTCAAATTTTTAAAGCTAGAAGAGAGAAAAACTTAGTTTATTTGGATCTAAAAGGAAGAATTAGAAACAACGGACATAAGTTACAGAAAGGCAGATTTCAAATGAATACAAAAACTTCCTAATAATTAAACATGTCCAAAAAATGAAATGTCTGCTGGGGGAGGCAGTGAATTACTCAGTACTGGAACTTTCTAAGAAAAAGTCAGATGACCACTTGATACAAGTTGTTTTAGAGAGAATTAATGCATCAGACATGGGTTGGATTAATGACCTCTCGGCTTCCTTCCATTTCTTTGATTTTTCTAAGCAAAACTTTTTTTTCCTTTGTGAGGGCTCTATAAGTTTTAAATGAAAGGAACATTCTACTTTTAGGGATGGGGATGGGGAGATAGTGGAGGTTTAGGAGGGCAGAACTTTTAAATACTCATAGAATTTGAGGGCAAGATCATCTAATCTAATCACCTCATCTTACAGATGAAGAAATGAATACCCAAATGGATAGCCATACAGTTTAAGGGTCATATGACTACATACATACATTCAAGGTTATATAACTAGTTAAATGAAGTGTCAGATTTGGCTGATGTGTAGTGGGAAGAACTCTTTGTACTTCCTTTAAAGAAAAGTTATAGTTATTTTTGTATGTATCTTTAGCAGCAACTAGATAACAAGACCTTTGGAGGCAGGGTCTTTGTCTTATGTCTTTGGATCTTTCCAAGCTCTTAATACGGTGCTCAATACATAACAACCACTTATTACATGTTTATAGCACAAAGAAAGAAAATTATTCTTTCAGTCAGAAGTTCTGACTTTGAGTTCTAGCTCTGTTGGGTGATTTTGATTTTTACTCATAATCCCTATGCATCGGTTTCCACATTTGTAAAGTGAAAGCATTAATTAGATTAGAAGGTTTCTTTAGTTTCCAAGTTTTAAAAAATCATGTAGTTCATTATTTATTACTAGGCTTCAATTCTTTGCACTATAATACACTGGTGATTAGACCTCTAAATTTATCCCATCTCTTCATTCCCTCCCTCTACCTCTCACTCATCTGAGAGCCTAGAGGTTTTTGTTTTCTTTCTCTGCTTGATCCCAATGAACCCCAAATTAAGTGGGGAGACACAGGGAAGCTCAGGCAGTATTTAGACCTCTAGTAGATTATCTAGTCTTTTCCCATTTGGACCAAAGGAATCTCAAGGGTTATTACCACCTACCAAGCACTTTACATACTCTTCTCGTAGTTCTCTCTTAATGCTGTTCCTCGAAGACATGCAGCCTAGCTTTTCTCAGTCTCTCCTATACCCCAATTTTTGAAATAAGTGAGAGCTGTCAGTGTCACAAAATCAGGAATGGGGAGGAATCACATAGGAAAAAAATATGTGTGCACAAGCCTTATAGAATTAGTGATTTTTTTCTTGTTATTTCTCTCTTTACATCACCTTGACTTCCCAGGATATCCCTCCCACCTCTTCTACCCAGAGAGCTATCCTTCTGAAAAAAAAATTTTAAAAAGGAAAAAAAGTAGCCCACCAAAGCTAATGAATGCATCAATCAAATCCAACAATACATGTAATGCTCCGCATCTATAGTCACCCCCTTCTTTCTGCTTCTGCAGTGAAGCATGCCTTGTCATTTTTTCCCTTTGGAGTTAAGCTGGATCGTTATGGCCACCCACTATTTGGTTTTGACTTTTTGTTGTTGTTGTTCTCTCTCTTTATGTTGTAGGAATGATTGTGACTATGGTTTTCTAGGTTCTATTTCACTTTGTCTTTGCCTCAGTTCATATAAGTAGAGCCAGTGAACTTTCTAATCACCCTTCTTTAACATGAAAGGGATCAGAAGGAGGAGGCAGCTAGTTAGGTTTCCATTGATTTTGCTGTTGATTACTATACAGATCTCAGTGAATCATCTTCTTTGGTTCAATGGGAATAATATATCTTACTAGTTAGTAAAGATTGCTGGGTCAACTGTAGATTAGAATTCAAATAGTCTCTTCTCCCACATCTCTATTTCTAGAGTATAAATGTCAAAGGAGAAAGTGGGGAAAATGTCATTCCAGTAAAAGGAATAAATATGAGTGCTGTTCTTACTTTGTGTCATGGCTTTGGGGCTTTCCCCAATACCGGTATTTCCAAAAACCATGCCAGGAACTACAGGGAGGACATCCATTAGAGCTAAACACTGGTACTCAACTTAATTTTAATGATATAATTATGTATAGTTCTAATTCCACTCCTGTATGCTCTAAAGCATATAGATTTTGGTTTCATGTTCCCATTATTTCCTCTTCCATCTATAAACCTGCCCTGAACCTCACAAGAAGAGAACAATGCAAACATTTATCAAGTACCCACTATGATGTACAAGGCATTATGCTAGGTAATGGCCGTACAAAACCAAAAAGGTTGTAACTCCTTGTCCTCAAGTTACTTACATTCTACTGAGGGAGGGTATAGGATACAGAGTAGCAACCAGGAAGTAGAGGCAAAGTAATTCTTTATCCTGTGGGTCTGTTTTTATGTGTATCCATCCAGTTGTGCCCTTACAGAATTTTTCTGGGCTGCCTTCTTATTGTATTATATATATGGTGATGGTGACATTTAAGAAATCCTTGAGCCTTGGCCAATTAGATGTTGAGAAAATGTATTCATTCCATAGGACGAGCAGGTATCTTACTGCAGTTTTTCATTACCTTGATACCTATCATTTATCTCAAGAATTGTTGAGGACCCTGTACCCCAAATACTCAAAATGAATTTAAATTTATTTTAATGAAAAAATTAAATGGCACCACCCTACTTTTCCTCTTCTGTTTCCCTAATGGATAATTGTGATAAATCCAAATTTCCACGAAGTGTTAGACCTCCAAAAATATTGAGAATCACTACTTTAGGGTCTTATTGGTGAAATATGAGAAAAGACCAAAACTTCAGATGCATTTTACAAGTATCACAACAAAAAGCAGTTTATTGCCTTGGTAGTTAAAGCACAGGAAATTGCTTACCTACTTGCGTCCATGACTTTAAAAATTGAGAATTCCATCATTTTTTTTTGTGATCTCAAACAAGTCAATTCCTCAGTTTTGTCATCTGTACAATGAGGCTGTTGGACTAGGTATTCCAATTTCTATTGGCCTGTTGTTTTTTTTTTTTCTGTCACCTCAGAGGACCTTGGGTCTTCTGACCCTTAGCCACTGTTTCCTGTACCTTTGGAGCTCTTGTCCTTCTCCCTGTTACAGGTCCTAGTTGGAAGCATCTAAACAGTGTCAGGAGAAGAATTTCATCCTTAAGTCAGGCTGTGTGAGAACAGATCATCTTTCCTCTCCTGAGACCTTGTGCATTTCTGCTGTTATGCACCTGGTTAACTATTAACCTGGAGTTTCAAGCCCTGACTCAGCTTAACACAACCCCAGGCTCCTACTCAGGGACCAAGACCTATTCATGTTTAGTAGTAAATTCTTTAGTGGTTGCTCATTATGAAAACAAATCGAGGTTTGAAATTTCTGTTGGTGTCTGCTTCCTAGAACTATTTGTGGAAATCTGAGCTTGTGCTATTGTTTAAAAAAATAGGGGTTTTGTGTTAAAAGAGGGGGATTTCTGGGGAAACGAATGTTCATTGATATAAATGCTATAGTATTCTTGTACTGGGTGTTTTAAAAATGTATGCTTGCATAGATGTATGTACATATGTTAGTCACCTTGTTTATTGCCTGTGATTCATTATTTTGTAGCAACACTGTGGACAAGAGAAAGTTACAATCTACATGAATATTGTGTAGAGTAAAAAGGTGCAGACAAGAACTTGGGATCTGACCCTTCCAAGTATCACTTTGTCTCAGTTTCAATTTAATCAATATTTATCAATCTGATGTTTCAAAGCATGTTGCTATATGCTGGTAACATAAAGACGAAAACAAAAGACAATTCTGGCTTTTGAGGGGCTTATATTATAATTTTATTATTATATTATATACTAATATTATAATCATTACATTTTAATTTATGCAGTGGAAAAAGTGTTAGATTTAGAATAGGAGAAGCTGGGTTCAACATCCTACTTCTGTCACTGTCTACCTGAATGACCTTGGCCAAGTCACTTCTCTTGGTCTCAGTTTCCTCATCTTTAAAATTAAGAGGTTGGACTGGCCTTTTTAGCTATGACATATACAAAGATAAAAGTACAAAGTAATTTGAGGAGAGTGAACACTAAGAACTGGGTGGCGGTGAGTGAGGAGTCAGGGAAGACTTCACTGAAGGGCGGCTACCTGAGCTTAGCTTTGAAGGAAGACAAGGATTGAGAGTCAAGGCTCTCCTGTTGATGAGAGAGGAGCCATTGTGCTTTGATGTGGAAGTCAGACTTGTCATTTGAAATTTGATGCCTTTGTATTATATTCTACAACTATTCTGCCTACCTAGTCATGCAGATCTAATTTTGGCTGAAGGGGAGTTGCATGCAGTGCATTCTGGGCATGAAAGGCAAAGTGATAACACTTGGGACACAGAGCTCCTCTCTTGTAAAGTGGGACTACAAAATACCTGTTCCGCCTCTGGTATTGGGGTTATTGTGAACAGATACAGAAGTGCTTTGGAGAGCAGAAAGCATTGTAAAAATATAAGGCTATAGTACATACATGTAGAAACCTACCCATTTGCACATAGGCTCATTTATCAGTAAGTGACCAAATGACCTCTATTCCAGTTCAGAAAACCTTTTAGGGCCATTCAAAACTACCTGAAGGGATCGGGAAAAACCACTGAAGGATAGCTGTTATCATGGCAAAACATATCACTGATGACTCAATAAATAAAACAGTGAATCCATCAGAAAACATTTATGAAGCATTCAGTCTTTGTAGTTAAGCTGGGGTGGCAAACACACACCATAAGACAATTTTAATATAGCCACCATTTTGTCTGAGACAGTTACGTACTTAGCTGATGCTTCTTGGAAATAAGTTGAGGTCTCCAAAAGTTTAACTCAGGTCATTAACTGGTTCAGGATAAAAGAATTTCTGGCACAACTTTATTAATTTTATTTATCAATAGCACCCCTTTGGTCAATCTATTGTCTTGGTAGAAATGATTAGCTCCTGGTTGGATCTCAAGTATGTGGAGGTATGTCCTACAATAAAACCAGGACTAAAAGTTAAGACCTAGGGTGGCCATATCACAGAAATGCACATACCCTCACCATATCTTTTTATTTTATTCTTAACAAATTATGGATGGGTAAATTTCCCAAGTATAAGTTAGTAGCTCTTTCCCTTGAGTCTAGAAACAGACTGTTACAGCTTATTTCTCTTTATTCTAGATTTAGCTAATAATCCTTAGTCCTAAATCATCCTCTTTCTTTGGATAGGGCTATTCTGCAAAGACCCATTTTTGTTTCTACCCATGATCTCTATGCATACTTATCATCTGTGCTCAAAGGTAAAGATCACAGTGTATTGAGACCTGGTCTTTGAGTCTGCCAAATACTAGCTATGTGACCCTGGCTAAATCATCTCTTAAGTGCTCTAGGCAACTCTCAAGGGCTATCAGTTGTAGAAAGTTGTCTCTGCATCTGTGGAAAGAGTTTGTGACTTTCTGTGACTACTCTGTGACTTTCCCATACTAGTGAAATAATGTCTGGTTGCATCCCCTACCCTAGTTCTCCTTATCTGAGTAACCGTCAGTGTATGTAGTTGTTGTAGGTGACCAGTTGTCTTTTTCTTCCATGGACTCAGACAAACATTGTCTGTTATTTTCTGGTATTCCCAGGACCTAATGATATTTACAACTCTTCAAAACCTTTGTTCAGAAAGACCTAAACTCCAACTCTATATTTGTTTGTCTGTCATTGCTGCTTTCTTCATGCTTCAGGGTCACCTTTAACCTTAAAACATTTTTTCCATTTTTTTTACTTGCTTTTGGTCAGTGGGAGGTCAGCACTCTGTTGCTTACATTTTCTGTTGTGATCCAAGTACCCGTTTTTCATTCACTGACTTAAAAGTGAAATAATATTTCATAGACTATACCAACTCTATCCTTACTATCCTCCCTATAACTCCCTCCCACACCACCACAGACATCAGAGGAAAGATGTGTCCTTGAGCACCATTTGAGATCAAATTGAATCATTTCAGCAATTTTGATGTTGATGATAGATGGGCTATTGTACTTTGATCTGAAAGCCAGACCTGTCATTTGAAATTTGGTGCCTTTGTATTGTATTCTTCAACTGCTGTGTCTACCCAGCTAGTTTGGGTTGAAGGGCGCCATTATGAAGGGCAATTTTCAGGTGGTTTTGGGGAATGGAATGGGCTAACAGGTAGTTCTGATTTCTTTTTTGAAGCCCTGTCTGAAAAGTCTACTCTTCTTTAGCTTACCAGATGGTGTGTTTTTATGTATATGCATGTAAGAGAATGTTAAAGGCTATAAGAAGTTGTAGATGAATGGTGTGGATATATGCCAGCATTTCCATATTACTTCCCTTGGTGAACTTTGTTTTAGCCCAACTAAACTTCTAATTGTTCCCCAAAGCCCGGATTCCATCTCCTATTCCCACAATTCAAAGCTCAGCTCAGGTGCTGCCTCCTACATGAAGCATTCTCTGATCCCCTGAGTCAGTGCACTCTCTCTCCATCCCTATTAAATTATACTTAGGCCATTGATTTAGAATTGGAATGCCTCTTTTGTGTATACTTTGAATCTCCTTATTAGACTATAAGCTCCTTGAGATTAGGTATTGTTTACTTTTTGGTTTTGTATTCACAATGCATTGCACAATAACCTGTCCTCAATATATATCTGTTGAATCAAATTGAATTTTCCAAGATTCATTGATTGTATTGTACTTTGAGTACTGGGTCATAATTTGTTCCTCTTCGTTGGGGGTACCTTTGTGATATAGCCCTCAGTCTGGCATATAATTAAATGCTTAATAAGTGCTTCTTTCATTTTTCATTGATTCATTCATATAGGCTGTTTGTTTTTCTTTCAGTTTTCTTGAAGCTCCTGGACCTTTTCTTACATCTTTATTCATGGCATCAAAACATCCTCAGAATCTCTCATTTGCCCTTTATACCTTACTAAACATAACCAGCTACCCTGATGATCACATGCTTTCCTGAGAAACTCCTAAGAAACCTGGCATCTATGAATCTGATTAAAAAGATTTTTTTTGATAACTATACTTTGATATAATTGCTTTTCTTTTTAATCCTATGTATTTTATTTTACCATTTGAAAACATAATTCTGAGGAAGGGTCCATGGATTTCATCCATGACACAAAAATGTTTATCACTAACCTGAGGATAGCTTACAGACACAGACAGTTCTCTGTATTTGTCTACTGATATAGATCATAAACAGTTTCCATTTTCACCATAGATTTCCACTGTCTTAGTATAGTGGCTAGATGAATAGTATAAATCTGCTTGAATATCAGTTCTGCTAAACTGGACCTTCAATTTGAATATAAATTCAATGTGAGACAAGGATAATTCTTAGATCCAAGAGACAAAAAGGAATCTATCAATCAGCAACTATTTATCTTTATTAAAAGGCTATTATGTGCAAGGTTCTATGTTAGGCATTGGGGGAAAAAGACCAAAAAGAAAAAGCTGCCCTCAAGGTGCTTATATGCTCTCTAGGGAGGCAACATATGCGTAAGAGAAGGAGTGAAGTCATTTTCTTGAATAATGTGTTTTCCCCCCACTTCTATTGACCACAGTACTTAATCTAAAATAATCAGACAAAACACCACATCAGTAATCCCTAACATCAATTTGCTTTTCTAAAATATGTGTTCATCTAATGTTTGGAACCAAGATCAAAATAGAACCACAGAGGGCATAGTCTTACACTGTATTTCCACTGATTGTCAGTAGTAAGTGATCAACCCCATGCAAATAGTTGTGGGTTGTTTTTTTTTTTTTTTTGCATGGAAGGCTGGGATACCAAGACAGTAACTATTTATTATAAGTGGAATTTGGACAATATTGTTTTAAGCATACACATAATGTATTCTCCCTCTCCCTCCCCTTTCTGACCCCCACTGTAAAGTTTTAAGGTCAGGAATTATTTTTATATTATTCCCAGCCCTGGAACTATCCCTACAGATATAATAAGCTCTTAAGTTAAAAAAGATCAAATTGGTCCTGATGCTATATGAGGGATTTTGATTTTATATTCCAGCATAAAATTATATAGTCTCTTATCCTGGATGATCACATAGCAGTAGAAGGAAAGTTTACTTTTAAAATCCTAGTCAGATTTTCATTTGAGTAATTCATCTTCACTCAACCTGTTCACTCCTAAATACACTCCTGGAAGTATATTAAATGTCCTCTTTGCTTCTCTTTCTAAAATGACTGGGGGGCTTTTACAGAAAGAATATACAGTAACTACAACTTGATTTTTAAGTTAGTGGTTGGTTAAAACATCCTCACTGTGTTAATGGATTATTATGCTTTGTAGTTGGAGATGCTGCTGTAGGCAGTTTTTATGACTTTGGTAGACTACTGTGTCTGAAAAGATGCGTTTATGACTAGAGAGAGTTGAGGGGCAGAAGTCAGGAGCCTGCCTCTACCACTAACTAGCCCTGTGACCTTAGGTGATTCACTTAACTGCCTTGGTTATCTCATCTGGGCTACTGCAAAAATGTTTCAAAGGTTTTTTATGGGGATTGAATTAGGTAGTGTATATGAAAACATTTTCAAGCAGAATAAAAGTGCTACATTAAGTAGTAAAGGATAGCCACATTCTTTTGTGTGTGTTCAATAGTGGCAATACATTTGAGCATAGATTTTTTTTTTATCCCAGAAATAGCCAGAAGTCATCTGGAGACGAATTCAGTGAATAAGGTAAGTGATCAAGCTGGATAAAATGATTCTTAGTCAAAAGAATATTTGACTATAGGCTGCCATTAATTTCCTTTGTGGTCCACAAATTGGTTTTGAGGGTATTCCAAAAGAGGGGTTCCAAAATGTTTTGAGCATGTGGTATCACCAGAAATGCACTCTCAGAACAGTTGTTTTCAAAAAACCACATTGATCTGGATTCTATCAGTATGTTACTGATCTAGAACCATGAGTTCTAAAGCAAGAAGGGACTTTAGAGATCATCTAATCCAGGAGTTCTTAACCTGGGGTCTTTTAAAAAAAGGTATATTTTGTAACTATTTCACCATAATTGATTGGTTTCCTTTGTAATCTTATATATTTTACTTTATGCATTTAAAACTATTATTCTGGAAAGGAGTCCATATTTTTCACCCTAGACCATCTAAGAGTTGTATAACACACACAAAAATGTTAAGAACCCCTTTCTTAGTAAGAAGAGCTAAGGAAGGTCTAGAGGGATTGAGGTCATACAGGTTCAGATCTTCTGACTCCAATACTAGTTCTATTATATGACATTACCTTGTATTATTACAAATCTTTCTAGAGGAAATCAGATTCATAATGATAAATATTGTTAATGATAATAAATATTATTAACTGTTATTATTTCATCTTCTTCCACTACCACTTAAATAGTTACTGATCAGGGTATCTGCTTTTTTTGTTTAGAGTTGAAGAAGGGCTCAAGCTTAGGTGTCTGTCCTTCATGTGCTAAATACTAATGTTCTATTTCTTCGTTGTGATTGCTGTCCTCCTCAATTATATTTTAATCACTGACCAAAGCTAATTGTTTAGTTCTTAAGGCACTGTATTATTGGGTCTTTTATTACTTGCAGTTAGGTAGGGGTGTGTGTGTGTGTGTGTGTGTGTGTGTGTGTGTGTGTGTGTGTGTGTGTGTTGGGGAGGTAGGAGAAGGAAACAAGAATGGGGAGTCAAGCATGGGGCCCCCTCAATGTGCCCATCTCCCCTCTCCTCCAGGTACTGCTGGGGCAATTGTTACCCACATTCACAGCTCTAAACCTCCCCACCAATCAGACCAAACAAGATGACACGAATTCAAAGCAAGAAGTATTAAAACAGAAAGTAAGGTAATAACATGGAACTGAATCAGATATTAATCGTCCTAATTATTTAATTCTCATTCTCAAGTGGGTACCATCCCCATATGTCTCCAAAGAGCATGAGATGATTCCCAATTAACCCCTATGCTCTGTTGCCCTCAATCAGTGGGAGAGGGACATACACACCAACTCACTCACAGAATGGTACTAGCGAAACTCACCAGGGCTGCAGTCTTGGGAGTACTGATTCCTTGGCATAGCACCTAGAAAGCATTGTAGAGATAACTGTTAACTTGTCTCAGTGCAGCTGCTGCAGTCTACAGTGCTCTGATATCTCTTGGCACTGGAGTCTAGGGTGCTCTGACATTTCTTGGCATGGTGATCACTTCTGATGCTCACAGTAGTCCTGGAATGATCTAGACACAGCCGGAATTTTTCTTTTCTCTAGACTCTTCCCAACCCAGCCTCCTTTGCAAGATTCCTCCATCTTTTAAACTGAACTAGAAGCTGCTAGAAGCTCTTCCTACTTTGACCCCATGCTCAGTGACATCATCATGCTACATAGCTATTTTTTCTGGTAGTGAGAGAGTCCCTGTTCCTCTTGCCTTGTAGGTGTGAGTAGTGTTGGGGGGCAGATACAAAGTTTAGATAAAACTCAGGTGCCTGCCCTTCTGGACTTTACATTTCATTAGGGTGACTAGATATGTGATTTTGATGGATTCCTGATCTCATTTGTGTAGGTGATCCATACTAAGTGATTATTATCCAGATCTTTCTGAAAATCCTCTATAATTCCACTTCAAGAAGGCTTTTCCAATCCCCCTTGCTGCTTATGCCTTCACCTCTTAGATGATCTTCCATCTACTTTTCATGTATTTTATATGTATCTAGTTATTTACATGTTGTCTTCATTAGAATGTGAGGTCTTTGAGAGCATGGACTGTTTTTTGCCCTTCTCTATGTCCCTAACATTTAGCACAATGCCTGGTCCACAGTCAATCTTTAATAAGTGCTTGTTGGCTGACTCTATAAAGTCTTTTTTTTTTTCTTTTTGGAGGGCAGTTGGGGTTAAGTGACTTGCCCAAGGTCACATGGCTAGTTTTTGTGTTAAGTGTCTGAGGTCAGATTTGAACTCAGGTCCTCCTGATTCTAGGGCTGGTGTTCTATTCACTGCGCCACCTAGCTGCCCCTATAAAGTCTTTATAAAATGCACTAGAAGGCTTACTCTGATTCTTATAATGTTCCATGGTTACTAATATAGTACTTGGTCCAGCCATCTATTATCTCCTAGTTTCACTATTTGACCACCCCACCTCCCTTTCTAGTCACACATGTTCTTGATTAAGTCTTTAATGTTACTATTTACATGGAAGCCATTATGAGTGATGTACTGAACTCAAGCATATTTTGGTTGTCCCTTGGGTCACCTGGAATTTTGATTCTTCTGTGCTGATGGTGTTCCATCTAGATGGTATAGTGAATAGGATCCTGGACTTGGAGTAAAGAAGACCTGAGTTCAAATACTGGATCAGACATTTACTAGCTGAGTGAACCCTGCAAGTAATTTAACCACACTTCGCTTTAGTTCCCTCATCAATAAAATGGGATAATAATAGAAGTTACATTACAGTGTTCTTATAAGAAATCAAATTAAGATATTTATGAATATTACCAAATAATAGTTGTAAACATCAAACAAAATATTTGTGAAGTGCTTTGCAAAACTCAAAGTGTTATCTGACAGTTACATATTATTATTACTAATATGTATACAATGATGTATATTAAGAGCATAGAGATACAAAACACCATGTGAGTGAGGAAAGACAATATAATGCAATGCTGTCCTTCAGGTATATTAATGATTAAATAGGTTTTATGAGAAGACTTAGGGACCTGACCACCATGTATAGCGTTATTTCTATGGAGAAATAATTTCTAAGTTCCAAAAATAACAAATCCTTCACAAGTTAGGGGTTGCCTGTATTTTGTTCAATGTTGTAATAATCCTATGAGGTAGATTTGTGGAAAAGAAACAGAAAACATTCTAAAGCATAATATAGTAGAAAGGATATTGAATTTGGAATCAAGGGACCCGGTATTTTTATAAAGCAAGATTTGAAAGAGAATAAAAATCTTAAAGGAAAAGCAATTGCATTTACAGTGGAAAGGTTTTATGAGGTGAAGGATGGGGACATGTTTGTTAAACTTCATGTTTTGGGTTACATAAGCCATATAATGGGGAGACATGGGAAGCAAGAGAAAAGACTTGCTCCCTATTGCTCATCTATAGCATGGTGGATGGCAAGATGGCCAGTGTGGAATGCAAATTATGGCAGAGACAGGCTAGATACAATGGACCATGTCATATACTCACCAATCAAGACATCATAGGCCCCAAGAGTTCCAGAACTGAGATGGTTATATCTAACACAATATGGCCTGTTAAAGTCTTATAGCTCTGAGATTTCACTAGCAAGGTGGACGGTAAAGTCCATTGGTAGAATGTAGAATGGTAGAATGTAGAAAGAAGGTAGAATGTAGGTACATGATGGTAGATGATAGATAAATGTATCAATGTAGATAAGTGTTTTCTGAAACTTCTGTAATTCCAGTCTCCCTTAATCATATTCTGGAGAAGTGGGGAAAGGAATTTTAGAAAAACAAATAAGAGTTCTATTTCCTTTCTAGAGACAACCATACTCTGAAGGCAGATTTTATACACACACATATGTATGTGTTTATATTATATATGTATGTATATATGTATATATTTTTAAATCCCAATTAATTTCAGGAGCTTTGAATGTTGAGACCTCAAATGAACCAAAACTACATTGTATTCATTTTCTAACATAATTTACAAGAATTTTAATGCTTTACCACAAAGTGTTGAACAGAATAAATTAAATTTGCTTTATATTTACTTATATTCAAATAAGTGAAATTTTACATATAAAAGGTCATAACTGTGTAGTCATTCCAAGTCTCCAAGTGAAAAGCATTTATTAAATCTTTACTATGGTCTAAGCATTGAAGATAAAAATATAAACTAATGGAGTTGTTGAGTGACTTGTTCAGGTTCATTCAGTCTTTCACATAGCTGGCTTCAAGGAATTCTTTTTAACAGAGAAGACAGCACATAAAAAGGAGTTGAAGTGGAGGAGGAGTAGGAGGAGAGAATGTATCACCATGGAATTTTGGAGAGTCAGGAGATGAGCCAGTAGAAGAACAAAGGAATGAGCATAGCTATCTAGGGCATGTCTTCAAAGGGAATGTTTCAGGAGGAAATCATAAATCAGAGGAGGAATACAGATAACTGCCAGGGTGAGAAGGTTGCTGGGTAATGGTGGAGAAGTCCAGAAAGTCAGGAGGAAAGTCTAGAGAAGAGTGAGGGAGTGAGAATGACTGGTCTCAGCAAGCCCTTAAAGTAGAAGTTCTTTCCAAAGGAGGAAAAGATCAAAGGGGCAGAGGGATCTTTCAGTGTGTTTCCTTAATTATCACCATCAGAGAAGACAGAAGACACAGAGAAGGGAGAAGAAATAGTGGGATTCCTCTGTGTGTCTTCTCTATGTCCTTCCAACCATTATTGTTCGGGTTCCCTTTTGCTTGAACTTTATAGTCTTGCCTTCAAATCCTCCTGAGGGACAGGAGCAAAATCACACTTTCTGCATTCAAAGCTTTAGGCTAAATTTGGCAGCCATTCTCTTTTTTTAATGGGCAGGTCAATTTTTAATCAAGGGGGTCCGGTCCTGTTAGCAACTACACAATTATGACCTTTTATATGTAAAAGTATGTGCTTTCTTAGTCTTTGTCACATTACTCCTATTGCTTCCTTTTTAAAAGAACTCCTTTTTGATGATACCTGAGTAGAAAAAGTCAAGAAGATGCCATTATGTCCCCAATTCCAAGTATAGGATTACTAAGTATCACTCAGTAAATAATTATAATATTGTCAAGGATAGGGAAGCAGACATGTTCCCCATACTGTTCTCTTTTAGCTTTCCTCCTATCTCTTACAGTCTTCTTTTTCTCACTTGCTGGCTCATCTTCATCCTCCTGACACCCAAGTGTGAGTGTTCCTCAAGATTGGTCTTCGGGCCTTTCTCTTCTGTCTTTATATTTTTTCCCTTGGTCATCTCATTTACTTTGATGTTTCTTAATTATCATCTTTATGGAGATAACTCCAGACCTACATATCTTGCCTTATTCTTCCCTATGAGCTACAGCCTCACATTTCCATTTGCTATACCTTTCCATCTGGAATTCCCATTAACAGCTCAAACACAATTTATCCAGAGGTGAAAACTCATCAGCATTTCCTTCTTTTTTTTTCTTTTCAGCTTTTCTAGTTAGGTCATCAGCACTACCACACTGAGTTAGCAGGCTCAAAACACCCCAGTCCTCTCTGATTATTTCACTCCTTCATCCCCTATATGTAACCATTTGCCAAGCCCTATTCTGTAGATTCTACCACTACATCTCTTGTACATATCCCCTGTTGATGAGGGTGTCACATGACCCTCATCAACATTTGTCTGGGTCATTGCAATGGCTTCCTAACTGATTTCTCTGCCTTTAATTCCCTCTCTGATACTCCATCCTACAAACTATTGTCATTTTAATCTTAACACACAGGTGTGACTGTGACATTACTTGAGGACCTTTTTTTCTGACAGTTATAAGACTCTTACCTAGTTTTTAAGATCCTCCACAATTTTACTTTTCCATCATTTAACATTAATCCCTTTAATGTACTCTACATTTCAGGTAAACTAGGTTACTGGTTTGTTTCCTTATTCCAATTCTTGGGGGTAAGGTAGAGGATAAAGGGGAAAGATGGAGCATGAAATTTAGAAAGAAAAACAAAACAAGAAAGCATCAATAAAGCATGCTTTAATAACTAGATATCAAATGAATTAGTTCCTAACCTAAGAGTATATAACCTATAAGTTATATATTATACTCCTAACCTATGAGTATATAAATCCTCTTCTAAAAATAGTCACCTTGGAATACTACTGTACTGTAAGAAAGGTTGGTTTTAGAAAAGCATAGAAAGACTTGCATGAAATAATGCAGAGCAAAACAAGAAGAACCAAGAGAATGTTGTATACAGCGACGGTAATATTGTTCAAAGAATGACTAAGCTATTCTGATTAATATGATTATATCAGCTACAAAGGATTTAAATATGCTATCCATCTCCAGAGAAAAGAACTGATATATGGAAGTGTGCATTGTATAGTTCCAGTGTTGGTCTTTTCTAACGTGGGGTTGGGAGGTAATGAGGGAAACAAATTGAAACTCAAAATATAGCAACAAACATAAAAAAACACACACAAAAACCCCATTACTTTTCCTTTCCAAAGAGTTTAAGACACATTCTATTCTCAGGAGCATGGAAACCTAGAATCTTTATGTGCACCTCAGATACTGATCCAGAAAGGGACCAATACAATCACTCATAAGGATAAAAAGAATACTATATGTCTAGGAAATGCTATTTTTCACATCCGGAAATCTGAATGTTCGTATCTTTCCATCTTTTGCCAACTACTGGATGGTGATGGTATCTCTCAAGATCAATTATAATGTGATCCCTTTTATTTCCAAGGTAAAGAGAGAAATGAAACAAAAACATGTGTAATATGTAAGCTAGATACTTAGAGTTGTAAACATCTCTGGTTTCTAACTTCAGCCATGCTTAATGAATCATTACTTTTATTCTCTAATCAGTTCCGTTCTTTAAAGAAGAAACCTTCATGTGGTGAAACTAATTAAAGCTGTAGAATTTTCATCCCTGACCAAAAAGTAATAATGGTGAGAAGAATTATATCTCTTCTAGAGCTTCAGGATAATAAACTTTGGCTTAACCAAGTGTGAAATACTTTGAGAAATCTGTATGATATAATCAAAATTTTACATGAATGTCCCTTATAAAAGTGAATCAAAATGCTTTACAGAGTTAGATAACAGAAACCTCTTTTTATATAACAGGGTACCTATGGAGTTTCTGAAGAGGTTTCAGAAGAATAAAGAGCTGCCTTTCTAAGTGTAATTTTGCCCAGAGATATAATGACTTATTAGGGTCCATTCTAACCCTATGGTTCATGATAATGGAGAAAATTTGTTTCTTCCTACTTCACTATTTCTGGCAGTTGAATGATTATTTACCCAGTCTTCTGAGTTTTGAATCATAGAACAATCTCCCCCAGCTCTCTGGTAACCAGTCACTTACCAATTCCTATTGACCTCTGTAATATCTCATAATTCAACCCCTTTCTCCTCCAATTGCCACTAATCTAGTACAGCCCTCGTTAAAACCCACGTGGACAGTTGCACCAGTTTCTTATTAAGCCTTCCTACCTCATTTGTATTCCCTCAGCCTCACTGCTTTCAAAGTTATGGTTTATTAGTACCGCCAGACTTATTTTCTCTATGCAAAATTTGGCCATAGAACTCCCCTTCTTAAAATCCGTCAACGGCTTCTTATTGCCTCTTAAATAAACTTTATACTACCTCCTTTGTCTAGTTTCCAAGGCTCAGTAAAATCTGGTGACATACTACCTTTCTAACTTATACAACACCCCTCTTCATAGTCTGTCCTTTAGCTAACCTAGATTACTTGACAACTCCTGTACGTGTCTTGCATTTCCCCCTTCTTCATGTGTTTGCTTATACCATTTTCTGTGTTTGGAATGCTCGTCTCTACTCCCCTTATCTTTGAGTTCCTATTCATATTTTATAAGCTTATCTCAATTGCTATCCCCTTCAGGAAACCTACTGATTGCACAGCACTAATCTTTGTACCTCCCTGATCACATGTATTATGTATATAATTATTTGTACATGTGTCGTGTGTCTCTACAGCAGCATAAGGCAAGTGATTGTGCCTTATCTGAACTTTGTATCTCCTTGAATGCCTGACACAGTAGTCTATACATAATTGGTGCTCATTCAATGCTTAGTGAATTATTTATTGAAAGGGAAAAATCATATATTAGTTTTAGGGCATTGGAATCAGAGATGTGTAAACCATGTGTCATTTAGACTTTGGCCTCTGAGATCCAGATATACTTGGGGAGGAGGGATTCTCTTAGAAAATTTCTTTGGCATATCCTCTCACCTAGAAAATTTCTGTGAGTGTCAGTATTTGGCCAATTTTGTTCTCCTAATAGAAGAGAACATCATGGTAAACTCTTGAGCTCAGAATATCAATTTGGCATCTGGATGGAGGGTGCATTCCAGGCTGGAGATTGGATATAGGGAGACCAATCATGAGGCTATTTCAGTGACCCAAGTGAGAGATAATGAGAACTTGGACTAGGATGATTACAGAGAGAAGGGGACAGATATGAAAGATATTGAGGAGATGAAATAAACATGATTCAATAATCAGTTTGATATTAGGAATAAAAGAGAGAAGAGTCAAAGAAGATAGTACCACAAAGCCATGTAAATGAGATTGTGGATGAATCAATGCAATACAACCCCACTAATTGAGCTTTGAATTATACTTCCCATAGTGGGACAGGGTCACACTGAGTCATCCGGAAAAATGAATAAGACAAAGAAATAATGATATCTGCATTGTTCTTTTTCCTGCTCACATTTTTATTTCTTTCTCCCCTTTATAATTCTTTAGACGACACTTGAGGCAGCTAATTTACAGTGACTCCTTGCACTTCTCCACAGGGAATCTCACCAGAGTCATGAGAGATGTCCTTCAACTTGGGTAGCAATTGATTGGGTTTGCTTATAAGGTTTCAACCCAAATTGAATGCATTAAATTTTTTTTAAAATGCAGATGCTAGATAAAATAGGCAATCTCTATCTCCCTACCTGCCACTGTTCCATAAAATACATTTTATGGAGGGGAAATGTGCAATTCCTTGTGGATTGTCAATTGCCATTCATTTGAAATGATTTGCTTTATTACATCAGTGAGATGATGGTAATGCAATCGGTTCACCTTATGAAAAACAAATGTTTCTCCTGCTGCCTGTACAGAATGTGAAGAAAATGTTTACATTTCATGGTTGCCCCAGAGTAAAAATAAAAATCTATGAAATACGCTTTTCAGAATGAGTTAGCTCTAAGATGGCTATTCCTTGACCCAGGGTTGAATTTTAGAATACTGGGCCAAATTTTTTGTTCTGTGTAATTGTGCCATGGCCAAAATGGAATTCAATTACCACAGGGGAATATCTGGCCCACCAAAACAAACACTGTACTTCTGATGAGAGAGAGCAAAGGGTTTAAAATTCCTCCGTAATAGAATTACCAACTAAAGATGGAACATTCTTGAAATGAATTAAACTGGTTTTTGGCAATGAAATACTCAAAACTCAAATAATTTTAGAAAAACCACATATATCATAAAGTAGGTGTTCTTCCTCCTCCATTTTATGGCTTTGCCTGGCATACTATTGCCTTTATTTTTGGGGGGGACTATACAGTAATA
Organism: Pseudochirops cupreus; assembly: GCA_028627135.1. Lineage (NCBI taxonomy): Eukaryota > Metazoa > Chordata > Mammalia > Diprotodontia > Pseudocheiridae > Pseudochirops > Pseudochirops cupreus. The sequence goes on along the minus strand of CM053582.1, from coordinate 464,987,019 downwards.
TTTTTCTTCCAAATCTGTTAGACTATAAGCAATATGTGCCCATTTTGGATATTTTAGTGACCACAAGAAGAGTGGGAAATTGGTAAGAGAAGAGGTTAACCCCATTCTTAAAAAAGGAAGAAAACAGAAATTTTAGCTGAGCAATAGCAATAATATTTTATTAAATGTCGATGTGCCTGTGTGTCTGGGAAGCAGCCTGGCTACAGTGGAAAGAGCCCTGGCCATAGAGTCATTGGACCTGGGTTCAAATTCTGCCTCTGTACCTTTAATGCCTCTGTGACTTTGGGCAAGTCATTTCCCAAGTTTTGTGTCTTTCATCTGAGACGAAGTGATGGGATTGGATTACATAATAGGATCATAGACTTTGAGATGGAAAGGACCTCAAGTTCACCCCTGCCCTTCACCCTGATTTTATAGATGAGAAAACTAAGGCACAGTTTACCTAGGTTTGCACGTTAACAGGCATCCAAAGCAGGATTTAAACCTAGGTTTTTCAGATTCCTAAGTCCAGAATCCTCCCCACTTAGCCATACTGCATATGACCTCTAAGTTTCCTTCTACCTGTAAATCTATGAAGCCAGTCCTTCCTCTGACACATTGGGCATATTGGGTATGTCTCTTAATCTCTTTCTGAGCCTTCTATGTCCTCCTCAGCTAAAAGAAGTATTATTATAATACCTGCGTTACTCTACCTCATTGTAGCAACAACCACACTGGCATACCCAGGATGGGTGCTAGCAGAGGTTCTTAGATCTATTTTACTAGGAAAGATAGCTGTTTAAGGGATCAACGCTCTTTTTAAATTACATTCACCAGTTCAGGAGAAAAACCAGCACCCTGAACTTCAGAGAAAATTCAAACAGAGAAAATACAAGCAGAGAAATAACGACCAACAGACAGGTCTCTGTCTGAATCAACTATACACTTTACATACATCCCTGGATTGACAGAGCCTTTACATCTGAGCCGTCCTGGAGCTCTGAATTTATGGTTATTAAGAATCTCGACTGGGGAATCACAAGATTCTTCTCATTGGGAGCCCCCAAAGCAAAGTACCAACTCAGAGAGAGACAGAGAGAGAGACAGAGAGAGAGAGAGAGAGAGAGTATGTGTGTGCGTGTGTGTGTGTGTGTGTGTGTGTGAGAGAGAGAGACAGAGACAGAGAGAGACAGAGAGAGAGAAAGAGAGAGAGAGTGTGTGTGTGTATACTTCTCAGAGCCAGAGGGCATCACAACCCTTGTGACTCAGTGCCTAATTAGAAATTAGCAGAAGGTGTGGAAGCCTTCCTACAAGCAAGCCTCCCCTAAGCAAGCTTCCCTTAATGGGCTCCAGGTGAGGCCTGTTAATGGGCAGAAAAGATCTTATATCTATTAACATTATACTCATAGAGATGGTGTAGGAATCAAATGCAAAAAAATACAAGTACTTTGTGAAAGAGATTTGATTTCACATAGCCCACATTTTGTCATAGCCACTGTGAAAAGGACATTAGAAACTTGGAAGCTTATTTTGCTTAAGCCATTAACATCCTGCCTGGGTCCTGCCCTTTACTTATTTCAAAGTAAAATTATAATAAAAATGTTCATCCTACTATATTTTCTTTGTCTTAATGGATTAAAGAAGGCAAATAGGTGGCAAAGTGAATAGAGTGCCAGGCCTGGAGGCAAGAAAACTCATCTTCCTGAATTAAAATCTGGCCTCAGATACTTATTAGCTGTATGACCCTGGACAAGTCACTTAACTCTGTTTTCCTCAGTTTTATCATATGAAAAATGAGTTGGAGAAGGAAATGGCAAATCACTATGGCATCTTTTCCAAGAAAACCCCAAATGAGATCACAAAGTGTCAGACATGACAAAAAATGACTGAGCAACAAAACCAATAAAATTATAATATCTTATTGTAAGTTTTTTATATTTAAGATACCCTTGTACAGATATGAGAAATTATAATAAACTATTTTGAAATTATTTTTAAAATATGTGTCAGTTGATGTACTTGATCTTAATGACCTTGAACACAAAGGAAGGGTACTACCACTTTAGCAAGTCAAGCATGAAAATCTAATTTTACAAGCTATTAAGAATGATCATTTCTTCCTAGAAGAAGTCTCTTTGCTTTGTTTTTGTTTTTTGAAGATTCCCAATAGAGATTTTTTGAAAAGTAAGCTCCTTCAGTATGCTTTATAAAATGTTTTGATTTATAGAAATTCTAGTCATTGCTTCTAGAAAGATCTATTGAAGGAAGTGATCAACACTTTAATTTATTTCCCTTATTTCCAAATCTTTGAAATAAAGATGACCTCAAAAAGGCATTGTGAAAACTTTACAATTACTTTGGTACTTAGAAGTCACCATATATTTCATTTTCTATGATACTGAAGAACAATAGAATGCTTTAGGAAAACAGTACTTTCCTTCTCTGACTTAATATTTCTGTGGTCAACTTAGCTCTGATTAAGTTAATGATGGGAATTCTAGTTGTAGAAGAAAATCTTCTTCTGATTGCCTGTTTTACCAGGAGATATTTTGGTAATATGTTAGTTTTGATAATTGTCTGTGCTGTGATGGGAGGGATCAGTTTCTTTGCTATAAACTTAGAAAGACTGTGATGGACTTTGAAAGCCCCTTAAAGTTGATTTCAGCAGATGGTACCAAGTCAGAGTCCATCTTGATTTTCATCCATGTGGTTTTCCACCGAACCAAGAAGGAGTTGGGTACGTACTTTTGTGGACTATATTGGCTGTGGCTGTGGGATTAGTAGTGACCGATATACATAAGGCTACACAGAGGGTAGTATGAAAAATGGGAATAAACAAAAGTTCAGTAAATGAAAACATTGTCGCTGATTTTCCACCCACATTGTTGCATGTAAAAGGAATGTTTGTTACTTAACACTATTGATTTTCTACCTTATGTCTAATAAAGTCAAAGCTATCATTAGATAAAAGTGAAATCATAAGAAGGATAATCTAAGGAAACATTTCTAAATCCTTCATTTCTTGAAATTTGATTCCCTACCTTCTCTTCATGAGGAGAAATTTTCTTAATTTGAGATGAATTAGATGTTTTGGGAAGATGGGCAAAACATACTGGTTTTGATTCTTCTTATGGAAATGAATTGCATGTGATTTTATTTTAAAGTGTTCTGGGAGATGACTAGCAAAATTAAATGTCTAGATCTATTACCTCAACTTTGATAGAGACAGTGGAAATTAAATCACTTTAAACTAATCAACAATGTTCTGTCATGGGGAAATTAGTACTGAGCCATGGTTAGCCAAGATCATAAACAAGTTAGCAACACTAGGGCCTTCATTTTTTTTTTATATGTGCAAAGGTATTTTTTAGGCTGTAGGCAACCTTGGGGAGTAGGTTCTGGAAGTCCAACCAAACCAATACCAATAATAGATCTCTGAGTGTGAGGCAAGAATTGAAGAAATATAAATTCCCCCTCCTCCTTTTTCTCCTTCTCTCTCAGTAGGGAAAAAGTAGAGCTTAGATGGAGAACACCTTAATTGAACTGAAAAAAGTCAAGGGTTTGTAGCTTTCCAATCCAGTTCTACCATTTTAATAAAGGCAGTGTGCTAGAGGCAGTACAAGAAATGATTCTTGGTTACCCCAAAGGGAACCAGACAAAATTACACAGGCTACATTTGTCTTAGATTGGGAGGTGTAGGAAGATGCCTGTGTGTTTTGTGGTAAAGACTTTGTTACTTTGTGTTATTTCCATTGATACCCAAAGAGTTGAATTTGGTTCTGATTTTCCTCCTGTTGAGACTGGTTGCTATTTAAGACAATAACTATTGGTATCCATAATTGTCACAAAGAAATCTGACTTCTCCAAGGGATGGATATTCCACTTCTTAGGAAAGACCCATGTGATCATACTTGGATAGACGTTTCATAAGGGACATTGGAAGAGAAGGAAGACATACTTTGAATGTCTCTATGGCCAGAGCCATAGATTTTTTTTTATAAAACCATTCCTTTAAGTGATCTCTCAAATTGAGAAATTAACAGACAGAGAAGATTTGTTAAGGCTCTATGTTTTCTCCCTAAAACAACTTTGTGTAGAGGTTAGACCATATAATAAACCTATCTGGTTCACAGAGAAAGTCTGAACCTTCTCATCTGAAGGTTTTGTGTTTGGTATAAGCATCTGGACAGTACATTTGAGCTGGCATTCAGATGATCTCTGGAAATATAAGTGCAGGTGTGAAGTGATTACTGAGTTACTTGTTCTGTTGGGGGTCTCTTCAAGTTTTTAGCAAGGTTTAAAAAGGATTTTTAGAAAGGATTGAAAAATTAAAAGAATTTTTAAAAGCATTAAGAAAATCAAGTGTCCTTGTTATTAGAAGCAGGAAGGATGCTTAGAATTCTAAGGGTTTACTTTGAATATTCTGGTTATTATGGTAGTCTTCTAGTGACTGGCCTGACTTCTGACTGCAAAGTCCCTGTAACCCCAGAGACAAAGTCCTTGGAGATAATTAACCTCTCACTTTCTGAAGACATAGCCCAGGGACCAGTCCTCCATCTGGTACTTTGCCATTGGAATGAATCTGTGTGAACACTCTTTCCAGCAAATGAGAAATGCCTCCTTATGCTATGTGATCTTCAAGTTTGTCTTTTCAGAAATCCTCTGGAAACCCAATTCACTGAATGTCTTCCTCTGGTTCTTTTAATATTGTGTGTGTGGGAGGGGGGAGTGGGATATACCAAGTATGTGGCACAGTGAATGGATAGAGGTCTGGCATTAGAATTTAGGGAAGCCCTGGTTCAATCTCATCTTTCAAACTAGTTGTGTGATCATTGACAAATCACTTGACATCTATGAGCTTAGTTTTCTCATCTATAAAATTGAGACATTACCTATAGTACCTGCCTCGCAGGGCAGCTGTATGTAATGTATGTAAACTTTCTGCAAACCTAAAATCTACATGTATTTCAGTTATCATCATCATTATTATTGCCACCAGTATAACACTTGGCACCTTTCATTTTCACAGGAAGACTGATCTATCTTTTTCTTCTTATCATATACATCCTGAATGATGTGTCATGTCATTTTCCATACATGAATCATCTAGGTAACATACTGCAAAATATTTGCACCTATTGCAAAGGCAGGTATCTTTCCATTGCCTTCTGGGTTACTTGTAATTTTAATTTTCCTGGCGTCATGGTTCTTAGGCATATAGTGTCATTGCTTTTGCAGACATAAGCAGTTTGGAATAATGGAAAACACTGCAAGATTTCTCAGGTGTAGCCTATCCTGATCTCCATGTCCTTCCTGTTCTGTGCCTAACTGGATCATAGGATTATATATTTAGAGCTGGAAGGGACTTTATTGGTCATCAAATCTAACCTCTTCATTTTACAAAGGGAGAAATTGAGGCCCAGAGTAATTAAGTGACTTGCCCGTAGCCAGATAAATAGTAATTGACAGAGCTTGGATTTGAACTCAGGTGTTTTGATTCCAAATCCAGGAATTTTTCACTGTCTACCTGTGTGTGTGTGTGTGTGTGTGCGTGCGCACGCACATGCACACACACGCACTCACTGTGCTCACACAGACAACCAGGCTGACTCAGTGTGAAAGTTATTCAAACACATATACATTGTGATTTTCATCCATTTTGACTGGCTAATCCAATCTTTCTGACATAGCTGTATTTTTCACTAAGGACTATTTGCAATATTCTAAGACTTGATACAATTACAGTCAATTCTCAACATCTGTGTGTTTAACTTTTGTGACTTCAAGCATTTTGTGATTTTATTAGTGACCTCTTTCTCACTTCTACATTGACAACCATGCACATTTGCATCTATGCACAGTAGAGAAAAAAAAATGAGTGGTGTGATGTACGTAAGTTTGTGGAGTGGCTGGTATCCTAACAGGCACTTCAGTGGTCTTGTTTATCCTACCATTGTAGAGTAAAGAGCCTCCCTGTGCAGTCTTTACATCTTTTCATCATTTGCCCTTAAAACTCAAGTTTTGTGTTGCAATTATGCCTGAAAAGCATAGTGCAAGTCTTTTGGGCTCTAAGCCCAAGTATGCAAAGTCAGTGATGTGGCTTAGTGAGAAAATAAAGGTGTTAGAAAAATTTTGTGGTAGAATGTGTTTTAGCCACTGTCCACCTTGAGTGTGGTGCTAACCAATTGGTGATTCATCATATCTACCAAAAATTATATACTGTAAATTTCATGTGTATTTAAAGGTGAATATTATCTGAAATAAAATTTTTAATGGACATGTCAGTCCAAAAGGTCACAGATTCTAGGGAATTATTAGTGAAAAAATGTTTTGTATGTTAATAATTTTATTTTGAGTACTGAATTTTATGCATTATTTCATGGTTATTGTGTTAGAAAAAGCACACATTTTCAGAATTAATATATTACTATAAAGAATTGTATGCAGTAAAGTGAACTTTTAGGTTACAGTCTTTGGTGGTTGAGGGAACCTAACTCCTTATTTCCCATTGTATCCAATTTCAACATATCAATATTCATGCCAATTTCTAGGAATGTTAACCCTGCAAAAGTTGAGGATTTACTGTAGTACCATGTCATTTTAAAATAGAATTGTTTGAGGAACCTCACCATTGATAGAGAATCCTCCAACAACCATTTGATTTATTTTATTTAATTCTTAATAGTATTCTCTTTTTTTCAAATTATATGTAAAGACAATTTTAACATTCATTTAAAAAAATTGTGAGTTCCAAGTTTTTCTCCCTGAATCCTTTCCTTCCCTTCTCCCTAAAATGATAAGCAACTTGATATAGGTTATATATGTACAATCAAACAATTCAATTTAGCCAACATTTAATAGGGCCTAGGCAGTGTACTAGGAATAAGAAGACAAAAAGCATACAATTCCTGTGCACAGGGAACTTATATCCTACTAGAGCAGTGGTTCTCAACCTGAGGGTCATGACCCCTTTGGGGGTCGAATGGCCCTTTCACAGGGGTCGCCTAAGACCATCAGAAAACACATATTTCCTATGGTCTTAGGAACTGAGACATCACTCCTCTATCCATTTCCAGGCAGGGCCGCCAACATGCAGATACACCCACATATGAGTATTAAAGGGTCGCAGAATTAGGAAGGTTGAGAACCACAGTACTAGAGGGATACAGCATGAACATAGATAAGTAAATACAAAGCAGTTTGAGAGGGGAGACAGAACACTAAGGAATAAGAGTGAGATTCAAGGAAGGCTGCATAAAGGAAGTGTAAATTTACTTTTTCCTAAAGAAAGTTAACAATGCATTCTGGAATTAGAGTTGAAAAGGTAGTGCTTTCTAAACATGGGGCTTTATGTATATGCACAGCTGGGTGATTGGCATACCAAATTCTTTTCTTTGGCATCTGTGAGGACGTATTCAATGATGATGGCAAACATCTTAAGTGAACGTATCGCTTAGTTATATTGCTGAGTCTCCAACTCTTACTCATGAGCATTATAAGGACCTATGGATTCATGCTCTGTAAAAAAAAGAGCATTATTAGCTGTGATGCATATGTTGCACTGACCTAGATTTCTGTCACTCAGTTCCTAGATTGCTGAGCAAATTTGAATTTTTACTTGGTAAGTTATTCGTAAGCCTTCCAGGGAGATAACAATGCACATGAACTTTAGTCCACATGTTTGGACTTCCTCGTTATCAAACACCTGCCTGTTCTGGAGATTTACCTGCTGCTAGATTCCCCAAGGGCTAACTACCTAATGTCTGGGTCCTGGTCATTCCTAGTTTGTCCTTGGCCTGTCCTACCATAACTTTGTTCTTAAAACTTTCATTACCAATCCTTTCTTTCTGCCCCAATTATACAAATCAGAAAATATGTAGAACTGTAAAATTGAAAACTACTAGAAAGTGGGCCAATGATGCTTACATTCACTTTGTTGTTGTTGTTATTGTTCAGGCATGGCCAACTCTTCATGACCCTATTTGGTGTTTTCTTGACAAAGATACCGCCATGGTTTGTCATTTCCTTCTCCAGCTCATTTTATAGATGAGAAAACTGAGGCCAACAGGGTTAAGTGGCTCACTCAGGGTCATACAGATAGTGTCTGAGGCTGGGTTTGAACTCAGGTCTTCCTGATCCAGTCTTGGCACTCTATCTCCTGTGCCACCTGGCTGTTCACTTATATTCAAACCATCATTTTATAGGTGAGGATTCTAAGAAATAGAAAATTTCAATTCAGAATATACTTATTGAGCTCTTTGTGTGAGACTTTATAAAGACTTGCTTGTGATAACACAGACAAATGACTAAAATCAAGATGAGAACCCAAATCTCATTCTTAGTCCTGAGTTCTTTTCTTTCTGCCATATTTCTTTCAAGATATCTCTTAATATAAAAACACCCAGGTGTAAAAATTATGCTATGTTGTAACTTATAAAGCAGGAGGCAGATTCAGTATTCTTCTCTTGAAGCTTTCCTATTATGAAACATTCAGTTCTTCTCCAAGAAGGCATCTTGAATGCTCCAGTGGCCAGTGCAAATTAGCAATAATTGGAGTGCATGGTTCCTTCTGAATCTCTTGCAAGATTCCAACTTGTTCGATTGGAAAAACTGTGACTTAGAACAGGGAGAGTGTAGACCCCAGGAGTTTTAGTGCTCAGTCCATTGATCTGACTTCTCATGGTAGGCATAGCACGGGTAGATGGAAGTATAATTTCAACCCTAGTGTTTGCTAATTGCTGCAGAGTGAACAGAAGAGGAGAAGGCGGAGCAATGTTAGGCTCTGCACAACCCTGCAGCCTTAGTTACTTTGGAGGTAGCACTATGCACATATTGCTGCTTTTCATGGTACATGCATAAAGATAACGAAAGTTCTGGAAATTAACTGGTTTCCTCTAGCATAATACAAGATTCAACAAGCCCTTGGCTACTGTGACCAATCCTATAGCCCTTCTAGGCAATAATGATGGGTACTGGAAGCCTCACCAAAGCTATGGTCGTTGCTGCAGATGCTTCTGCCTTAATAATTGTAGGAGTTGCCAATTTTCACCAAGCAGCAGTCCACAGCACACATCTAGATTCTTGGCATAGCATGAGCCAGTCCTCTTGGCACTATCCTAAACCTAGCAGCATAATTTGAGTGATAGGATTCTTAGTTGGGTTCTTCCCCATCCCATCCCCCAGAATTTACTGTGCCATACGTTATTTGTCCCTACCAAAGGAGGGACAAATGGAGAGAAACAGCCATTTGGGGGCTAGGGCCAGGCAATGACAACAATAGTCACCCTTGACTAACTGGTGAGGGGAGTTGAGTCAGAAAAATGAGAAACAACCAGTTTTGCTTCTTGATAGATAACCATGTGACTTTGGGCAAATCATTTAACCTCTCTGGGCTCGGTTTCCTCAGTCTGTAAAATATGGGAATTCACTTAGATGAAGCCTAAGGACCCTTCCAGCTCCAAATCTATGATTCTATGATAGTCCTATGAGGCCAGTAACATGCCTTTGCATGCATATTGATATAAAGGTGTTGATGCCAGAGGCATATTTCCAAATAAGAAAGCAGGTCCATTTCTCGATGGCAATTAAAGAGAAAATTGGATTTAATTTGTAAAATTCTTGTTTCAGGTGACTCAGTTGGGAATGTGCTTGAAACAAAACCTCAATTAATCAGAACCACAAATTACTTTCAACTAGATTTATTTTTTCCACACTCTCCTTTGAAGAGAATGCCTTTAGTCAGAGGAAAATAAGTTCATATCTTACTCATTTAAAAAGACATGTTCTTGGGCGTGCCCTAGGGGTCAGTATAGATTCAGCCTATCTTACTATACCTTATTCATCTGTAGCCCTATACAAAAGCAAGTAATATTTTAAGCCTTAAAGTAAGATTATATATACATATATATATGTACATATGTATATACATATGTGTGTGTGTTCTTATTGTAATCAGAACAATCCAGAGGCCCTTCCTTGTAAGATCCCAAATCATGAAAGAAAGCTCATTATGGTCACTGAATGACTTCCTTAGGGGGAACATTTTAAGAAAATTTTTCATAAGAGTTGAAGTTGTAAAACACTTTATATGTAGTCACCACTTAGTTAACCCATTAATTTCCTGTATCAATTTTTGGCATTTTTTGTGCAATATTCAATAGAAATTTTATTACACAGAAATATCCCATGAAGGAGCAGGGAGGATGGATTTCCAAAAGGAAAGATGGCAGGGAATGAAGGAATTGATCAGGGATTCACTCAGCCAGAACCTGCCATTCTCAAATCATCCCAGTTCATTGCTATTATTGTTGAGTCATTCCATTTGTGTCCAACTCTTCATGACCCCATTTGGGGTTTTCTTGGCCAAGATACTGGAGTGGTTTTCCTTTTTCTTCTCCAGCTTGTTTTACAAATGAGGAAACAGAGGCAAACAGACTTGCCCTGGGTCACACAGCTAGTAAGTGCCTGAAACTACATTTGAACTCAAGTCTTCCTGACTCCAGGTCTAGTGCTCTATCCACTGAGCTACCTTGCTGCCCCCATCCTAACTAGGTAGAGTTTTAATGTCCTCTATAAGGTAACAAATCCATAGATTATCAGAACAAAAGTCAGTATAGTTTTGTTAGTGTCGAGTGATGAAGCTCTAATGTCCTTCTGAAATATTTTTGACTCTTCTTAAGATGATTCAAATAGCATAATACAGTGGAAAGGTAGTGAATTTGGACTTAGAAGACCTGCATTTGAATCCTGCTTGTGCAAGTACTATACTGCATGACCTTGGGCAAGTCACTTAACTTGCCTTAGCCACATTTTCTACATCTTTTTAAAATGAAGGTGTTGAATTACATGACCTCCAAGTGCCCTTCAAATTTAACTATATGGTCCTCTTACAAGGCTACAGAGTAGAGGATTTTCCAGTTTGTTTGTGTAATATCCCAGTTTGGGATTTTTTGTCATTTTATACTCAGAGCCAATGGGCCCTGTAAGCCATTACTGCTCCCTGTGACCTAGCCAGAGGTCATACACAGCAAAACTCTCAGAGAGAACCTTGGAAAGTCTAAATAACTTGAAAATAGGTTTTCCACTATCTGCTTCATAAATCAGCAGTATTATATGAAATAAAGTCAAATATGGCCAAGCCACTGTGGAGCTGCTGAGAACTGGGACTGCCCTTGCTGATAAGCAACATTTTTGAGCCTGTGAATGTAAGAGACAGAGGCAAGCTGAGCTATCTGAATGCTGTAGTGAGCAGTAATAGCAGTGAGGGGGCAGGGGCTGAATCAACTGCTCATCGCCACTCAGAATCTCTCTACTCACAGCCTTTCAGATAAACAGGAAATATGGCTTAATTTTCTGCCTGCAAATAATGAACAGATTTGGTGAGTAACTATCTCCCTCTGATCCAGCCTTATATTCCCTCCCTCCCCCACTCCCAAATGCCCTGTGTGACACTTGGATTCTGCATTTTTCCTACTCTAAAAGATCAGTACTCTGCATGGCTGGCATTGTCAGCTGTGAAGTCACCCTTTTTGCCAACCCAGCTGATTGATTCTCTCTGTCCATGCTGTCCTGGCCTTAGCTCTTTTCCCATCTGCTGAAATCAGCTTGCTTGTGGTTCTGCTGGCATTTCCCAGTGTGAAACTGGACAGCAGACTTCTGCATAGGCTTCTGCAGATATCCGGGGCTAAGCAGCATTGCTACCCTCCTACAATTTATTTAGCATTTTGGAATAGAAATGTTGCATTTTTTTCACCCCTTACATATTAATTTGGTGAATGCTAGACTGAAAATGAGTTCTTAATGAACTGGTAGTCGAAATCAAACAGTTGAATTGAGAAGCTAATGAATCCCGTGTTTCTTTCAATAAATAGAAAGCAATGAACATGTTTGCCCTAAAGTTCAAGCTCTGATTAACGGGCTATGCAAGATTTTGATCTCTTGAGCAAATATACTTTATATTATTAATCTTCTTTTCTGTTTCCTTCTCCCAGTGTATGATCTCCTGTTGGAAAAAAAAGTCTCTTTTTATGGCCTCATATATAAATTGTCTTTTCAACCATAGCTATGTTCATTTGGATGGACCTAGATGAGTAACATTACTATCTTATGAAAAATGATCGTCCTGGTAGAAGCAGGGACCTTTTGTTCATCATTCTAAAAATCAAGCCACTGCATTTTGCGGCTTACTCTTTTAGTCTTGAGTGTGTGTGTGTGTGTGTGTGTGTGTGTGTGTGTGTGTGTGTGTGTGTGTGTGTATGTGTGTGTATGTGGGGGGGAAGGGGAGGGAAAGGGAGAAAAAGAGGGAGAGAGAGAGGAAGAGAGAGAGCACTGTGTGTTTCTTGAACATTTATACATTTAAACACTTAGAAATTTAGCAAGAAACAAGATCACTAAAAGTGATTGATTGCTGTAGTCAAATTCCACTGGAACCTTACTTTCCCTAAATGATAATCCTATAAATTATGTATGTATGTGTGGGGGAGTGGAGAGATGGGGAAAGGGGGAGGGATAAATTATATTGCTTTGTTATCACTGTTCTTTAACTTTCCCACTAATCAAAAACACCCCATCAGTGAATAGAACTACAAGCCTTCATCATTAAAGCAGCCTGAGCAGGACAGTGAGGTTGCTGACAATCCCATATTCTTCTTTGTGTGGAACATGTGTCCTCCATGGTTAGTTTATTCTTATAAAGGAAGAAAATGTTTACCAGCTTTCTGCTGTTTCAATGATGCTTTTCTCTCCAATCTAATTTATAGGGTTGACAGTGTCTCCTAGCGGGCTGCTATCAATTCTGCGGTTTCCATCAAAAGTTGTGCTTAGTGATGTCTGGATACCAAATGGAAACCACTGTTGCTGAAGTAAATAACTAGCAGTGAGTATTTTGGTCTTTGGTTTCCTTGTTCCCCCTCCCGAGGAGATTCAATGGTTTGCTTAGAAAGGAATAAAGAGCTTAATATCTGACCTCAAAATTGACAAAGGGGCAAAACCGATTTGGTACTAGCTATTAGCTTTAACTTGGACCAAAGGCTATTGGCTAAAAAGTGATAAATTTTGATTTACAGGGTAATTCTGAAATATTCCAAGCTAGGTCTCTATTTTCCCCACTCAGTCTTGCTTATCTTCTGACTAAATTATTCTTAAAGTTAAGATGGCCTTTCTACCACCTTTGTATATAACTTGTATGGACCTGTTTATATGTTGTCTTATTAAAAAGATTATCATCTTATTGTCATTATGAATTAAGAATGTAATCTCCATGTTGTTATTAGAAAGAATATAATCTCCTTGAGGGCAGGCATTTTTTTTTGTTTGCTTATTTGGCTTTCCTTGTACTTGACATTACTTGACACAATGCTAGCATATGACAAGTGCTTATTAAATACTTGTAATTGACTGAATTCTTAAAAATAAATATCCTACAGTAGGAAGTGAGATGCATGGGCTGGAAGCCCTAAAGTAAATCCATATAGCTTATTTGCCATTAGTTGGGTATTGTAGTTATCAAAGGACATTGTGAAATAGACTTTTCTCTATGGTCTAGCTTTACAGCAAGAAACCCCTCAAACAATACTTATTTCAGGTTTGTAGAACAATCCCTTGGAAAACACAGAAAAGTAGGTTGAGAGCTTATGTGAATGGGGACCATTCTTTTAATGCCTTTTGACTTCCTGCCTAATTGAAGAAGAGAAACTGATTGACTCTACCTAAAGAACAGATGAACCTTAATTTAGTCAAGGCCCATAGTTATTTTTTCCTTTGCATCAAAATAGCTCCTAAAACACATTCCAGAGAAACTCCATCCAGAGCATTCTCTTTCACAAAAGAAAGAAAACACCACCCCACCACTTCTCTTAAATGCCAACTATCAGGTAAGGGAGTAAATGTTTTCAATGCTTTTAACTTGTCCTAAGTTTTTTTTTCCTTCTGTTTTTCCTTCTTTCCTTCTTTTCAATGCTAGGAGTCATTTTTGTTAGGAAAATTTGAGCAAAAAATTTCACTTGAATAGTGTGTAGCTCCCAGATTCATAATTTTCAATAGTTTCAGATAATTGATAATCAATAGGGAATATTAAAGCATTACACATTCTTTGTGATACAGGGTACTCCCTTTCTGTCTAGATTCTTCCTAAAGGGAATCATCCCTTTCCTTTTCACCTCCTTTATGGAGTGTTCCTTTTCCACTATAGTCCACAGCAATCTCTCCTTCCTTGTAACTCCTATAATGACTCTTCTTTGAACCGCTCATTATGCATGGAATCTGCATAGCCTGGTGTAGTGCCAACGCAATATTTACAGTGCCCAGGATCACGAGAGACTGTGACTATAAGTATCACATAACATTCGATTGCAAAATATGCCAGACTCTCTAGATAAAGGATAAAGTTGAAGGATTTATTTAAACATCAGAAAACCAAATCCCAAAACCAGGAAGCCAAAGTACCAAAGATGTTTAGAAGCCATAATAATGCTGAGAGCCACAGCATCCTTTAGCCTTCCCACAAACCAATACAAGATCAATATGTACTCATAAGACTCTCTTGCTCCTTGCCTAAGCTCCTCTGTCTCCAACTGTCAGGCTAGCTCTCTACCAGCTTCTCTGTGGGCTCTGCTTCTCCTCAGCAAGCCCCTCCTACCACAGGCTCCATGTGATCACATTTGCCTATGAGGGGACAGAGTTTATCTTCACAGCAGGGGAGGTCTTCAAACTCCCCCCTAGGTCTCTTAAGGGGCAGGGAAGATCTTCAAATTCTCATTCCCATCACACCTGACAGTGGTGTTTAACTTTTGATTGTGTATACATCTGGCTCAGGTCATCATCTCATCTCCCCATGAGACTGCAAGGTCCTGAAGGGCAAAAGACCATGTCTCATGTTTGAATACTCACAGCAATAAGCACCCTATTATTTTTGAATCAACACCGTACTTGGTGAGCACCTATCACTTAATTCTGTAGTCATTTTTAAGTCTTGTCTAACTTTTTGTGACCCCATTTGGATTTCTTTGGAAGAGATAATGGATTTGCCATGTTCTTCTTCAGCCATTTTATAGATGAGGAAACTGAAGCAAACAGGGTGAAGTGACTTGCCCAGGGTCCCACAGCTAGTAAGTGTCTGAGGCCAGATTTGAACTCAAGAAGCTGAATCTTCCTGACTCTAGACCTGGCACTTTATCCACTGTTCTATCCCACCTACCTGGTCTTATCATTTAGTACATAATATCAAAAAAGATAACCTGGGTGGCTAGGTAACACAGGAAATAGAGCACTGGCCCTGGAGTCAGGAGGACCTGAGTTCAAATGTGGCCTCAGACACTTAACACTTGCTAGCTGTGTAACCTTGGGCAAGTCACTTAACTCCAATTACCCTGCCTTCCCCCCTCCAAAAAAAAAAAAACCAAAAAGAAGATAACCTGAAAAAGTCTTTACATACCTTAGAGTCCTATATAAATCCTAGTTATTATTCTTAGTACTGCTACTACTGTTACTACTATTACTACTCATCTTTGCAAACTTTAGAGTCCTTTCTAAATCTTATTTATCATTATTATTGTTACTGCTACTACTACTACTGTTACTACTATTACTATTCCTAAATGAAAAGCTTTGTGCAAATTGTTGGAAGATATTCAGAGTCTAAATAAAAAGCAATGCCTGCTCTCATAGATATTTCATTGAAATAAGGAAATAAAACACAGAGAGGTAACTTTGATATAAAAAACTATTACATGGTAACCATACTGAAAAGTTGCAAAAGAAAATAATGGAGAAAGAAGCTATGAATTGGGGGCAAGGTGAGGTAGGAGAGGATCAAAGAAAGATCATGGAACAGGTTGGTAATAATAGCATTTAAATAGAACTTGGCAGCAAGGTGGCACAGTGGATAAAGTGTCAACCCTGGAGTCAGGAAGACCCAAGTTCCAGTCCAGTCTCAAACATTTGCTTTTCTGTATGACCCTGGGCAAGTCACTTAATCCTGCTTGCCTCAGTCTCCTCATCTGTAAAAATGAGCTGGACAGTGAAAAGACAAACTACTCCAGTACCTTTGCCAAGAAATAAGGGGTTGGGGACAGAGCCAAGATGGCAGAGTAAAAGCAGGAACCTGTCTGAGCTCCCACCCCAGCTACCTCCAAAATCTATAAAAAAAAAAATGACTCTAAACACATTTTAGAGCTACAAAACCCACAAAGTGGCAGAGAGAAACAAATCCCTTGCTGAAGACAGTTTAGCAGGCCAACAAGAAAGGTCTATTGCATCAGACTGGGAACCAAGCACAGTCTGTGTGAGCCGCTGGGGCCCAGACTCGGGATGGCCCTGACCAGCAACCCAGACCTGCCAGAGCAGATTTCAGGAGAGCGAGTCACTGGCAGCTGTGGTGATTTCCATACTTCTCAACCCATAAATGCCAAAGAGAAAGTAAAAGTCAGTGGGAAACTCTGTTGGAACTGAGTGAGAGAGAATGCGGTCCAGCCCCTACTCCCAGGGCGAGAGGTGGCAGAGGTGCTACAGCTGCAGCTGCTGTTGCTTGGCTGCCTCAGGAGCTCCTGACCTATGGATCATAGGAGGACTAAATGACCATTCAGAGGGTAATTGCTCTTGCTTTGACCTGCTTGGATTTGGGTCGCAGTGTTGGGTGGTGGACCTGGGTGTGTGGCCATAATGCCAAAGCTTATGGTGGCTGCAGAGAGGGCACCCTCCTCATAGCTCTGGCAATTGTGAAAACTCCAGCAATTTGGGACACAGCTCTCTTCACTCTGGAAGCAGAGTTCTACTGTGGCAAAGAGCTCAAAAGTCAAGTAATTGTCTGGCAAGATGCACAAGCAAAGGAAGCGCTATCAGACCACAGAATCCTTTTGTGGGGACAAAAGCATCAAAACATGGAACCAGAAGAAGACAACAAAGTCAAAGCTTCCAAGAAAAATATGAATTGGTTACAGGCCATGGAGGAGCTCAAGAAGGATTTTGAAAATCAACTAAGAGAAGTGGAGGAAAAATTGGGAAGAGAAATGAGAATGATGCAACAAAATCACAAAAAGCAAGTCAAGAGCCTGTTAAAGGAGACCCCAAAAAATACTGAAGAAAATAACACCTTTAAAAACAGGCTAACTCAAATGGCAAAAGAGGCCCAAAAAGCCAATAAGGAGAAGAATACCCTTAAAAAAAACTGGATTTGCCAGATGGAAAAGGAATTTAAAAAACTCACTGAAGAGACTAACTCCTTCAAAATTAGATTGGAACAATTGGAAACTAATGACTTTATGAGAAATCAAGATACTATAAAACAGATCCAAACAAATTTAAATATAGAAGGCAATGTGAAATATTTCATTGGAAAACCGCTGACCTGGAAAAGAGATCCAGGAGAGAGAATTTTAAAATTATCAGACAACCCGAAAGCCATGATCAAAAAAAGAACCTAGAAATCATCCTTCAAGAAATTCTCAAGGAAAATTGTCCTGATATTCTAGAATCAGAGGGCAAAATAGAAATTGAGAGAATTCACCAATTGCCTCTTGCAAAAGATCCCCAAAAGAAAACTCCTAGGAATATTATAGCCAAATGCCAGAGCTCCAGAGAAAATATTACAAGCAGCCAGGAAGAAACAATTTGAGTATTGTGGAAACACAATCAGGATAACACAAGTTCTAGCAGCTTCTACATTAAGAGATCAAAGGGCTTGGAATATGATATTCCAGAGGTCAAAGGAGCT
>CM053582.1:464944287-464968833 GCA_028627135.1 Pseudochirops cupreus | reverse complement strand
TATATATATATATATATACATATATATGTTTAGGAGGGTGCATGTGTGTATAAATACATATGTGAGTGTGTGTATATGTGTGTACATGTATACATAGACAGAGGGCACAGGATCAGTTGAATAGGAAGGGATGATATCTAAAAAGTAAAATTAAGAGGTAAGAGAGGATTATATTGGGAGGAGAAAGGGAGAGATAGAATAGGGTAAATTATATAAAAGAGGCAAGAGAGAACTGTTACAATGGAGGGGAAGAACAGGAATGTAAAAGGGAATGGGTCAACCTTACTCTCATTGAATTTGGCTCAAGGAGGGAATAACATAAATACTCAATTGGGTATCTTACCCTACAGGAAAGTAGCAGGGGAAGGAAATAATAAATAAAATACATAAATAATGAATAAAATATATAAAAAAATAAATAAAAAATAGGGGGGATGAGAGAAGGGAGAGCAGATTGGGGGAGAGGGTAGTTAGAAGCAAGCACTTTTGAAAAGCAACAGGGTCAAAGCAGAAAATAGAATGAGTGGGGGTGGGATAGGATGGAGGATAATATAGTCAGTCTTTCACAAGTACTATGGAAACATTTTGCATAACTACACATGTACAACCTGTATTGAAATGCTTGCTTCCCAGTGGGTGTGGGTGAGGAGTGAAGAAGGGAAAGAATCTGGAAATCAAAGCTTTAAAAACAAATGTTAAAAAATATTGTTTCTTTCACATGCAACTGGGAAATAAGATATATAGGCACTGGGGTATAGAAATCCATCTTGCTCTACTAGAAAGTTAGGGATGAGATGGGGGAAGACATAAGAGAGAGAAGATTGGGAGAAGAGGTACTCAGTAGGCTCTCTATCCTGGGTTGTAGGAGGGGAAAGTTGGGGAGAATATTTGTAACTCAAAATCTTGTGGAAAAATGTTGAAAACTAAAAATAAATCAATAAATTGGAAAAATAAATACATTTTTAAAAAAGAAAGAAGGGGTCACATAGAGTTGGACATGCCTGAAAATGACTCAAAACCAACAACAATATAGCACTTTCTCTGTGCCATGTACTGTGCTAGGCACTTGACAAATTATATTTCATTTGAACTTCACAACAACCCTGTGAGAGAGGTGCTCTTATTATCCCTATTTTTCAGTTGAGGAAGTCAAGACAAACAGAGACGAAGTGCCTTGCCCAAGGACATAGTTAATAAATGTCTAAGGCTGGACTTGAACTCATGTCGTCCTGAATCCAGGTCTAGTACTCCATCCACTGCACCACCTAGTTGCGTATACCTAGGTGATGTTTGAGTTAAGCTACAAATGATGATTAAGATTCAGCAGTCAAGGGGGTGCAAGAAGGCATTCCAGTCATACAGAACACCCTATGCAAAGCTCCTTGAGGTTAGGCATTGTGTCTCATTTAAGAACAGGAAATTTAAACAATGCTTTTCATTCAAATAGAACATTTTTTTAAAAAGGCCTTTTTGGATGATTATGTTAGAAAGACTTTCGTGTATTTGTAGGTAAATGAGAAGATACTGGGGAGAAACAGAATATACTTGAGAAAGTGTTTATGTGATAAAACAACATTAGGAGGTGACAGAAAAGTGAAGGTAGATATAAAAAGTTTTAATGAAAAATAAAGATGTATTTTTTTCTCAAAGGGAAAGAGAGTTATGGGTAAGGTTTTGTTAATACAATAGGGGTATTTAGGGAGGTCATGACCTACAGCTTTATAATATTGGAGGGGACTGACATTTGCTATAAAGGGAAATGGCTGTGGGAGAGAGGAAGAAAAAAATTGGAACAGTCACCATAGGGAAATGCGATAGGAAGCTGATGTGGATAGAGAAGTATTATATAGGAATATTGAGGATGTGATATTATCTACCATCAAGGTGTAGTGGGTGAAATTAGTCTGAATTTCATTACTTTCTACAATTATAATAAATAGTTTTGAAACAAGAAAGAAGAAAATGGATGGTATGGATCATTATCCAAGGGTAAAGATTTTCTGGATGTGAATGACAGAGTGTCAGGGGATGCAAGACATTCTAGGTTAGCAGCTAGAGAAACATTAAAATGTTGGATAATGGGTTCAAGGCCGAGTATGAAGGTAAGTGAAGTCAGAGTGGAGATTCTAAGCTGAGAGAATAGACATAGGTTTTGATAAGGGTGAAAAACAGATTTAATGTAAGTAGTGGGTTGAGTTAGGGGGAAAGAATAGGTTGCTGGGCTAAGATAATGGAATTTCTGCATCATGAAAATTGTGCAATTCTGAGAGATGGTGAAATGCAAGGTGGAGTCATTTCATTATGTGGCAGAAAGTGAATTGAGAGATTACGTAGTCAGGTTGGTGAGGGGTAGCTATTAATGTGAATATTAAAAATATTGAAGATTATGGCAAGAACCTTGTGGGATGGAGACAACGAATCACAAGTAGTTAAGGCAATTGCAAAGAAAGTATAAAGAGTGATCTGGATGGAATTCAACTGATGACAGCAGCAAGAATGGGAAGAGACTAATATAAATGTGTATGGTAGATGCACAATATTTAATGAAATGCATGAACATTTTGGGGGGCTATACTTGTTGCACTCAGCCCACTGCTTTCAATATTAACTAAAAGATTCATTTAGAATATAAAACTGATATGGGGGAAAGGTTCACCTAGAATGTTAGACTTCATCTAGTCAACCTCGTCATGTTACAGATGAAGAAAGCCTAAGTGACTTACTCACAGTCATAGAGTGACAGAATCAACACTGGCCCCAGGTCTCCTAATCCAGTGTACAGTAATGACTACTGGATGTTGTTAATTTTACCCAGACAATTGATCAACTACATTAGTTGATTAAACAAAGAACTGCTCACTTCTTGAACATATGTTGGATATTATTAGATGCAGGTGCTTGGCCCTGATTTAGGCTTTAATATAACACTACCATTGGGTGTGTGTTGGCTTGTTGAATATATTGCAAAAGTCATTAGTATTACAGGCAAAATTCAGTAGGCTTAAATGTGAATGAGTCTTTTATGAAACAAAATCAAGATTTATTTTTCTTCCCTTGGAGGTATTTTTATTAAATGCTTGTATTTTAAAACAAGTCTATATACTATATAAGTCTAGAGCTGGAAGGAACCTTAAAGACCATAGAGTCAAACTTCCCGATTTTATAGGTGAGGAAACTGATGCCCAGGAAGGTTAAGTAAATGTCTTGTCCCATGTGATGAAGATAGTAAGTATAACTATTTATATGTACATAAGCATGTTTAGGATTTTGCTTTGGTTTGGGTTATGACCCATGGTTTATATGTTGATTTTATATTTTTGTCTCATATTTATATTCATATTATGTATTTATATATTATATGGTATATAGAATATCCCTAATGAAGATCAGCAACTTTCCTATAATGTTCTAAGAATCTTTAAAAGTTGTGTGGGACACTAAAACATCACACAGCACTTTTCTGTAAGAGGAATTGATCCTAGGCCATGTGTGGCCCTCTATCAATTATTGGATATATGCATTATGGAAATATTCATTTCCCCAAGATATCCATCCATATATAACCCACATATACATACATATGGCAATATGTGCAGTATGAAATGAGCTATTACTCATCAGGATGGCTCTCTAGACATTTCTTCCATCTCCTAGCTGCAGTCTGTGTGGTAAGAATAGTATTACATTCCAGAGCAGCCAACATTTAGATAGCTTTCAGTCTTTGCTTCCTGCAGCTGAAGAAAAAATTAGTTATAAAACAAAGTAGGTTATGTGAAGCTTCCCTAAAGAAATGCAGATAACACAGAGCAGTTATTTTCAGTCACTGTTACCAGTCTGAAAGTTTTGCCACAATGTGTACTTTCCCTGTGGGTTCTGACTGAATTTGGGAATGTTATGGGTTGCTGAGAGAAACTATATAAAATGTCCTTTTGTAATTTTATTCCTTCATGTAAGCTCTTATGTGTTTTTGCTTATTTGGATCCCAGAACTTCTATCAAATTTGAAGGAAATAATGTGTGTGCAGGGGAACAAAATGAAAGTTGTGTTTTATGTCCTCCATGGTTCTAAATGAAAGACAGGTAGCTTGACATCATAGATAGATGAATAGCATTGGTGTAAGAATACCTGGATTAAAATGCTGCCTATAAAACCCAGTTGCCATGTGACCATGATGGACAAACATGTCAGGGCCCCTAAGCCTTGTTCTTAGACTATGAATTACAAATGAATTACTGTTCTTCATCAGCGCAGAGTGACTCTGTACCTGGTGTTCCCCATGATGATGAAATCTTAAATCTAAACCAAAAAATTGCTCCAAGTCTTATGGGTCAGTATGATTAAGAAAGGTTGATTCAAATATTGAATTTGGAGTTGGATAATGGCGTGAGGGACTATCTCAGAATTGGTATAAAGTTGTCTTTCAAAAAAATATCAACCAGGCTGCTATGTGGTGCAATGAATAGAGCACTGGCCCTGGCGTCCAGAGGACCTGAGTTCAAATGTGACCTTAACACATACTAGCCATGTGACTTTGGGCAAGTCACTTAACCCCAACTGCCCTGCCTTCCTCCCCCCCCCCCTCCAAAATATAGCAAAAATATCAGCCTCAGCTAGGTAACTATGATATAGTAAAGTTAGGAAATATTTGTTGAGTATATCCTTTGTGTAAAGTACCATGTGAGGTTCCATAAGACATACAAAAGATTACAAGATCTCATCCCAACCATTAGATTTTTACTATCTATTTATTTTGGAGATAAGTATAAGATGCATGATAAATTAAAAACATATCAATATATTAAGGATATGTTAGCACAACCTATTTATAACTTAATGAATGAGTCTTAGAAAGTTGCCTAGAATTCAGAGTAACTAAGTGGCTTACCATACCTACTTGTGATTTGGTCACAGCTCCTAAGTGTCAAAGTGGAAGAAATTGATCAAAGATGAATTAAATAGCAGATAAGAAAGACATAAAACATCATAACATACCTCATGAGTGATACAGACAGTGAGAAACAAGAATTCAGAGGCAGAGGGAAGGACAGAGCCAAGATGATGAGAAAACAGTAGGTGAAATCCTCTCCAAAAACTTTTCCAAACACATCTAGAAATGCAACAGAAAGAATCCTGAAGGGAAAATCCAGGAAAAAAAAATTACAGTGGGTTATTTATCCAGCCCAACTCAGCATATGGAGATAGACAGGGGAGATCCAGTTTCAGGTTAATGATTGAGGGTGAACTGAGAAGAGGACCTGTGCAAGGGAATAGCATTTCCTGGTAGACTGGCCCTGGGTTGTGTTTAGAGAAAGGAAGAATCAGAAATCAATAGCAGCAATGGTATTACTCAAACCTCAAACACTGAGCAGAGTTTTACTTCTAGCCTCTAGCCCAGCCTACAGAGGAATAACAAAGGAAGGAATCTCACACCAAAGAGAAACCTATAATTCTACCACTCTGAACTACCAAACTTTCTAGCTGACTGGTGGGGCAGAGTCCAGCAGCAGTCTATTCTTGCTAAGACCTAAACCCAGTTCAGGAACTTGCAGAGCTCAGACCAGGGGGACAGCAAACAGACTTTGGCCTAGGTCAAACCACTTTGAGATTAATGAAAGCTTAGCAGGTACCCAGCCTGTCCCTGATATTATACTCAATACCCCAGGAAAGTAGCAACACAACCAACTCAGACTTTTTTCCAGAAGTCTGGCAGGACCCAGGCCTCAGATGAAATTATAATTCATAAAGTAAGCTGGAAGAATGGGCAAGCAAGCAAACAAACTAAAAAAACCTCACCATGATGAGCTATTATGATGGCAAAAAAACTCAAGACAAAAACAAAGAAGATGAGAATGACCCAAAAGCATCTACAAGAAAAAAAAAAAAACAACAGCAGATTAGGCACAAACTCAATTAGAAATTCTGGAAGAGAGGAAGCAAAAGTGTTTTTTTTAAGAGTTAATTTTTTTTTAAAAAGTAAACGAGAAATGAGAGTGTTTAAAGAAAAAAATGGAAAAAAAATGAGAACAATGGAGAAAATGATTGTAAAGGGAATTAACGCTTTGGCACAATAGTTACAAAACCTTGCCAAATCAAAAAAGTCCCTGAAGATCTGAATGAACTAAATAAAAGCCAATGATTCCATGAAGCTACAAGAAATATTGAAGCAAAGTCAAAAGGCTAAAAAGAGAGAGAAAGTCTCTGTCTCTTCACAATTCCCACAAAACCAACCCCCCCTCCCCCCCCCACACACACAAGCAAACCTTGATCTGGAAAATTCATTGAGGAGAAAAAATTTAAGAATTGTTGAGTTTTCAGAATGCCATGACCAAGAAAAGATTATAGACATCATATTCCAAGAACTATGAAAAGAAAGCTGGCCAGATCTGAGAACCAGAGTGAAAATGGAAAGAATTTGCTGGTCACCTCCAGAAATAAACCCCAAAATAAAAATACCCAGAAATGCCATAACCAAAATTCAGGAAAAAATACTGTAAACAACCAGGAAGAAAACAATTCAAGTACCAAGGAGCCACAGTCAGGATCATCCACATTTGAAGTTGGAATATGGTATTTCAGAAGGCAAAGGGACTGAATTTCTAGCCCAGAATAACTTACCCAGCAAAACAGAATATAATGTTATGGGGGGGGGGCATAGATCTTTAATGAAATAGAGTACTTCCAAGCATTTCTGATGAAAAGACTAGAGTTAAGGAGAAAACTTCAAAGTTCAAATGTAGGAGTGAAGAGAAATATAAAAAGGTAAACATAAATGAATAAGGATGATTAGAGGACCAAACAAGGATAAACTTCTTACATTCATGTATAGGAGATGATTTATGTGACTCCTTTGAACCCTATTATCACTAGGGTTCATCTAAAGAATCCAATTAGTCAAGGCTTGAGAGAGTTCTCTTAGTCTTGATGATTTTAAAAAAAGGAAGAGAAAGAGTGGTGAAGAGGAATGTATTGCATGGGAAGGGAAAGGAATTTTAGAGAAAATAATCTAACATAATTAGGGAGTACATAAGTAGACATCTATACAAAGAAGGAGTAGGAGTAGGGTGAGATCAACACTTGGACTTTATTCTCATTTGAACTAGTCAAAAAAAGGAAGAATACCCATATGCAGACACACACAGCTGGATACAGAAATATATTTCACTCAACAGGGAGAAGTAGGAGGGAAAGGGGAGAAGTAGAGAGAAGGAACTAGAAGGATGGTAGATTAAGGGAGGGATTAGTGCTGAAGCAAAGGAAACTCTTAAGGATGTGCAAAAATATTTATTGTTGTTTTTTTTTATTTAGCAAAGAATTGTAATCTGAGGGGGTACTCATAAATTGGAGAATGGATGAACTAGTTATGGTATATGAATGTCATGGACATATTTTTACTACACTCATCAGTGTAATGACCAAGGATTCCAGAGAACTAATGATGAAACATACTACCCACCTCCTGGTAGAAAAAAGTAAAGGACTCAGAATGAGAAGATTTTTTTTGGACATGACTAAAATGGACATTTCTTTTCATTGACTGTAACGTGGTAGCAGAGTGGGGGCATGGTTTGAGCAAAGGCAAAACTGAGAAGGCATAGGGTTGCCCAGGTATCGGATATTAACTAGTTTTGTTGAGGTAGACAAGAGCAAGTAGAGAAATAATTTTGGGCAAGGTTTGGGAGACACTTGGATGTCAGATATGATGAAATGACTCTGAAAGTCATTTTTGTGAATTTTATGGGTGAGTGTGTTGATAATCCTCCATGTCAATGAAATTCTTGTTATTGTAACATGTCTAAGAGGTATTGTGGTATAATGGATAAAGAAATGGCCTTGGAATCAGAAAGACCCAGGTTCAAGGCCCACTTCTGATACATCCTGACCATGTGGTCCTGAACAAGTGTTGTAACATCTCAGTCTTTAAGGCTACGGAAGTTGCAGAATAGTTACTTATTTGCATTGGCATGAGGAGTTTCCTCCTCTGGAGTTCCTTACACCAATGAAATCATAGGTCTATTCTAAAAACAACATGTTATCAAGACCTACATCCAGAACCTAGACTTGTGATGAATTATTAAGAGATTGGAAAGTGGTTGGGTCTCTAGCTGAGGCTGAGTTCCTTGTGAAGAAAACTGGATGTGGAGTCAAAAGTTTAAATACCATTCTTGTCACTTACTAGCTGTGGGACCTTGGACAAATTATATAATATTATTAAGCCAGTTATTTTTGAAAATATTGTTTTATTTTCAAATATTTTCCTGATGCTTATTGGTTTTTATTCTGAAGTTAGCTTTTAAGAGCTTCTCCTTAAACCACCCCCTGCCACTCCTCCCACCAAAGGAAACGGCACCATCTTACTCTTCGTCTCCATGTCCTCAGTCCATCACCTCTCTTCCAAGGGAAGGGAGATGTATTTGCTCTTCAGAGTACTGGAAACAGTAGTTATCATTGCATTTAATCTGTGCTCTAATGTCTTTTAATGCTGTTTTCATTTACATCGTAGTCATTTTCTACACTGTTCTCCTTTTCTCTGCTTTCTTTCCTCTAAATTTTTCATGTCTTCTCATGTTTCTTTGAAATATTCATATTTGTAATTAGAATCTTGTGATAATATTCCATTAAATAATTATGATGATGATAGCAATAGCTTACATTTATATATTCTTAGGTATGATCTCACTTGTTCCCTTTAGCTCCTCTTCGGGGTAGGTAGAGATTATTGTTAAACCCATTTTACAGATGAAGCAAATAAAGCATAGTGAGATGAAATGATATAACAAGGATCATCCAACTGCTAAGTGTCTGAGGTACCATATTTTGAACCATACCCAAATACATGTGCATTTACTGCATTTCTAAATTTTTTTACTGCTATAGAAGTACTACTATGCCCAATTTTAGTATATGTGAATAGGCAGCTAGGTAGAGAGAGTATTGGACTTGGAGGCAGGAAAGATGGGGCTCAAACCTTGTCTCAGAAACCAGACCCAAGGTTAGTAATTTTGCTCTTAGCCTCATTTTCCCCATTTGTCAAATGAGGATAATTATACCACTTATCTCACAGACAGTGTGAAACTCAAATGAGTTAACATATGTAAAGCACTTTGCAAACCTTGAAGCTCTATATAAGTCAGCTATTATTAATAATAATTGGCAATACATGTGTGTCACTTTTAGCTACTCTCAATTTACCAGAATATTCAATTAAGCAGAATTTGGAAAGTTTCTTATGTTGTCTTCATTGGTATATACTGGGGCAGTTCATTTGAATGTGGAATCTACTTAAGGACTATCCTGGATAGACCAAGGTCTCTATGGGAAGCTACTTATCCAAGTTCTATAGGAGAAAGCTTCTTATTTCAGGTCCTATATGCTTCCTTACCTCAACAGAAGGCAGCTTGAGGAGAGATTTGAAAAGAAATTTTTTTCTCTAAAGCTTGGGTGGCAAAGAAGCACTTTGCCAGTTAATAGTAGGTGTCAGAGTAGTTATCTTTAGAACTATTGAGCTACGGACACAGTTTCAAAGGACTTGACCAGAACTTAGTGTCTCACACCCCATGATTGCTATCTGAAAAGCTGATTTTGGAAGGTTGAAAAACAGTAGCCTTGGAAACCCAAATTCATGACAAGGGAAGTGAACATAAGAAACAAAAGTGGGCAGAAATAAATCAGGCATGAGGGAGTTCTGCACTTGATGTCAAGGAAGAGGATTAAGTTTTAAGTATCTCTTTAGTTTATACAAGTGTTGACCTTTTCATCTGTGGCTATGGAACTTCCCTCCCCTACCACCATTCTATTGTATGTTTCTCTGTGTGCTTTATAACATCACAGGATTTAGAGCTGGAAGGGACCATACAGATCATTCAGCCTAACCTCCTCATCTGTAAACTGAGGACAAAAAAGGTTGAAGACAAAAGAGGGTAAGTGACCCGCCCCAAATCACTAGTAGAGCTAGGATCCAAACCTAGACCTTCTGACTCTAAATCTGTTACTCTTGACATCATGCCAAGTCATAATCAATCCACTTAGATTTTTTAAAATAAGTTGATGTGCAAAAGTTAGAGTATGGGGAAAGGTAAGTGGGGCTGGAGGAAACCCTTGAGATTATCCCTTTTCAGAAGACGTAGGATTTAAGGAAGCCCAGTATGCTAGAGGTGGTTGTGAAAAGAGACTTGGAAGTGCTTTTTCATGTGCCAGGCACTGTGCAAAATCAGTGACTAATGGTTTTCAACCTTTGGTGATTTGGGGAATGCTGGTACCACTCTTTATTCCGAGTACTAATTCATTATATTACATAAGGCCTTCTTGTCCTTTTCTTCATTGGCAAAATAAAAGTCATGCTTATCATCCTCTACAGTATAGGAACTGGAAATAATACAATATTATTTAATAGACTCTCATTTATCTAGAAGCTAAATATCCAGAAAGCTCAAATAATCAGAATAACCTCTTTCCAATGATAAGTAGTATTTTGGGAACCAGTCATTGGCTTCTTATACATGAGCTTCCTCGTCTATAAATGGTTGAAATAGATGATTTCTTAGGTTCTATTCACCTATGGCATTCTGGGATTCTATATTGGTAATTGTTAGCTGTCCTCAACCTCAACTTTCTCATATGTAAAATAATGATTTTAGATAACTATTCTCTAAGGCTTCTTCCATGTCTAGATGTATAATGCAATGAAATACCCTAAAATATCCTCTGAATCATCAGAGAAAAATTCAGTTATGCTTGGTACAGTTTTTGTTTGATTCATTGATCTGAGCCTATGATTTCATCAATGTAGGGAACTTCCAGTGTGGAAAGTACTTCTACTGATACAGATCATGAATTTATCTGTAATGTAGCAGTCTCAGAGAGTTGTCTGAGGCAATGAAAGGTTAAGTGATTTGACCATCACAACCAAAATGTGTCAAGGGCAAAACTTGAACCCAGGTGTTGCTACCTATTTAGTATGCCATGTTGTCTTCAGTAGGGTTTTAGTATGAAGTAAATGTAGTTGTATTTTAATTCTCTGATAATTAGTAATCCATACATGCTACTTTTGACTATTAACCAAATTAATTAACCAAATTGTTCTCAATTAACTAAGATGTTAAATTTAGCAGAATATTCATTCTCTAAATATTTTCATATACCTTTCACAAATAAAGGAGCTTTGAGATCCTTTTTACCAAGAGCTTTTCTATCTCAACAGGAAAAATATAAGTACTAGGATTAACATAGAACTGTTTTCTACTTATGCTATAAAATTAGAAAAATGATGAAGAGCTTAGCATGGGAGGCCGATTTTCCTCATTTTCTGTGCATTACAAATGTATCAATCTTTTCTTTATCCCAAATATCCTCAGAATCTTTACATTCACAATGATATTTTTTTAAAAAGAAAGCTGTAATTTAGTTCAGTGGTTTCCAAAGATGTTTTTTCTCCTCTCTGCCAAAATCCCACAGTGACATCTAATCATTTTGTAAACTGACTTTTAAAAAAATTGTTTTTCATGCATTCATGAAAGTTCACACAATTTGTATTTGTTTGCTTTATAAAGATATTTTCATACCATTCAACGCTGTATATTTTTGCTGCTGTTTAGATGGGAAAGTCTGCTCATTGTTATTCTTGGGTCAGGAATAACACTTTCATTGTTTGGTTGCTCATCAGAGGACATAACCTCATTTGCAGTAACTGTTCCAGATTCTTTTATTTATGTTTTATGGGTACTTTTCTCCTGGAAGCTCAAAAACTGAAGAATGCATCTTGTTAGTCTTCCCTGTAACATGTATTTTTATGTTAAATGTAGCTAGATTCTTCTAGAACCCAAACTCTTTGATATCTTATAAATAGTGTAGGCATATTAACAAGTTGAGGTCACCACTCAGTTATCTGGTTTGGGGTAAAAGAGGGAGTCGTGGGTTGCCTGGACCTATTCCTTGGGAATGGCAGAGAAGCTGAACCAGGGTATGTTGGTAAATGGTGGACAGTCAGTTCTCTGGAGAAAACAAAAAACCACAAACTGTTGTATGCAGGGCAGTTCATGAAGTTTAATCTGCATTATTAATATTTTCTCCATCTTCTCAAGTCTAAGCAATTCACAAAATTATAAATTGATCCTTTATCTGTAATATTTTAACAATTGACTCACAAGCCATTATGAGCTGGCTCCAGCACACTCTTGTATCCACCTCACTTCTTATTTGAATTGCTAATTGATACATGATTTTTATTCATCTCAATTTTTTTTATTTACCTCATTCTAGCATTTTGTGGGATGAGATGGACTTCAATGTTTTGTCTATGAGCTAAGATTTCTTTTATCTTTTAGTTGAGTTTTTCAGTTGTGTCTAACTCTTTATGAATGCATTTGAGGTTTTCTTGGCAAAAATATTTGAGTGGTCTGCCATTTCCCTCTCCAGTTCATTTTTTTCAGATGAGGAAACTGAGGCAAACAGGGTTAAGTGACTTGCCCAGGGTCACGTAGCTATTAAGTGTCTGAGACCAGATTTGAATTCAGAGAGAGGAGTCTTCCTGACTCCAGGACCCTATTCACTGTGCCGCCTAACTGCCCCATATCAGATTATATCAGTATTATTAATTATAATACTTTGATGCATCTGTTTATGATCTCTTCAGTGTGGGCACCCTCCAAACATTGCAGGTTACAACCTATTCATGCCTTCCCATCCTGTGCAATTTTTATTCATGTCTTTCACTAAATTATTTTCAAAAGATTTTCACATTTCACTCACTTCAATATGTGTGTATTAAATGCTTGGTAAGTGTAAGCAACTGTACTAGGTGCAGGAGCGCCAAAGATGAAAAGTGGTAGTCTTTGCTTATAGGGAGATATGACTTGTACACACATTTATGTACATTATAAGATAGAGTGTGATGGAGTAAAGTAAAAAGATATATATTCACTGTGCTCTAGGAAAATTTAAAGAGAGAGAAATCTTTTTCACTGGAAAAGAATGTGGAGTCTAGAAGTCTTCATAGAGAAGATAATAACAGAGCTCAAACTTAAAGGAAGGGGAAGATCCCAAAAGGCAATAGTGAAGAGGAAGTTAGTACATTCCGACATGGAGAATGACCTTTGTGAATGCCCAAAGGGGTAGCAGTAGATGACTGGTTAAATTTGGGGAAGTGAGTAATACAGTTTGGTTAAAACATTAAGATTAATGTAAAATAAAGTTTAAAAAAAGATAATTTGGAGATGCAATGTAGAGATCTTTGAATGCTTGACTAGGGGATTTGTGTTTAATCCTGTAAACAAAAGGAAGCATGCAAGGGAGTTTTTGATGAAAGATTTTGAGTGTTTTGACTTCTCCTTGAAGGTAAACTTGAGTCAGTGGTTGCCTGGAAAGCTGGCACAATGTCATGGCAAGGGCACTGGACAAGAATTTAGCAGACCTGAGTTGGGTCTGCTGTTAATTTGCTATGACTTTGGGGAAGTCCCTTCCAATCTGTACCTGTTTCCTCACTTGCAAAATGAGGAGGTTGGATATGAGGATATTTCAGATCCCTTCCAGGTCTTAATATTCTAGGGGATGACAGTAGGGTGCAGTGGAAAGAACACTCAACCTACACATAGAAGACCTATGTTGGAATCCTGAGTCTCCTTGCTAGCTATGATGTTGGACAAGTTACTTAACCTCTCTGCCTCAGTTCTTTTATTTGTAAACTGTGATACTGGCATTACCTACTTCACCAGGTTAGTGTATGGCAAGTGCTTTGCGAATCCTTTAAAAAAGTGTTGGGAAAATGTGCATTGTTATAACAGTTCTTTGCAAAGATATCACCTTTTGGCTTTACATGACATTGCTTTTTTTTTTTCTTAATTGCCATGATAGATCAAGACAAACCACTTCTTCCCTTTTCTTTCCTTAGATCTTAAAGGAACTTGCCAAATTATTATACATAGAATCCCAAGCAAACCACAGTTACTGAATGTATTTGGATATTTCTTTAGACTCACTGGAATCGTAGACCATCATCTGGCTTATTTTTTTCCCTTCAGATTTAGGCAAGAAACTTGCAGTTTCTCTTTTGATACCTGAGGTCCTGAGATTGGGTTGAATGGCATTCATCCACTTTTTCTTTCTTATTGTCTTTGGGAAATTTATTAATAAATAAAGGTACCACTTATTTCCTTTGGCAGTACAGACAAGGCTTCAGCTCACTGCCCTATTCTCTGTTCTAAAAGTCTAAAGTTTAGGAAATAAACTCTTCTCATTTTAGTTGTTCTTGATTACTTGTCCCATTACTATGCTGGCTTAAACAGCTTTGCAAGTAGCTTTCAGAGCTTATGTCTGGAAACATTTTATGAAATCTTCTTTTGTTTGCTCTTGCTACTCCTCCCTCCTAACCATCCATAATTCTTATTATCCCCTGGATCCTTTCCTAGAGAAAGGAAATGGAATATATGATATACAGCAAATGAAGCCAGGGTACCACATCTTCTCCCATCCCATCCCCACTACTTTGACATAAATTTCCATGGAGACCAAATTTTAAAAAAAAGAAGTAGAAAAGGGAATCTGGGCATATCAAGCCTGCCCTAGCTCTTGTTGTCAATAGCAAGTATAAACCTAGTTTCATGTGTGAGAAAATACTTTTGACTTATGGATGTTTATTCTTAGAGTCTTTATTAAGCATTTACTGTGCTTGCACCTGGGACTACAAATAAAACTGAAAAGACAGTCTCATTGTACCCTCAAAGGTCTTAAATTCTGATGGCGAAATACCACAGGGCCCTTCCAGAGAACCATGCCTTCTAACACAGAATTTCTAAAAGAGGAAGAGGAAAAAAATGTAGCAAAAACAATTGTGACACATTGAAAAAGTCTGACAATATCCTCTCATGTCCCTACCATTAGTTTTGCTTAATCTACTTTGATACAACTCTGTTCCCACATGCTCTTTCTCTTCCCCCCTCCCCATTCTTCCCTCCCTTTGTATATCCATTTCCTGCTTGAGGATTTTGCTTAATTTATACCCCCCACTTCCCATTTGTGACTGATTGTATTGCTGCTGTTAAGGCTTTTGAATAGGGACATACCCTCTGTCTTAAAAGATTAGCACCTAAAGCTTCTCACATGATTCAGAGTAGGGAGAGCTGTGAAGAGAAAGATGGGCAGTTCTAAGAATTTTGCTTTAGGAACAAATTTGAGGATATTTTCTTCTGCATTATGAGATGCCCATCTATCAGTCAGTAATGCTTTGTGCCTCCTGTAATACATATGCTCCACAGTAGATTTCGAGATTCCCAAGGGATCTCTAGAAATTCTTTTTCCTGGAGATATATCCTGTGCTATCCTTAGAGCAATATGAAGGTGATAGAAAATGAAACCAGTTTTTTTTCTTTTCCTTTCTTCCAGCCCATCTTTTTTCTCCTTTAATTTCCCTAAGTAGCTCTCTTCTCATGTGGTAGCCAGCTGTTCCTGGTGTGGGAACAAACAAACGAATCGGGCAATTGTTTCATGGCACTTCCTCCATGCCCCCCACACAAACGTGCCAGTCGTTCAGGATGTACACCCTGCTTCTGGAAGTATTTAATTGAGCTCTCTAAAGGATATGCTGCTCAATAGGCTGCTAGAGAAGAAGCAAAGCCCAGCAGAAAAAAAGAACTGACAAAACCCCAAACTTTATTTATGCACCATTTACTTTTGATGGTTTCTTTGGGCAAGGGTGAATATAAAATTGCTTTTGTGGGGGAAAGGAATCCAATATGTTCAGGGCTGGACCAGGGAACAAAAACAGCCTGAGAGAAATACTACCTAAGAAATCTTTTTGTAAAGCTAATCCTTAGACTTTATAGGAATCAATTAGTCAACAAGTATTTATTGGGAGCTTCCTGGGTGCCCAGCATTGTGTTAGAAACTGTGCCTTCTAGCTTCATAGAACTCTTTCCCTGTATTAGAAAAAAATCCAGACATTGATGATGAAACATTTAGTTCTAAACATTTCTCCTTTTTTAATGTACCAGTTGGAGGATTAAAGCCTCTTTAAAGTTAAATTTATAAAACACACCTATATTATACAAAGATCCTGTAACGTGTCACTCTTTGCTAATTCAACTTAGCAGGCACTTATTAAGCACCTGCTGTGTACAGAGAACTGTGCCAGGGATATAGAAGGTGACTAAGACCCAGACAATTTCCTCATGGAGCCTATAATAACAGTAGTAGGAAATATATAGCATAACATAAATAACTTTAATACAAGATAGATCATGAGAAGGCATGAGAGAAGTACAAAGTGCTCTGTAAGATCTGATTCAGAGATTCAATTTAATAAACATTTATTAAGCCCTTAAGAAAGTCTCTGTTTTTGGTGGCCTAGTTTTTTCCCCCTTTCCCTCCTTCATGCTCCTACTCAAGTTAAGATACATTGACTCCCTTTTCATGAGTTAAAAACCAACCCCCCCCCCTCAAAAAAAAGCCTATTGCTTTTAACATTGAATGGCTGATTTAGCTCTTGTGAGAAGACCTCTGTAAGTCCTGGGGCTATTGCTGTGTTCCAAATTAAGTACATATTTATTATGTACAGAGAGCTCTATGCTAGGCACTGGGGAAATTACAAAATTTAGATAAAATATGGGTCCTTACCTTCACAGAATGCCCAAATCCTTATCATCTTTCTCTGTCTTTCTGTCTCTCCCCCACCTCCTCATTCTCCTCCTCCTCTTTCTCCTCCTCCTCCCCCTCCTCCTCCTCTTCTTCTCCTTCTCCTTCTTCTTTTCCTTCTCCTTCTCCTTCTCCTTCTCCTTCTCCTCCTCCTCCTCCTCCTCATCTTCCTCCTCCTCCTTCTCTTCCTTTTCATCTTCTTTTCTCTCTCTCCCCTTCCCTCCCTTCTTTTCTCCCTTCCTCTTCCTCCCTCTCTCCCTCCCTCTCTCTTTCACTCCCCACTCTGTTACTTCCACGGCATTTCTTACTACATAACTTTTAGGATTCAATTTCCTCATTTATAAAATATATATTTGCTGAGCCTGAAAATATTTCTCTTATGAAGTATTGTGATGGCTTATTTAGAGATGTCACAGAACATTATGGTACCTCCTTAGAGAGGGATGCTACATTGTTAGATGTATCGATAATTATTAGTAAATATTTTGTGGGCCAAGTCTAATAAGGGGAAACTTAAACTTTACATGTAAAGTGTTACACTTTGGTTTTAAAATTCAACTCCATGTTACAGGATAGGAGAGATGGGATTAGTTTTTGTAACAAATATATGGAGAGTTTTAGTGGACTCTCAGCTCTATATGAGTCAGTGGTATGATATTGCAGCTTATTAAGCTAAGGAATTATTAGGTTTCATTATGAGGGGAGTGGTGTCCAAATCATGGTGGGGGGGGTGTGTGTGACAGTAGCAGTGTAGTTTTTCCTTGTCAAACGACATCTAGAGGATTGTATTGGGTTTTAGGTACCATATTTTGGGAAGGACAGTGAGTAGCTGAAGGGTTTTCAAAGGAGAGTAACCCAAGTCATGATGGGACTAAAGACCAGGTTGTCTGAGAAACTAGTGATGTTAAGCCTGGGTCAGGTTTAACTGTCTTAGCTATTGTTAAGTATTTAAATACTTGTCATGTGAAATAGGGATTTCCCTTCTGTTGCTTGACCGCAGAAGACAATATTAGAAGCAATGGAGAGAAGTTGCAGAGAAGCAGATTTAGATTTTTATATACAGAAAAACTTTCTATAAATCAGAGATTTCTAGTATAAGAAGGGGGAGGCTACTCATTCTGCCAGTGTCAAGAAATACTGAATTTCATCTTACTAGAGGTCTTCAAGTGAAAACTGGATGCTCACTTGTTGGGAGCCATCTGCAAAGGGATTCCTATTTATGTGCATGGGTAGCTAGGTGGCACAGTGGATAGAACACCAGACCTGGAATCAGAAAGACTCATCTCCCTGAATTTAGATCTAGCCACAGAAACTTCTTAGCTGTGTGACACTGGACAAGTCACTTAGCCCTGTTTGCCTCACCTTCCTCATCTGTAAAAGGAGCTGGAGAAACAAATGGCAAGCCACTCCAGAATCTTTGCTAAAAGAAATGGGGCCACTAAGAGTTTGACATGAATAAAACAACTAAACAAGAATAAGCTCTTTGCAAACCTTAAGTTGATGTGTAAAAGCTAGCTATTTTTAAAAAAATACATCTTTTTGTCCCTCTCCCTTCCCTCACCATATAGTCAATCTAGCTTACTTGAGTACCATATATTTGCTTTGAACTTCCTAAGTTTCTACTCATTTTCCTTATCACATTTTAAATGGAGTCTCCATCTCTTCAATACTGTATATAAAAAATCTTGCCCAAATTAAAGCATTTGTTGAGAAAATTCATTGGAAAAAGACACATCTATTTTTAGGCTTTTTAATCTCCAATGAAGGTATCTATCTTCCTCTTCTAAGATTTACTGTAACAATGCCTGTCATAGAGTAGTGAAATAGATAAATGAAAGAAAAGGGAACAAAGAAAAACATCACTTTATAAAGAAACAAAAGGACATCAAAATGCAAAGTACAAGTAAAATGGAATCTAGCAGGTAGGGACGTGATTTTTATTTTTATTTTTGTTTTCAGGATTAAGTAATAAAATATCTTTCTGGGTATAACTGGTTACATTTTAAAGTACCCAGTCTCCTTGGTTGCTTGCTCACAAGCTTGCCCACAGCACATTTTCTCAATCAGAGGTGTCAAACTCTGGGTTTGTAAAGCTCCCAAGTGAAGCCTGAACAATTCAGAAATGATTAACAAAATAAATAAAAAATATTGAACAACATAGATAATGTTAATTTGTGGTTTTCTAAGTCAATATGCAGCCACAGACTGATCTTTTTCCTTTTTGACGCCATTATTTGAGAGAACAGAAACTTAGCTCTTTAATGTCAAAACTACTTTTGGCTTTGCGTGTGTGTGTATGTGTGTGTGTGTAGGAACATTTGTAAAACTTGTTTTACACTTCTCTACCTTCTAAAACAAATGATCAAATGAGATAATGTCAGTAATGCCATTAGCATAGTGCTTAGCATATAGTGGGTGTTTAGTAAATACTTGTTCCCCTCTTTTAAGGAGAGGTTACACAGTATTATTTTAACTTTTTCTTGATTACTGCTGGAGCACCATTAGAAATCTTTAGGAGCTTCTCACTGCCATGAGGATAAAAACCAAACTCCTTTCCCTGACATTTAAGTGCCTTCACAATCTGCCTTCTTTCCAGCCTTTTTACCCATTCTATAATCCTCTGAAATTGGAATACTAACTTATTCCTCAAATTTGGATACTGTCTCTATCATTTCCTCACATTCATACAAAGTATGTATTCAGAAGTAGATATCCAATGGAATGACTCAGGAATCTGTGTTTGATCCTGTGCTGTTTAACTTTATTTTCTTAATCAGTGACTTGTATAAAGGCATTAATGGCATTCTCTTCATATTTGCAGATGACACCCAGTTGTCAAGGATGGACAACACACTAGATATCAGTTGGGATAGAAAGACACCTTAACAAGCTAGGAAATAGGACTGAATTTAATGAGATGAAATTAAATGAAATAACAGCAAATGTTAAATTTTAAACTTGGTTCAAGAATTAATGTTGTAAGTATGGGGAGGCTTGGCTATGAAGCAAGTTAAATAAAAGGATATGGAGGATTTTTGTAGATGGCTAATGTGAGTCAACAGTATGAAGTGACTAGAAAAAAAAACCTAACGTGGCTTTAAAATAATTTAGCAACGAGGATTACGAATGCAATAATACCACTGTAGTCTACCCTGGCCAGACCACATTTAGGAAGGACATAACAGCTGGTGATAAGGTCACCAAGATGATGATGGTTCATAGGGTCAAATTTCTAAAGCTGAAAGAGATCTCAAAGCTCATTTAGGCCAACCCTTCTCATGGTAACTTCCCAAGTAACTGCAGATGCATAGTCTTCAAAAGAGAAGATTCTAGAGGGACATAACTGTCAAGTATTTAAAGGCTGTGGCAAAGAGATATTAGTCTAGTTCTGGGGTCCAAGGGAGTCAAACCAGGGGGCAATGGGTAGAGGTTGCAATGACACCAATTTTAGGCTTGATGAAAGGGAGAAAAACTCACCTTAACAATTAGAGCTATTCAGAAGTTGAAGGCACTGTTTGAAACACTTGTCTGATATATTGTAGTAGGAATTCTTGTTTAGGTTAGACTAGTTAGCTCCTGTAGTCCCTCCCATTTCTGAAAAATTCCCTACGAGTATAAACTTTTTCAAGAAACACAAGAAGCAATATGAAAATACAAAGCATAGAGTTCTGTTAAGACCTTGTTGAATAGGAAGGCTAAAATGAGACATACAGCGTCAGTTCTCTGAGAATGTGAAATATTCTTGAGGGCAGGTCTTAGCATGTTTTTAAACAGATTTGGTGTAGGCAAAACTTCTGTTTATTTGAGATTCTGAGAGGGTGGAAGTAGACTTCCTAAGGTCCTGAGGCTATATGTTAGGTGTGGAAGCCAGATTGGTGACAATATGAGAAAAGAGAGGTCCACAGTGTTGCCCTCTGTTGGGATCAGCCGGGGTGGGGGGGGGGGGCAGGGGGGGGGCAAGTGAGAGCCAAGAGAATGCTTTGGAAAATCATTTATGACTCTTAAGTCAAAGGTTCTTAACCTGAGGTCAACTATTTTGATAACTGTATTTCATTATAACTAGTTTTATTGCTA
Organism: Pseudochirops cupreus; assembly: GCA_028627135.1. NCBI lineage: Eukaryota > Metazoa > Chordata > Mammalia > Diprotodontia > Pseudocheiridae > Pseudochirops > Pseudochirops cupreus. The sequence continues at coordinate 464,948,139 of CM053582.1, read as the reverse complement.
TGTATTTTATTTCCAACATTTATAAAACATTCTGAGAAGGGGATCCATAATTTTTTACCATACTGCCAAAGGGGTCCACACTACAAAAAAGGGTTAAGAATAGGGGGTGATCTAACTCCTTGTTGATTAATACTTTGTTTTAAATTTAAAATAACAAAATTTAATTAAAATGTGTCAGATTAATAAATTTTATAACCCAGTGACCTTGTTACATCATCAAAAAAGTCATGTCCCACCTCCACCATCTCCAAATAAATGTTTCTTTCTTTTGTTTTTCTTCTTCCCATTTTTTTGTAGCACATTTTTTTTACTGTAATTCATGCATTGCCTGGATTTTTCTGGTTTCCTGAAAATAGAAATAAAGACTCCAAATTTCCTTGCCATAATTTTCAAACACCACAATTTTCTGCTAATGAGCTATCACTTTTCACTGCTTTCAGTATGCCTAATAGCCTTCCTAGTTGACCACTTCTAATTTATGGTGGGCTAGGAAAACAGAAAACCAAGCTAATTAAAGTTTTGTTGGAGACACAATCTGGCCTCAACTTGCCTTTCCATCTTTAACCCATCCAATTCTCCTCCAATTACTCTTGTTTCCCAGATCCATCCAAATGCTCTTCATTCCATTTCTATCTACCACTCTTCTATCTCCCTTCCTCTTTCTTAGGCCTCCTCCCTGCTTTCCATGCTTAGAATGAACTGGACACCATCCCTTTCTTAATCTTTTGAAGTCCCTCTCTCCCGTCAAGGTAAGATTCAGATGCCACGTTTTTCATCAAGCCTTGTAAAAGTGACATCTCCCTCTTCAAAGCATTTGTCTGTGCTTATCACATCTTCCTCTGTGTAAATAATTATTTGTCTGCATATTTGCTCATCTTTATGAGTTTGTAAGCTCAGCAAGGGCAGAGGTGGTATCAGATATCTTTATATCCCCAGATCTAGTATATGACCTGGCGTGTTGAAGGCACTTAATTGAACTGAATTAATACACTGAGTAATAACCCAAAGAGTACATGAACTGTGAAAAGTATTACTCAGAAGCCTTTTCCATGCAATTCCAGACCAGAGGGTTGAAGGTTGCTAGAAGTCTAAATTCCAGATAAGCGGAGTGTTACCATACTTGGCTCTGCTATTACTACTAATAAGTAATATTTTAATTGACTAATTTAATGACATCTAATGACTAATTTAATGAGTTCTTAGAAAAGTGACTCAAACCTTCTAGGCCCCATTCTTTACCCATCCTTTGTGGCTGTATAAAATTCAGTGACCAAGTATTTATTTAGCAATTATAATGTGCTAAGCATTATTCTTGTAACTATAGGGATTCCAGAGTACAAGGTGGTCTCTGATCTCAAAGACCTTTAAATGTAAATGAAATGTATTATTACAATCTAGTTTGAGGGACAAGTCTTATATAGATGGAAACAGAAATCAGTATAATTAAGTGAGAAAGGCAACATGGCTTAATGGGTAGAGAGCTGGTCTGGCCTTAGGGCCTGTCACTTACTGGCTATGAAACTCTCCCCACATCACTTAACCTCTCAGTGCCCCCAGACAACTATAAATCACCAAGTAATTGCCTCTCTGCTTTGGTAGATGAAATTTCTTCACTTGGAGCTCCCAATATAAGTAAAATCACAGATCTGGGGGTTGGGAAAGTCTTAAGGTGTTTAGCACAGGCCACAGTACCTATATTAAGGGAAGAGGATATTAGTGAGATTTAGTCATCAGGGAAGTCATCATGGAAAAACTGGGACTTATTCCTGAGCTTTTAAGTTTGGCTGGGATTCAGATAAATGTAGGTAGGATAAGGAGAAGATATTCCAAGCAGTGAGTACAGTGTGAGTAAAAATATAGAGGCAGGAAAGGGGATAGTGAGTATGGGTTGGTGAGAAAAGAGGAGAATACATGTTGAGTGGAGGGCCAGAGGGAAATAAGATTAGAGATTTTATATGTGTGTGTGTATCTACCTACCTATCTATCTATCTATCTACACATACACACACCTATATATGTGTGTATATATATATAGGTGTATGTATATACATACATACATATATACACACATATATACATATATATATATATACACATATATATACATATACACTTTTTGAGGCTTTTTTAGCAGGTGGTAAAATAATGGTTAAAGTGAAAGTTTTTGAAGGAAAATTATTAACTGGGATAGAGGATGAAATGAAATAGGGAGATTTAGGTTAATGACACCAGGTAACCAAAGATGTTGAAAAAATCTGAATGGGTGCCACCTGAAGGCCTTGGATTAGATGTTGGGAATACAAACACAAGGGAAATAAGGGATGTGAGAGTTATTTTGAATACAAAATGAACTAGAATTAGTGACTGGATACAGGGACTGAAGGTAAAGGAGGAATGAAAAATTTCTACATTTGAGCTTGGATGTCTGGGAGAACAGTGGTTTCATTGAACACAAGCAGGAAAGATTTGGCCTCAAATCCAGGCTCTACTGTGTGATCCTAAGGAAGTCACTTAACTTCTTGGCCTCAGTTTCTCATTTATGAAATGGGGAATTGGAGGGTTGGATTAGTTTCCATCTCTATACCTATGGTTCTGTCCTTGAGTTGTAAACAAGATTGTTTGTTTGTTGAGTATAGGAAATAGTTTATTCATATTGAGTATATGGTGAGGCATTCAAATAGAAATGTCCATTGAACAGTTAGAAATAGGGACCAGAGTTGTGGAGAAAAGATAGGTTCAGTGATAATGATTTAGGAATCATTAACATAGCACTGCTAATCAAAACTTTAAAAATGGAGAGATTGTCTGAAGAGACAAAGCACATGGATAGAAGAGTGTATTGGTAATGGAATTTGGAGACGCCCCTGTATTGGCTTGGTTTTTGGGTTGAGTGTTAAAACCCAGAGCTTGTGAATCCCACTTGTGGGATGGACTTGTTGACGTGAAGAGAGAGGGCTGAACTAGAAGGAGCTGTGAATTGGGAGAGAGGTCCAAGCCTAGAGAAGGCCAGAAGGACTTTTGGGAGAGCAGTATCCAGTATTGTGGAGCCTGAGTTGCTTAGAGAAAGAATGCTGAGAGCCTGTTGGAGCAGCCCAGGACTTTTGAGAACTGCCACCCAGAGCTGCCAAGGACCGAGGAGGCATGATGCTGGTATTTTGTCTGTCTGTTTTGATGTTTTTTTGCCAGATTCATCTGATGGTGAAGGACAGTGCTGCTGTTGTGGAGGTCCTGGAACCTGGCTGTTGGTTCAGAAGCCCTGAAGGAGGATTTTCTTGTGGTACCTGCACAGAAAGGGGACCTTACTGATGTTTTCAGGGGTTCTGGGACTGTTCTACAGGCAGAAAGTGACTTGATGAGTATACTGGCTATGGCTTTGTTGAGCCTTGTCTCCCCAGGAACTGAGATTGCTGAGGGCTTGCCGCAAGTGAAGATAAAAGAAGGCCCTTCCCTTGGGTATTTGATGCTAAGCTTAACCTTGTTAACTTAAGGGCAGATGGCCTTTTGTGCTCTCCTGCCCCTTTTGAGATTCAGGGTGGGAAGCCTTTGAGTTTTTTTGTGCTCTGTGACTGACCAAATGAATGTACTTTGTTTATGGTTGGAGACTAATCTCCATTTGAGAAGAGACTTTTGACTGACTAAATGAATGTACTGTCTAGGGGTGGAGTAGTACCTGGATTGAATTGAGAACTTACTTGCTAAAGGAACAAGTTACACTGTATGTTGACTTTCTCTGTTCTGTGAATGTTTGCTTAATTAATGGGGTTTACTATGCTGGTAATTCGAACCTTGGAAGTTGCCTTTGCTTGGCATTACAAAGAGCTATATAGGGACTTTTGAAATGGGAAGAGGAAG
>CM053582.1:464929554-464943787 GCA_028627135.1 Pseudochirops cupreus | reverse complement strand
TTTTCCATGTTTACCTTCTCATGCTTCTTGTATTTGAATGTCAAATTTTCTATTCAGTTTTGTTTTTTTCATCAAGAATGCTTGAAAGTCTTCCACCTCATTGAATGACCATATTTTCCCCTGGAACATTATACTTGATTTTGCTGGGTAAGTGATTCTTGGTTTTAATCCTAGCTCCCTTGATCTCCAGAATATCATATTCCAGGCCCTTGAATCCCTTAATGTTGAAGCTGCTAGATCCTGAGTTATCCTGATTGCATTTCCACGGTATTCAAATTGTTTCTTCTTGGCAGCTTGTAATATTTTCTCCTTGATCTGGGAACTCTGGGACCTGGCTATAACATTCCTAGGAATTTTCTTTTTGGGATCTTTTTCAAGAGGTGATTGGTGAATTCTTTCAAGTTCTATTTTACCCTCTGGTTCTAAAATATCAGGGCAATTTTTCTTGAGAATTTCTTGAAGAATGATCTCTACGTTCCCCTTTTGATCATGGCTTTCAGGTAGTCCAATAATTTTTAAATTGTCTCTCCTGGATCTGTTTTCCAGGTCAGTGATTTTTTCAAGGAGATATTTCACATTGCCTTCTATTTTTCCATTTGTTTGGATTTGTTTCATAGTATCTTGATTTCTCATAAAATCATTTGCTTCCATTTGCTCCACTCTAATTCTGAAGGAATTATTCTATTCAGAAATCTTTTGAGATTCTTTTTCCACCTGGCAAATTCAACTTTTAAAGGCATTCTTCTCCTCATTGGCTTTTTGGGCCTCTTTTGCTATTTGAGTTAATCTGTTTTTTAAGATGTTATTTTCTTCAGTCAGGGTATTGACTCTCTTTTCATGATTTTCTTTCATCATTCTCATTTCTCTTCCCAGTTTTTCTTTCACTTCTCTTATTTGGCTTTCAAAATCCCTCTTAAGCTGCTCTATGGCTTGTAATCAAGCTACATTTTTCTTGGAAGCTTTTGGTGCAGTAGTTCTGACTGTGTTGTCTCCCTCCCATTCCATGCTTTGATCCTTTTTGTCCCCCAAAAAGGAATCTAAAGTTGCATTGCTGGGTTTGCTTTGCTTCTTTTGCCTACTCATGTTGCCAGTTAATTACTCGACTTTTAGGTTCAGTAGAACTCTGCTTTCAGAGGAGAGAGCTCTGTCCCAAATCACTGGGGTTTTCGCAGCTGCCAGAGCTATTAGGAGGCCACTGTTTCTGCAGCCCCCACCATCTTTGGCTCACTGAAAGTGCATCTCAGGACCACCACCCAAGACTGCAATCTCGATCCAGGCAGCTCAAGGCAAGAGCACTTAGCCTCTGAATGATCACTTGGCCCCCCTGCAATCTGCAGGCTGGGAGCATCTGAAGCAGCCACATGGAGGCGGCTGCAGGGCCATGCTTCAGCCACTGCTAGTCCTGGGACAGTTGGCCAGACCCTCTCCCCTGAATTTATCCAAGTTCCACTGACCTTTCATTTAGTCCTTGTTTCTTATGGGTTGGTAATTCTGGAAAAAAACACAGCTGCCTGTGATTTGCGCTCTAGCCACGGCTTGTTCAGGCGGCCCTAGGGCTCCAGCCGCAGGTTCATGTGGTGCTGGTCTGGGCTCCCAACACAGCGATGAACCCTTTCCTGTCTGCCTGCCAGGCTGCCTTCAGTGGGATCTTTGTTACTCTCTCATTTTGTGAGTTCTGGACCTTTAAAATTTGTTTAGAGTCATATTTTATAGTTATTTGAAGTGGTTATGGGGAGAGCTACAGAGTTTTGCTGCTTCTATGCCGCCATCTTGATTCCGACCCCTCCCAAATAAATTTTAAACAAACTCTTTATGTGCAGTATACTGGATAGTCCTAGAAGAGAATTTTTCTATAGTAGATACTTTAGAATTCATTAAATCCAATCCCTTTATTTTTTTTTCCAGATTAGAAATTGAGGTCCAGAAAAATCAGATGATTTGTTCAAGGTCACATGACTATTTAAAGGCAGAATTAAGAATAAAATCTGTTTCCATTGACTCTTGGTTAATTTATCTTTCCATTATTTTCTAGTATCCTTAACTATAGTAGGCAATTATAATAGAATGACATTCAAGATTGGGGTAGAGTAAGATAGGGATAATATATTTCCATATTTAAATCCTTGAGTGCCTGTAATGAGTTAGGCACTGTGCAGATTAAATTAATGTTGAAAAGCAGCTAGGAAGTCATTCTGACTTCACTAGCCTTTTCCTGTCCATGAAATTACTTATTTATGAGCCCAGGGCTTCCAATTCCTTAGTGGGGAGAAGAAAATGGAAGAGAGAGCAAACATTTCTTGCTACCTCTTTAATTCTTTGACTTCAGAAACACTGGATTCAATTCAATTTAATCACCATTTATCAAGCATCACCTTTGTGTACTATTGAGTTAGGTACTGAACATAGACAAAAATAAAAACAGTTCCTGACTTCAAGGGGCTTATATTCCAGTGGTGGGGGATATAATGTATAGCAAGCAAGTAAAAGTAATTTCAAGACGAAAACTGCTAACAGCCAGCAGGATCAGGAAAGATCTTTGCCTTGTGGCAAAGGGGGCACTTGAGCTGTGCTTTTGAGAGAACTAGGGATTCCATGAGGTGGAGGTAATTAGGGAGTATGTTGCAGACACGGGTGCACCATGAATGTAAAGACCAGAAGCTGGAGATGGAATACTGTGTAGAGGGGAAAGCTGGGAAGTCAGTTTGACTGGATTGAGGAGTATGGGAAGGGAAATAACATGAAATAAGCCTAGAATGGTAAGTGAGAACCAAAATGTGGAAGGCTTTAAATGCCAAGCCTAGGATTTTGCATTTTCTCCTAGAGGTAATATGGAACATTGAAGATTTTTTAAATTAAGAGAGCAAAATGGTTCAATGTTTGTTTTTTTTAAATACTAATCTTAAAGCTGTGTAGAAGGTAGGTGGGGGACCAGTTAGAATGCTGTCTAGATGAGAGATACTAAGGGCTTGATCTAGGATGAAGGTTGGGTAAGTAGAAAGATGAGGATATTTGTGAGAGATGTGGAAGTAATATCCACAAGAATTCACAAATGCTCTTATATAGGTATTGAGGGAAAGGGAAGAGCCAAGAATGGCTTCAGGGATTCTATCCTGGGTCACTGGAAGGATGGTTATAATTTTGAAAGCCTATGTTCTCATGTATATGATTAAATTTGACCCTTATAACAACTCTATCCAGCAAGGATGAAATGGGAATCATTATTCCCATTTAATAGATTTAGAAACTGAGGTTCTGTGAGATTAAATGCTTTACCTATGGTAAAACAGCTAGTAAGCATCAGACATGGGATCTAAATCCAAATCTTCCATATTCCAAGTCCAGCAGTTCATCTACTATACTCTGCTTGGATCATTAGTACATGCAAATGTTTGTTTATAAATCACTAAATGTTTGACTTGCAAAATGAGAGACATGGAAAAATGAAACATAAATGTTTAGGAGCCATTACCAATCAGAAATGAAGATAAAGTATCTTTGAAATTATAATATCAGTCATATTGAATATATTGAATTTATAAAAATTTGATTTGTGTACCTTTGCTTATCATTTAAAAGAGACCGATTACCTATACATAACTCTTATTTCACATGTGATCATAATTTCCTTTTACATCCTTGTTCACTGGCTGATTGCTTCAGTATGGAGGTTGATTCAAACAGAAATGTGTCTGAGCAGAACTGAAAAGATTATAATAGTGGAAAGAGCCCTGGATTGTGAACCCAAAGTCCTGTGTTTAATCTTGGCTGTGTTACTAATATCTCTGGTGTGGTTTCTTTGTCTGTAAAATGAGGAAGTTGAACTGAATCTTCTCTCTAAGGTTCCTTCTGGTTTGACATTCCATATTTTTTTTCCCCAAATTCATTTCTCTGAGAATCTCTATAGAGCAAAATACCATTTGTAATAAGCCCTGAAAGTTCTAGGACAAAGACTGAGATAAGAAGAGATTTGTATATTAGGGATTAAAGAGATAGGAGGTTTCTAGAGACAGCATAGTACAGTGCTGCACTTGAAATCAGGAAGACCTGGGTTAGATCCACCTCTGACACTTAGTATCAAGAGTGGCTAAACTACAAATCTCTATGAGTCTGAGTTTCCTCATTCATATAATGGGGATAACAGAATACTTCACCTGCTGGTTCTCAAAGTCAAATGAGATACTGCATGTAAAGTGCTTTGGAAACTTTACATTTCAGCTATTTTTAGGAAATAAAGAAATGACAACCCAATATCAAATTTTGTTTGGTCCACTGAGCATACTCTTTACAGTTTGTAAATGTTGCAAATTGATTGCTCAGGCAGAGAAGACACTCTTTACCAAAGGCATAAAATTAGCAGAACTTGCAAATTATTTTCATTCTGAAGTCTCCTTAGTTACTTTGGTAACAGAAGTGAAGAAAATGAGATCTCTGTCAACATAAGTAAGGTGCTAGTTTATATGGTTCTTGGAGAAATTTTCTATTGATCTTTGTGCAGGTGCCAGTTCCAAAGTAACTGAGGAGAAAGGTCTTTACAAATACTAGGATTGTTGAGGTTTTAGAGCAGGGGGCTATAATAAATAGCTAAATCCCTTAGAATGTTTTTTTTTTTACATTTTAAATAAAGTTGTATTGTATTTTAAAAAGTAAATCCATTTTTTAGCCCAGATTATTACAAAAACAGGTTCTATGTCCCATGGGCTGTCTCCTAAATATCTTCCAGTTATAATCTGAGTTTCTTGAGGGAACTATGACCATTTGCTCCCTCTCTCTCTCCAATCTTTATATTTTATGTGTGTAATAGTAATATGATTTGATCCTTTTGTATTGGCAAAGATAACAGGTACTTAGCACCTAGTTTGAAATTAATTAGGTCAAGCCTCTGTTAAGAGACAAAAGGTATGAATCCCTGTTGCTGATGTAACAGGAAGTTGTTAATGTAACAGGAAGGGGCAGAACAGGGAGGAGCTAATAGGTATATAAAGAGAAGCCCTAGCTGAAATTTCAGATTTTCTTGGAGCCAGGTTCTGGAGGCTAAGGAAGAGAGGCTCAGGCTGGAGAGAATGATTTTTATTTTGAGAACCTGGATGAAGTGATTTTGATTCTGGGAACCAGATGAAACTTCTGCTGAGTCTGAGGGCCAGCCAAGCTACTGAGCATTTCCAAGGACCAGCCAGAGCTGCAGAAGACTAAGGAAGCATTACTGTGGTGTCGGGTATCTTGTTTGTAGCTTTGTTAAGCCTTGACTTACAGGTAACAGAGACTGTAAAGGATTTAAGGTGGACTGGACACTGGGAGCTTCAGCGTGGAACAGGGACTGCACAGAGAGCTGGACAAGGAACTGGGAGCTGTCTGCCTTTGAACCTAGGTGACAGTTTGGTGAATCCAGGTAGGAGTTGGGACCATAGAAGGGGATCGAGGGAATCTGAGAGCCTACCTCAGATCAAGATGGAGAGATCTCTCTGTTGATACTGAGTAGTGACTGATTGAAGTGGTAACTTACTTATGACCTTGAAATTGTAACTTATTTGTGACTGAGAGATGGATGGCCTGTGTACTTTACACCACCCCTTGAGAGAGTGCTGAGTAGTGACTGATAGTGTAACTTAGTGTGCCCCATGAGTGGAGAACTTTGACTTTTGTATTTTGTGACCCTTAAGGAAGCAAGCCTCCTTAAGGATGATCGAATGATTGAGTTACTAAATGATTGAGTGACTAAATGAATGTACTTTGTTCAAAACTATGTGACCACTGTGGTGAAAACTATGTGGCCATTTCTGTGATAAGTTGTTGTGCATGCTGTATTTTGATTTACTGTGAATGTTTTGCACTGATTTGTTATTGAATAAATAGAGTGTTCACTAGACTGTGTAATCAGAATCTTGAAAAGCTGTTCATAGCAGCATTCTTCTGGAAAGCTGCTCATGCTTGGCTTTACAATGTGTCTGAACCAAGCTTCAAAAGATGTGTGATTTCTGAAGATGGGCATACCCACAAATATACCCAGACCTCCACAACATAGTAGAAAGTATTTTGAATTGCTGTGTCCAAAAAGTTAAATACGCTATTACCAGTGTTTTGGTAATAAATCTCCATTCTCCTTCTGGACTTTGCTCCTGCCTTTCAAAGTCATAGCCCATTGCCTATCTCATGCTGGAACTTCGTGTGGCCTCCTCACCCTGGAACATCCAACAATCTTTGTGGCCTTTGCATCTTGGAATATCCCTCGACTAGGTCAGATACCTTTTGGTGAGTGCCTCCTGAGGCCTCTATTTTGTGGAGATGCCTAGCTTAGCCAACCTTCATTCTCCTCCTGGCTCCATTCATGATTTTTTGGATTTTAAAATTATGCCTTGTGCACATGCCTTCGTCTCCTTTTTGTATATTGTCTTCCCCAACAGAATGTAAGCTCCTTGAGGGCTGAGACTTGGTTTTTTGTTTGTATTTGTATCCTCAGTGCTTAGCACAATGCATGGTATGTAGTGTTTGATAAATGCTTATTGCCTTAAACTTGTTCATACTTAGCTAAGAATTGTCTTTGAGTACCAATCTGTCACTGTGCCCGTATCTGAAACCTTTCCAACTTTGTAGTACCTGTTAGAACTTGTGCTCTGCTGATATATTCTGTAGGAGCCTGAGGACATTCCGCATAATAAGTAGTTCGAATTGAATTTAATAATCAGGTGAGATATTTGGAACATTTAAGATCATAGGATCAGAGCTGGATGGGGCCTTCCTCTGGGACAACCAACTCACTCTGCAGATGAGCAAACTGAAACCCAGCATAGTTCAAGGACTTGCCCAAGGTCACACATGCAGCAGAACTTAAAGTCCTTGGACTTCAGATCCTATGTGCTTTATACCACATTGCCTTTCATTTTGAATGAACTTCTACCATTTTGATTTCTCACAAAGTTGCAGCACACTTGGCTGGTAGGACTCACCCCAACCCACCTCTGTGCCCGTCACAGTCTTCACTTTGCTAGGAGGCAGTACTGAATGACATCTCCCAATTGGGGGGCAAGCATGGCAGGAGGATGCTGATGGGGACAGTCACACAGGCTGAATCTGGACATCAGAGTGACCAGCTAAAAATGAAAAAATTCAGTCAAAGTTATTCTTTGGACAAAGTAACAACAGTTTATGGAATTCAACTATTAACTAAAGAGTTAGTTAAACCAATTTGTGGCCTGTTGTTGCATCATTTTAGTCGTGTCTGACTCTTTACGACTGTTTGGGGTTTTTTCGGCAAAGATACTGGAGTGGTTGATCATTCCTTTTCTCTAGCTCATTTTACAGATGAGGAACTCAGGCAAACAGGGTTAAGTTCTTGTCCAGGGTCATACAACTATAGTAAGTATCTGAGAATGGATTTGAACTCATGAAGATGTGTCTTCATGATTCCAAGTTCAGTGCTCTATCCACTGCGCCACCTATCTGCCCTACTAGGATTAAATGACTTTTCCAGGTCATATAGCTAGTAATTTGTGAGCTACTCACTATGTGACCCAGTAAAGTCATTTAATCACTTAAGTTCTCAGTTTTTTCATATGTAAAATAAACGATGTAGGGTTGAGGGGTGGGAGGAAGAACATACTAGGTGATCTGCAAACACTACAATCTGTATGTACAGACACAGTATATATATGCAGTTTGTCTTTTTTTTTTTTCCATACTGGTATCATCATAGCTAAACATAACTAGTGAACCAAGTTTTGAGCTGCAGAAGATCACTTACCATGGCTATGCAGAGGCTTTCTAATTTTTAATGTTAACTTTTGACTAGTAGGTGATTCTATCATTCTTTGTCCTGTAATGATAGAGGAAGCCAAACCTCACTTTGTCCCACCTAACTTCCATCCCTCCTTTCCTCCCCTCTATATCTCCCTTGCATGCTTTCAGCGTTTACGATGTCGTTTTGCCTTTGTTGGTATTTTTTTGTGCCTGTGTACTCAATCTTCTTAGTTAGATCAAAACTTCATTGAATGCAAGGATCCAATTAATTTTTTAAGTTGGGTCCCTAGCAATGCCTTGGCACAAAGTATGAACTGTACAACACTGATTTGTCTTCAGCAATTTCTTCACATGTAGTAGCTCTCCAGAAACCTTTATTAGCTCACCAGAGATTGCCTTCTCTTATGACTGCCCCTGTTCTCACCCCTACTTGTCCACCAGAATGTTCTTATCATTCCTTCCAAGCACTAATCCCTGTTATGAGATAATGAATCCATTCTCATGTATTAATGCATTCCCCCCCCCCATCTGTGTGTTTGTTTTAATAATTTGAACAAAGAATCTGAGGAATTTACTCTCATAGTTGGAAGGCATGGTGATACAGTGGACAAAGCACTGAATTTAGAGTCAGGAAGACCTGAGTTCAAATCCTGTAACAAATTCTTACCTGAGTGATCCTGAAAGAGTCACTCTTGCACCCTCATCTATAAAATGATGATAATGATAGCACCTAATGCACAGGATTTTTTTTGTGTGTGAGAATCAAATGAGATATAAAAGCCTGTAGAAACATTTGTTATTGCCTATCGTAATAAGAATGTCAACAGCCCTAGCTAACTAGGGTAGGCTAATTGGGCAGAGGTCTTTTGATCAGGAAAGTGTTGAAGTGTTACTGTGTATAAAGTATATAAACAACTGCAGCCTTGACTTGTGGCAGGGTCATACATTGATTTCTAATTCAGGATTTGAACTCAGATTTTCCTGATTTCAAGTCCAGTGCTATATCTACCACATCAACCTGTTTTTCAGTTATAAGTGCTTTTTCCCCTGGTCTCTAGTAGGATACAATGGACAATAGTCGGTGAGCAAATGTTTGTTGACTGACTTTTCTAAGGCTGGTACAGTGGATAAAGCCCTGGACCTGGAGTTAGGGAGACCTGACTTCACATGTGACCTCTAGCTGTGTGACCCTGGGCAAGTCACTTAACCCTGTTTGCCTCAGTTTCCTCATCTGTAAAGTGGGGATAATAATAGTATCTGCCTCTCAGGGCTGTTGTGAAGACCAAATGAGATAATATTTGTGAAGTGCTTAGCACAGGACCTGGCACATAGTAGGTGCTATCTAAACATTAGCTATTATTATTAAATCATCAGTGGCTCTCTATTCCCTGTCAAATAAAGTTCCAACTAGCCCTACACAAGTTGGTACTTGCCTACCTTTGCACATTTTATCTCATATATTCTTTCACCAACTAAGGTTTGGCTTTTGCAAACCTTAAAGTATAATATAAATGTTAACCATCACCACCACCGCCACCACCATCATCATCATCATCATCATTTCCATGTCAGACTTGACATAGAGATATCTCTTCCAAAAAGGAAACTTTCTTTTCTTTTTCTCTATAAAGGGCCAGGATAGCATCTAGAGTTAGATTTTTGAAAACTCATCTCCAGAAACCACTCCCTTGATTAGCTATGCAATAGCATCTTGGTGTATTAAAGAAATACCTTTACAGAGCAGCACCTCTGTTTTGTTTATCTATTAATGCAACCATATTGCCAAGGCAACATCAACCCAATGTTTGCTCATAATTAGTAAAATGAGTAATAGGCAACTTGCCACCCAGGAAGACTCATCTTCATGAGTTTGAATCCAGCCTTAGATACTAGCTGTGTGACCCTGGGTAAGTCACTTAAACCTGTTTTGCCTCAGTTTCTCATCTGTAAAATGAGCTGGAGAAGAAAATAGCAAACCACTTCAGTATCTTTGCCAGGAAAACTCCAAAATGGGGTCACACTTGTACATGATTGAAAAACAACAAAATACACACATACATATATAAATACATGCATATGTAGGTATGTGTATGTGTGTGTGTATATATATATATATATGTGTGTGTGTGTGTGTATATATATATATATATATATACACATATATATATCTTCTTCATTATTATCATTTTTTCCATTCAGATCACTTAACAAATTGGGGGCTTTTAATCTTTGGAACTCTCTCCTTCCCCATTTGATTGACTTGGTGCCTAGCCTTAAATTTAGGGCATGTGAGTTAAGGAGGTTTTGTGGCATAGTGAGAGGAACACTGACATGGGGAGTAGAGAGCTGGCCTCCTGTCCCAGCTGTGGCACCAAGTGATTGTCTGACTTTGGTTTTCTCCTCTATAAAATGAAAGGCATGAGCAAGAGAACCTAGAGCTAGGAACTCAAATTCTCCTCTAGTGCAGAACTCAATGGTTCTGCATGTTCTTGTTCTATGAAGCCCACTCCATAACCACCATTTCTCTCTTGCTTTCTTCTTTATATGCCTTTCTGCTTGCCTTCTTTTCTTCCTGACTTCTGTTTCTTTTCCTTTTTTCTCCTCTCTATAGCCTCTTACACATTCTCTCTCCGCTCACTTTATCCCTTCCATCTGTTCCCCTCCATATTGCTTACCCCGATCTTAGTAACATCAGCATTAGCATTTCTCATAACTTTCTGACATCCTTGTCCAGATTTGGGTGCCATTGCTACTGTTCTCACATCACTTGACAATGTGATCTGCTGACTCTGTCCTTCCTGAGCCTTACTTAGAAAAATCAAGCCTGCTACCCAAATACAAAGCTTAATTAAATTCTAAAATAGAAAAATTATGTGTATATATATATATATATATATATATATATGATATTGTCTCTATGACTACCCAAGTTGTAGCATTGGAGTTGTTAGGCTGCATATTTGTTTTTGATATGTAATATGGATTTTCACATACTATTAATTGGGCTCTATTGATAGCACATCTTCTAAATCAGTATTATTTTAATTTTTTTAATTACAAGAGAAATTAGCAAGAAAAGACATTTCATTATTTGGGTAATCTTGATTGAATGATCCGTGATCTTAGTAATGGGGGGCACCCTTTTGAATACTGTAGATTATAGCCTCTCCACACCTTTTCCCCCCATGGGATATTCGTTCATAATATCATATAAATATTTTATAGATGATCTACCTAAGACACTGGAGACCTTCCTCGAGGTCTTTAAAGAAATATTCTGTAGGGATACCAATGCAGTACCCAGGGCATCCATCTGTCATGTCTCCTATACATATGTTAAATTCAATCATGATTCATTGGTTGATGCAAAGTTAGATCTAACTTTTCTTTATAAACTTTCCTCTGGTTATCTATATCAAGCCAAGCACAAAACAAAGAGACTGTTCACCCTTGCCTTGGAGAACTTCCTGCAGAGAATACAAATGGAAGAGACATATTGAAGTTCTCCAGTCTTAGAATGACTTTTTTGCTCATTGCATCAAACATATACTAGCATTTTTGCAGTCAAATCTATCATCCTTCAAAAAAGATTGATGAAAATATCCAGAGAGAATGAAACAAATGAGGAATGCCTACTGTTGGATGATGTTTCAAATGAGCATCCCATCAGTACATATGTATTGAATGGTCAGTACAGATGGACAGTGAACTGGAACCAGAAATGAAAAAGAGGAAGACTGCAGTTGAGAAATTATACTGCAGTTTTTGGTTGGGTTTTTTTTTTTTGGAGGGGGGAAGGCAGGGCAATTGGGGTTAAGTGACTTGCCCAAGGTCACATGGCTAGTAAGTGCTAAGTGTCTGAGGCTGGATTTGAATTCAGGTCCTCCTGACTCCAGAGCCAGTGCTCTATTCACTGTACCACCTAGCCACCCCTATACTGCATTTTTTTAAAAAGTCAGTCTATCAATCAATGACTCACTATGTGCCAGGGACTGTGATAAGTGCTGGATAGATAAAGATAAAGTGAACCCTCTATGCCCTCTTATGGGGAAGATAACATGCACGTAAGTAGGTATGTACAAAATAGAGTAGATGCAAGATAGTTTTAGAGGAAAAAGCATTAACAGCAGAGAGGAAGAGGAAAGCCTCCTTTAAAATGAGACATTTAGACTAAGTCTTGAAGGAAGTCAGCTATTCCCAAACTGACCTGCGGCATGGGGAAAAAATAAATTTTTTTAAAAAGCACTCTTCCAGTGATGCTATGTGGTTGTGAATTTGAGCACACCCAAGTCTGTTCCACACAGTCCCAATGGGGGAAAAACATTCCTGAAAATATACTGCACATATTTTTCATTTAGACTAAATGAGTGATGAATTTATTTTTCTAACAATGTGAAACAAAATAGATAATTGAGATTTTTATTCTTTATTTTTAATTGAGGGGCTTTAAGAAATCCTTTTTCTTCAGTACTCCTTGGTACTGAATTAGGAGGCAAATTGATGAAGGATTTGATAAAATGACCATGTAGGGGAAGGAATGAGATCACAGGAGCATATGACCTCTCAAGCTTGTATATCACAAAAACATTAAGTTGTGTAGCATCAGATCTTACTTGTCCTGTGCCACACCATTTTAAGCCACCTTATCCTGCATTTTACTGAGAGATGATTAGATTATTCTAAAACCCTTTCCTCTGCTTGTCAAAAAAATTGGAAATGCAGCTCTGTAATGTGGGAGCTGGATTAGTCTAGGATCAATTTATATGGATCGACCTCACAAAATGAGATTGAATCCTTTTATTGAATATGAAGAAATATTATATCTAGCTAATTTCTTTTAGACTTCTTAGACTTCTTTTAGACTCCATCTAAATAATTCTGTACTTTGGAAGTAAATGCCAGAATAACATTGTTCTTTCAACACTTTGGTTTATGCTTCTTAGGCTACCTACACTTCTCATCTTTGAAAGGAATATTTTAATTAGCTTGCCATTACTATGATTATTGGCATTTAACATTTTATTATCCCTTCCCAGAGTACAGGTGCATTAGATAATTAACTCCAGAGTACAAAATATATTTAGAAATTAAGCTGAAAACAACAAAAAAATAAAATTCTACTGAATTTATGATGAATATATTATTATTTCTTGATCTCTGGTTAGAACTTTTAGATTTTTTTTTATTAAAATATATCCATCCATCTATATGTATGTATGGCTGGCTGGCTGGCTGATATCTTTAGCTTAAAGGTCCCTTTTTACAGGTAGCCTTTCCTGGACCCCAGAAGTACCAATGCCTTATCCTACAAGGTTACCTTGTATCTACTCTATGTATTTTGTATGTGTTTATACTTGTACATGCACATACTTTACTGGGATTGTCAAAGCCGTCTGACATGAGCTCTATACTCACCCCTCAATATCCTTAATTACATTCCTTCCTCTTCAGAATATGGGCACTTATCATTCACTTCTATTGTGTACATTTTTAATTGCCCCTTTTATTTTAGTTCCTTCCTGTCTGCCTAGAAATGTGCTCAATTATCCTTTAGTCCTCAAAATCCTTCCCTTTCTCTTACTTTCTCTTCTCTCCAACCTTTCCCTGAAAAGCTTCCTTTAAAAAAGTTAACTCTACTTCCATTTACCTTTCACCATTCTAACCCTTAATGCTGCATAATCTGACTTTTGTCCCCAACAGTCCCTTTTAAAGAATACTAGTGATCTCTTAATTGATGAATTTCAGTGTCCTTTTCTCAATTTTCATCCTCTCAGACCTCTCCTTTAATCTTTGACATTATTGACTATTGATCATTTCCTCTTTCCTAATGTCTGCTTTCCCTTTTCCCATCTTTTAATGGGCATTTTAATAGGCATTCCCTGACAGTTCTGTATGTATCCCCCTAAGTTATCAGTTCAAAAAAGCTCTAAGACTTTTGACATCCTCTATTTCCCGCCTGTTCTCTCATCTTTGGTGATTTCACCTGCTTCCCTGGATTTTTGTGAATGACTACTAAATCTTTATTGTTATTCCAGATATCTATTTCCCACCACCTACTGGATAGCTCTACTTGGATATCCAATCACTATCTCAAACTGAATATGTCCAAAACTGAAGTCATTATGTTATCCCCAAACACGTACCTCCTCCAAACTTCCATAATTCTGTTATTGGCCCTAGAAACCCCCTAGTCAGTCAGTCTTAACATCTAAATTCCTTGAGATGAGAGAGTGTTTCATTCTTTTTGTATTTGTATTTTCAGCATCCAGCACAGTGATTGTCACACACAAGTAGACTTATTGAGTGCTTGTTTTTCACTCTTCTCACTTCCTTACAATAATTTGCAAAATCCTGTCAGTTGTATGCATTCAATATCTGAAATCTGTACCTTCTTTTTCCTTCTTCCCATCAAGTCAGGCTTCATTTTCTCAGTTGGATGATTATAATAGCATCCTGACTGACTCACTAGCCTCTGATCTCTCTCCTTCTAGTGAGGGAAATC
>CM053582.1:464895694-464929454 GCA_028627135.1 Pseudochirops cupreus | reverse complement strand
TAGCACAGTTTTGGTCACATCACTCCCCTCCTCAAAATCCATAGCTGGCTTCTCTTGTTTTACCAAAATTCTTAAACACCTAAACCTAGCTTTCAAAGTCTTCTACTAAACCTTTTGCGTTAGTTAAACTCATTCCTTGACCATATCCAATACTCTCCTACCTACATGTATTTGCTCATTCCATCTCTAATAACTAGAATGCTTTCCCCCTATTTACTCTACCTACTGACCCCGTGGTACCTTCTCTTGAAGTCTTCCTCAATTCTCCCACTCAGGAGTGATTTCATCATCTCTTGAATTTTTATAGAACCTCAGAGCACTCATCACATTCTGTTTTCTATTTTATTTCTTTTTGCAGATATCTTATTTTTAGAGGCAGTGTTCCATAGTGGATGGAGTCCTGGATTTGATTTAGGAAGACATAAATGCAAATCCTGCCTCAGACATTTCTTGGATGTGTTAGTTCACCTCTCTTAAACTCAGTTTCTTCCCCTGTAAATGGAGATAATAATGACTGCACCTTCTTCATATGGTGATTATGAAGATCAAATGGAGAAATACACATAAAAGCTCCTTGCAAAATGTAAAGCATTCTATACATATTGTAATCATCATTATAATTATTCTTGTTATTAGTATCTTTGGGTTTTGAGCCAGTGTGGTATGGTGGATAGACAGAGGTGACCTGAAAACCAGGAAGACTGGGTTAAACAGAGTTCTAATTCTAACATATACTGGCTGTGTGACACTGGGCAAGCCATGTAACTTCTCAAATGCTTTAGGAAACTCTCTAGGTTTATAAGTTCCAGGGACAGTACCAGCCAGCATTGGCAGAAGTCTTCTTATCTGGGAGTGCCCACTGTATGCAGTCAAATCCCACACCTAGTCCCAATGTCCTATTTTTGTGTATATCTCTCCTTAAATAACACAAGCTACATGAGGGCATGGACTATTTATTTTTTTTGTCTTTGTGTCCATCATGTTTTCCCTTAGAAGATATTTTTAAAAAGATTTGTTGAATGGAATAAGGTCTCCCATATTAGATGGTAAGGTCTTCCTCAAGGGCAAGGACTCTATCTTAAAGCTCCTTGAGTACTACCTATGCTGCCTTTCACATGGTCAGGCATATAATAAATGTTTGCTGAATTAAATTGAACAGTTTGCTAGGGAGTGGGAAATAATTAGTCTGCAGTTCTTAAGTGTTAACAGCAAATTATCTCGACAAGTTACTATTAGGAATTCTTGTTTTAGTCTGTGGGCAAAATGATGGAATATGTTTCATATCTAACCATGAAAACATGTGACATGAAATGCACTATGGAAATTATTTCTTATTTTATTAAATTAGAAAGTTAGATTAATTACCAGTGAAATGATTTTTCATGACTGCTCTAGACATTTTCTAAGAAATACCACCCATATGACAAACATATGTAATTTTAAAGCTCTTTGCAAATCAAAAGAATACATTAATGTTTACCATTATCTATGAGCACAGAATATTTCCCAAAATAATCAGTTGAGCAGCTAACACTGGAAAAGGGCTACCCATTAACTGAGGAGTGACTGAATGAATTATGGTCAATAAGTGTGATAGAATACTATTATGCAATAAGAAAATATGAAAAAAAGGAATTCACAGAAGGATTTTCTTAACTGATTCAAATCAAAATGAGCAGAACCAGTTAAGTAATGTATACAATATTTAAATGAAAAAGAATACTAAAAGGCAGCTAAATTGGATTATATAATATATATGTATATATGTGTGTATATATTATATATATATATCCAGTCAGTGCTAAAGAACAGATGACAAAACACATTTCTATCCTCTTAGTAGAGACATAAGGTATGACAGGAGAGCAGTATTGCATGTGTTGTCAAGCATGGTCATTTTTATTGGTCATTTTTGCTTAACTTTTTTTTTTTGTTACAAAAGGAGTGGTGGGATGGAGGGATATAATAAGAAATAACTTGCATAAAAACAAAAGACCTTAATAATTTTTTAAAAGCTAAAACAAAAATGAGTAGCCATTGTTCCTTGAAGAAAAGATAATGTGCTAAATACAAACCAGGAAAGGTCATATGAAGGGCTGCTAACAGAAACTGGTCTCATCTCTGTTCACAGATTAAATGAGATGTCTCATAGTGAATTAGATTAGTAATATGCATAACACAAAATCAGTGCTAAATATGCATTATTCTGTGTTGTTTCAAGGATATCTATAGAAAGCTTAACAGAAATGGAGGCTAAATCTTTCCAAGCTTAGTCACATTTTGATATGAGAATTGCAAAGCCTTTTTTTTACAGACCCATATATCAAGATTTTACTGTTAAGTGAACCATGATTTTTATCATTCCTATTTCATGGACATGTCAAACTAGGGCACAGAATAATGGTCTTTGCAAAGATTCATAGGGAAGATTATTAAGCGATGTCGACAGTCAAAGCTGGAAAGAAAATCCAGGATTCCTAAATTCAGTCTGATAGTTAAGACTCTTTAACTAAAAAAGAAGAAATGAATGTGACAGTGTGTATCATTCCAAGATGTAACTTTTGGAGGTTGGTGTCATCTATGTGGGAGAACATAACTGGAATAATGATGTGTCCAGCTGTCCTATGGCTAATGACCTTTATCTTTGCTGGTAACTCAAAATGGAAATCCCTGGGATGAAATCCAGTTTGCTATACTAATGCTAATAAATAATTTTATTTCTATTGACATCATGAAAGATACTGTCAAAAGTAGACATGATTAATGAATGAGATAATGCAAGGGAATAGAGTGTTACCATTAATTCAAGGATTTGTGTTTTTTTTTTTTAATTTTGGTGGTTTTTTTGTTTTTATGCCTTAAATTTAACTAGAAATTGTTTTTGCTTCAAGCCTTATGTTGCAAATGTTAAGATGCATTAATCTGCATTGATGTCTTAGTAATGACAAGAAGGGGAAGATAATTGGATAATTGAGCACCAATTATATATTTGCTTATCCTTGTAAGCTCATATTGGAGGTTACAAAAGATGTTTAAATGGTAAATTCCTTACCTGAAAAAGCTCATAGGGTGAAGAACTAAGACATACATATAAAAAGATTTTTTAAAAATCCATTATGAGAACTAGAAAAGGGACAAATGAATGGAAGAGACAATAAGGCTTTTCAGAATTAAGATATGGGGCCAGCAGACAAAACCAGCAAAAAGTGGCGGGGTCCCAGCCCTCCAAAAGAAAAACTGGACGTCACAATTCGACTTGGATAGGCAGGGCAAAGTGCCGCACGGCTCCCCAGGGCTCCGAATGGCCCGGCCCAACCCAGCATCGCACGGCACGGCTCGGCACGGCTCTGCTGGGCACTGCACAGCTAGGCAGGGCACCACATGGCCAGGCACGGCTGGGTTCCGCTCGACTGGGCTCCCCACGACTCAGCTCAGCTCAGTTTAACTCTGCCCGGGCTGCACTGCTCTGCGCTGCGAGTCTCTAGCTCCCTCCCCCCACAGCAGGTTCTGGTCAAGCAAAACTAGCGAAATGTGGCGGAGTCCCAGCACTCCAGTAACCCTCGACCTTTTCCCCCAGGAGCAGCGGCCCCAGGTTACCGACAACCTGTGCAAACAGCTGAGACTGTGGCTGGATGCTGCAGCTGCAGGACACTCAGCTTTGAGGCAGGCTCCTGTGCTGGGAAAGGAGAAGACGCAACATTTGTAAAGCTTCGCAAACCCTCTGGCTGCACTGGCCTCCCTGGAGCTGGAGACAAACCGATTTAATGTTTTATACCTTCGGGTATAGGTTTGAGTCCCACTCCCCCACCCCAATGCCAAGTATTTAAAACCTCTAGAAACCCATGATTTGACAATCGATGGTTGAGCAATACTTTCGATGTGAATATTCAAAGGCATAACAAAATGGACTGTCTTCTGCAGAAAACTTGCCCACAGAAACCTCACAGAGAGTCCAGAGAAACAGAGGGTGACTTTCTTGAAGGTCCTGGACCCTGCTTTTACTTCATTTTGAGTGTTTTACTCACCTTCCCACAATTAGAGCAGATGTCCCCAAAGATGCTCTGGATTTCTGCTTGGGAGGCAGGGCCTGGGCCCCAAGTGCCCTAGTCTGCCTCCTAGGACCATGCTGGACCAGACTGACTGATCAGAGGCCTTCCTGCATCCACTCTCCCAGTTAAAGGACGAATCACAAGTTTGGGGGGAGCAAACATGACCGCTAGTGAGTGGAGTAGGTCAAGGAACCACTGCGTGCCACTCTCAGAGGCCTCAGATCCAAGCCCAGGCCACATCTCTGGGCTTCCTCTCCTTCCTGCTCCTCCTGGTCCACAGGTGCACTTCCCTCCAATTTCCACCCCCACTCTCAGCCTGGGCCTCAAGTGCCACATTTTCAGCACAGATTGCCTGCCCATTAAGACCCTTTGCTCCTCCCTATGGACTTGGGGATGCAGTCTGGCCTTGCCCTCTTGTGATTTTCTGAGATTGGCGTGTCTTGGTTATAAAATATTCTCTCCATTGGCCTCTGTGAACTCTGCCCTCCCAACTTCAAATGTCATGTACACTAAGAAACATTTGACAAGTTTGGCTCCCATTTATTTCATCTGGGGGAGAAAGTGACAAAAAAAAAGAATTATGTTACAATGGCAATCAGAAGAATTGAACTAGGTTTTGTAGGATGAAGAGAACTAGAATAAGATTTCAAGCAGGGGAAATATCTTGCTTTGGGCTCTTTTTGCTGTTCAATCTGTTTCAGTCATGTCCAACTCTTCACAGTCCCATTTGGAGTTTTCTTGGCAAAGATACTGGCATGCTTTGCTATTTCCTTCTCCAGCTTATTTTACAGATAAGGAAACCGAAGCAAACACAGTTAAGTGACTTGTCCAGGGTCACACAGTTAGCAAGTATCTGAGGCCAAATTTAACTCAGGTCTTCCTTATTCCAGGCCTGGCACTCTATCCACTGTGCCACCTAGCTGCACAGAATTGTGCTACTCACACAATGAATAGACTGGAGGAGATTACATAGTGGTCTTTTAAAAAAAAATGCTTTAGGGGCAAGTAGGTGGTACAGTGAATAGAGCACTAGCCCTGGAGTCAGGAGAACCTGAGTTCAAATCCAGTCTCAGATACTTGACACACTTACTAGCTGTGTGACGTTGGGTAAAGTCACTTAACCCCAATTGCCTTGCCTTCTCCCCTCTAAAAAAGACCGAAAAAAAATGCTTATTAAGAACACAACAATATGAAGTGACCAAGTGTTCCATGAAATGATTTTTCTTCTTGTTTTTCAGCATGTAATAAAATCAATCCACCAACTTTATTTAGATTTTTGAGAAGGATTTGAAAACTATCCTCCCACTAACTATAGCCTCCTTTTATCTTCTGGTTTCATTGGGAAGCATTCTGGTAAAGACTGTTGGAATCATTTAGTGTCATAGAACCAGGAATCAAGTCTCAACTTTGCCTCTTATCCTTGTCTGACCTTGGAGAAGTTACTTCTTACTGCTGCCTTAGTTTCCTCGTCTATAAACTGGGATTATTGACCTCAAAGGTCCTTGCAAACCTATGATTGGGAGCCAACAACAAGCTATGTCCTGCTTTACATAGTTTGCTAAGAGGAAAACTTT
The DNA here is from genome assembly GCA_028627135.1 of Pseudochirops cupreus. Classification (NCBI taxonomy): domain Eukaryota; kingdom Metazoa; phylum Chordata; class Mammalia; order Diprotodontia; family Pseudocheiridae; genus Pseudochirops; species Pseudochirops cupreus. Next base: position 464,923,831 of record CM053582.1, on the reverse strand, counting down.
TTGTAGAAGTGAGAAAAGGCACTGGAGAGAGTTGAAATTTGGAGCATGAAATGGGAAAATTAGCTTTAGATAGTAGTTATACCCCTTCTCCACAGCTGGAAGAAAGTTGGAAAAATAGTGGACATAGGAATATGCTGTAGTAAAGGAGAGGGTTACTATGGGAGCTTATGCCAGATGCAAATAGAAAAGAAGTAAGTAGGATTTATTTGTTGGTGTCAGGGCTGCCTTAGGCAATTATTACTAACTGTGTGATCCTGGGCAAGTCACTTAACTTCTCTCAGCCTCAGTTTCCTCACCTGTAAAATGAGGGTGATATAAATGAGCTGAGATAGGCAAAATACTGGAATTGTTAGGTAGCAGAGAATATTTAAGCATTCCAGGTGAAGAGTCCAGAGCTGAGGAGGAAGTTTGAAAGGCAAACTCAAGAGTTAAGAAAAAACAGTGAATACATTTGAGCAGTTGGAAGAGGCTGTACTAGGAAGAAATGTCTATATTTTCTGAAATTAAAATTTATTTTTTCAATAATCAAAAATCAATTTTCTCTCCCTCCCACACTCCATCCCATCCAATATTGGGAGAAAATTAAGACCAAAACACTTTTAACAAATAGGCATATTTCCATATTAGCCATGTTCAAAACTAAATGTTTCATCCTGCATCTGAACCCATCGCCTGTCTATTAGGAGTTAATAACATTCTTCATCATCAGTCTTGGAATCATGGCTGGTTGTTACTTTGATCAGATTTCTTAAGTTTTTCAAAATTGTTTTTATGGTGTTGTGATTATGATATACATTTGCCTCTTGATTCTGTTCAGTTCACCTTTCAATGATTCTTACAAGTCTTCCCAAATTTCAATGCCCTCATTCATTTAATAATTTAAATGACAAAGTAGTATTCCATTTCATTATTATATCCTGATTTGTTTAGTCATTCCACAATTGATAGGCACCCTCTTGGTTTCTATTTCTTTGCTACTATGAAAAGAACTCTTATACATATAAATGTTCATGCATATGCATACACATATATGTGTATGTATTTACATACATATATACATACACATACATATATATGTATGCATATGCCTTTTTTCTCTTTCTTTGATCTCTTAGGTATCACTTAGTATTTTGGTGGGGGGGGGGGCGGGTGCATGGTTCCAAATTGCTTTCCAGAAGGGTGGGACCAATTTACAGCTCTTCAAACAGCGTATGAATAATGTGCTTGTTTTCCCACAGCCTATCCAACATTTGCAGTTTTCCTTTTCTGTCAACTCTGTTGAATTCAATGGGTGTAGGGTAGAACCTCAGAATTGCTTTAATTTGCATTTCTCTGATCATCAGTGATTTGGAATTCTATTTTTCATATGACTATAGATAGATAGCTTGTATTTCTTCCCTTGCAAATTGCTTATTCATATCCTTTGACCATTTATCAACTGGAGAATGGCTCTTATTCCTGCAAATTCAAATCGTTTCCCTTGAGATATTTATCAGAAACAATTGTCACAAAGATTTTTCCCTTTTTAACTGTTTCTCTTCTAATCATAGATACAGTGGATTGGATTGTTAGTGAAAACATTTTTTATTTATATAATCACAACTGTCCATTTTATCTTCTGTGATCCCCTCCATCCTATTTTGGGTCTGCAACTTTCCTCTTATCTATAAATTTGAACAGGAAATTCTTCAAACCCCCCCCCCTTTTTGGTCTGATGCCATTCTTTATGTCAAAATTACATTCTAAGAGTAAGAGATGTTGTAAAGCCAAGCATGAGCAGCTTTCCAGAGGAATACTGCTGTGAATAACTTTAAGGTTCTGATCACATAATATAGTGAACTCTCTATTTATTCAGCAGTAAACTAAAGTAAAACACACAGAAACCAAAGTACAGCATTCATAATGATATAACAACTTCTCACTAAAGTAGCCACACACTTTTAAATGAAAGATATCATTCATTAAGTCCTTGACCCAATTATCCTTAAGGAGCAATCCTCCTTATGAGTTACAAAGTACAAAGGTCTCCCACCCCTAGGTCACAGCAAATCATGATCTTGTCAGTCAGCACCAAGCACCCAAGAAAAGGTCCTTTCAGCTTTACTTGGGGTTGGCTCTCAAATTCCATGGTTCCTCTTCCGTGCTTCCAGCTCTTGTCTGAATTCACCTAACCATCACCTATACTCAAAGGTAGGCAGCTCCCAGCTCCTGGTCCAGCTCCTGGTCCAGCTCCTCAACCAGTTACTGTTCCATATTGAAGCTCACAGTGACCAGTCTGCCTCAAGCCCTTTGAAGTCTCTGTTCCTGGGAAGAGAAAACTTAACAGAGCCACAACAATATCTATACACATCAAGCTTAGTAGAATTACAACAACATTCACACACATTGCTGGCACTATCATCTCAATTCACTTTCTACAATTGTGTTGTGAAATAAACAGAAGTCAACAGACAGGGTACATCTGTCTGACAAAGTAACACAATTCAACAGATAGGGTCCTCCTATCTGACCAAGTAACACAAACAACAGACAGAAGGCTTCTGTCTGACAAAGTATCACAAACACAAATCAACACAGACAGGACAGACAGAGTGCAAACACCACAAGTGTTCTCCTTCTCAGTTCTGCTCAGTCCCAGCTTGTGCTCTTCCTTTTATATGGTGGTTCTCCTTCCTGTTACACCCTTTCTGTTTTGTCAGCAAGTTCCTTCCGCCTTCAAATCACAAGGCCGGTCTCAAACAAGGTGCTAAATACTTAAATAACTGGAACAAGGTGCTAAGTATTCCTTTGCTTGCCCACAGATGTGTCCCTTCAAAACCCTAATGTCTCCAAAGTCATAGAAGAAATTAAAGAAGACAAATGGACTGAGGGCAGTTATGTTCTGTTTTTATTGTCATAGGTGAACAAAGGGAAGAAGAAAAGGAATTCATTAGTGAAGAAGTGAGGAAAAGAGGGATGGAACTTTGTCTCATAATTGGGGAAAGTGAAAAGAATATATTAACTTGGAGGAAGGTATAGAGGAAGCAGGCATCATTTAAACTTCACTCTTTTCTTAACCAGAAAAAAGAGGGTTGAATACAGTCACATACTGTCTCCCCTTCCCCACCGAAGGAGTTTGATATAGTAATACATTAGACTTAGTGAGGAAATGAGTGGGGGAAAAAGAAAGAGAGAGAGAGGTCTAGAAGGGAGGGAGTGAGGAAGACGAGAGTGACAAGCGAAATAAATTCCAGCTTTGAATGGTGGAAAAATAAGGTGGAAAAAATGGAGAGAGGGAGGGAGGGCATAAGAGGTAAGAAAGGAGGGAGTAGTAAGGAAGGGAAGGTGGAGAGAGAGATAGAGAAAGAGAGAGAGATTGATCAAATTGAAATTGAACAACCTGAATTTATAGTGTGTTCTATCTTGTTATATTCTAACATTTCTCTAGAGCAGTGGTTCTCAACCTATGGGTTATGTTCAATTTGTAACAATGAAAATACATCCTGCATATCAGATATTTATATTACAATTCATAACAGTAGCAAAATTACAGTTATGAAGTAGCAACAAAAATAATTTTATGGTTAGGGGTCACCAAAACATGAGGAACTGTATTAAAGGGTCATGGCATCAGAAAGGTTGAGAACCACTGCTCTAGGGGCTATACAATGATAGAAATATTTACTCTTAATATTTATGTTAATTGTGGTGGGATATAGCTATACTGTTAATATTTTTGCATTCTGTTGTGTATCGGAGTACATGTAGGGGTGTCCTGGCAAATGTTCCATAACTGGCTCTCCAAAAAAAAGGTACATCACACAGTTTTGAGTTTAATCAGCTTTGTCATTTTCTCCATCACTTCCTTAAGTTTAGACAGTCAACAAAATAATAAATCAAACCCTTATTTGCAGCATTTGTCAATTTCCAAGATTTAAATGCTCATACTGGCAATTTAACAATTGGCTCACCAGCTGGTTTGAGCTGGGTCCAGCACACCCCTTTGCAAAAATTCCAGTGGCTACTGAAGAGGAAAATGCATTTCTTGCCTTTAAAAGCTACCTTTTGAGCAAATGGAAACCTTGGAAACCTTACCCAGTTGAATCCTTTTGGCAAACAGGCCAGAGTAATTCCAACCTCTTCTTTATTCACAGACATTATACTAATTTATTCAGCTTTTTAAGGAAGAGAGTATGTGTTACATACATGTCTATAAATTTTTTTTAATGAAAACATTGGGAAAATGCTGGGCATGAGCAAATGTACAATTTTCCCCTCTGGACAGACACAAATGAAAATTATAGAGACAATAGCCATAGCCAGGGAGTAGATTGGATGATTAAATACTAAAGGGATCTTGAGTCATTTGATAACCACAGAAGCCACTTAATACAAAAAACGTTCCAATCAGAGAATGCTATTATGAGACAAGCATTATACTGGGACAATAAGGATCCAGCACACGACAAAGTAAATGAGTATCATGTTCTTCTTAACTCTTGAGATTTTAGTATTTCTGCACTGCCACTTTCAGCATAGACTTCATGAGTCATCAATTGCAAGCAGACTTAGTAGTGAGCTGTCTTTTCAAGGGAATATCCCAGTGTGGATGAAAAATTAGCAAAAGGAAATCCTTTTTACAGTATTACACAGTGGTGTTTCAGCATACCTGTTTCTCAAGTTGAAGATTTTATCTATCAATTTTACTTTCTGCAGTTCATTTACAAGGAATAGTAATCTATTAGGGTGGATGACTACTCTAGGGGGATGGGGAAATAATGACTTCTTTATTTATTGAAAAATCTTGCTGGACCTTTCTATAGATTTAAATACTGTTGACCAGACTCTCTCCCCTTGGCTTCCATGATGTTTAATCTTGGCTGCAGATTTGTTTGTGCAGAAACTTTTAAATTTTATCCAATCAGAACTATCCTCTTTAAGCTCATCCTCTGTGATCCTCTCTATTCTTTGTTTGGTCTTGAACTATTCCCTTAACCATAGGTCCAAAAGTGAAATTTTTCCTTCTTATTTTGATATACAGTGTAAAGTGTTGGTCGAATTCTCATTTCTATCAGACTGCTGTAAAATTACCCCCACAATCTTGTAGTACCACTCTGTTCCTAATTCAATTGTTATCTCAACATTGATCAGTCCTAAATCATTCCTAAATTTGCAGTCCTCGTCCTTCTCCTAAACTCTAGACCTGAATCATTAACTTCTTGATGGACATTTCCACCTGGATATCCCACTGCATAGATTTTGAATCATAGGATCTGGGTTAAAATCCTGGGTCTGCTTCTTGCCTTTGTGACCTTGTGCAAATCGGTTATTTCTCAAAGCCTGTTACCTTATCTGTAAGCAATAACTTCTCTGTGCTATTTCCCTAGGTAGCACCAGCACTTGCAGCATGGGTACCTGGAAGATATCTAACCTCAGGTTTCAGGAAACTCTGTGAGGTGGCTACTTTTAATCCTAAAACTTGCAGTTTGTCACCAATGTGCTTTCTGTTAACAGTCAGTCAGTAGACTTAATCAGCTTTTATCAAATACATTCACTAAGGTAGTATAAATATCCTTGATTATCACCCTGTATCATCAGTGCTTTTAATTTCTATGTCTGCTTTTAACTTGGATATATTGCCTTATGTTCAGTAGCTCTGATGACATTGCCAGTGCTGAAAGAGTGGAGAGAAAAATCCCCTCTCCTTTAAAATGATGCCTACTTTAAGTTAAGAGGTCAAGATGCCTCCGTAATGTACTTTTGAGTTGGCATCCCTCAGTTTCTGAACCACAAACTGTTGAAATTTATCCAGCTATTTAAAACCTCCAAAGAGATGAATAACTTATTTGCTCAGCCAATCATCTTGTCCCTCTTATTGACCCAAATGAAAAGATTCAACTTTTTAACAGGATCAAAGAACATAGATGTGTCTTGTTTACATGTTAAAATCTTATCATGTGTGACCAGATTATTGTGGAATTGTAGGAAAATTCCTTAATACCTACTTTATGCTTGTGAGTACTTTCTGAGCCTTCTGTGATTACATGACTCTGAGGAAATCCCTTTTTAAAATAAGGAGGTTGGAATAGATGACCTCTCAGACCTTTCAAGCTCTAAATACATGATCCATGATTCCAAACTCAATATGTCTAAAAGAGAATTGATTATCTTTCTCCTGATTCCACTTTGTCTCCACTGAGGACATAACCATTTTTTCAGGTTTATAATCTTGGAATCATTCTTAATTTTCTTTCCCTCACTCTAATCAATTGTTAAGTCTGGTTAATTCTGCCTTAGAAATACCTTAAATCTGCCTCCTCTTCCTTCACATGGCTGCTGCTCTAGTTCAGGCCCCCATTACCCCTTTGTGGGACTGTTACAGTAGCTCCCAATTGGTCTCACTGCTTCTAGTCTATTCCATCTCCAATCCATTCGCCACACAGCTGCCAAAAATTATTTTCTTAAGTTGCAGTTCTGACCATGTCATTCCCGGCTTAAAAATCTTCAGTGGCTTCTCATTGACTCAGTTATAAAATCCCATCTCTTTAGCTTCGAATCTGAAGCTTTTGGCTCCAATTTACCTTTTCAGTCCCATTTTGTATTAGCCCTCTTTACTTTGCATTGAAACCAGACTAGTGTATTAGCAGCTCCCCAAACTTGTCATTGCATCTCCTTTCTCTGAACAACAGTCATACAGACTATCACACTTGGAGAGTGTACTCCTGTGCCTGTGTTAATTGCATATGTTTTAATTTGGATTTCATTTCTTTCTCTCAACAACTTGAGCTTAGGTGTTGCTTCTCCCGTGAAGCCTTTCCTGATTCCCTTATTTTTAGCATCCTTTCATTTTACCTTGTTTTTATATAACTTTGTATATGCTGAATCCTCCTTAAGAATGTATACTCCTTGAGGACAGGGGTGTTTTTTGTTTATTTTTGTATTCCACCACTTAGTGCAGTCCTTTGTACATAATAGGAACTCAATATATGTTTGTTGAGTTGACTTGAATTGAACACAGTTAAATTCCTAGTAGATTAGATTTGGTTCAAAAACAAATTCTCACAATAACATATGCTTATTTATGACATGTGTAAAATAATATTATCCTAGATAAAGAAGAAACAATGAATCTCTTTTATTCACTATCAAAATCCATTGATTTCGGTTTATTTATATGTCCTGGATAGACACTATAGTTGGAAAATGAATGGAACCCAACATTGGTTCAAAGGAGGAGTCCAGATTAGATTGCACTTTCCATGATTCCAAGTTGCTTCCTGCCCTCAAAACTGATTTTTTTTTTCAAATATCCATATGTTCCTGATAACAAATAATGGAAATAAAAGAATCAAAACTTCAGGTGACCTGAAAGACAATGGAAAGATGTGTGATGAGTATAAAAGTTAGTACTGATATTGTTAACAATAGCTTATGCATGAGAAGTGATGTAAAATATGTTGTTATGAATACTGATTACCAGAAAAAGGAGGTAGGTTTGTTTAGTACTGAGAGCTAGATAATAGATGGATAGTGGGGTGTGGTACTTATACATATAAACTATTAAAAGAAGCAGGGATTTTTGAAGGGACAACAAAAATTATGGTGGATGAGAAGAAATAGATCATTTGTGAACCACATAGCTGAAGGGAATATCTATTTCAGTGAGACTGTGGGTCCACTGAAATATTGAAGTATGCTAGAATACTATAGGAAGGGAGATCCAAATACAACTATGTGCATGTGTGTGTGCACATGTGCATGCATGCACGTATGTGCACACACACACACACACACACACTATCATAGACCAGGCAGATGTCAATGGAATGTTAAGCTAATAGCAGGGCTGCCCAGGTCTGCATTTCACTTGACATAAGTATTTGTTGAATTAAATGGAATGAATTGGTTATGAAGAGATTTGGTTTATCTCATGCTATTATTTGCTGTTATTTAACAGAGCACTGTTTAATCCAGGCTGAGGTCCATTTATACATTTATCCATGCATTAGAGGACAAGCAAAAATGATTGTTCAAGTTTCTTTTTTAAATGTTTATCTTCTTGTTCCTACCAAATATATTTCATATGACCATTTTACTCAAGTACTAGAAGACAAGCAAAGATGATTATCCATTTCTTTTTTAAATGGTTGTCTTACTGTTCCCACTAAATACATTTCATATGACCATTTTACTTAAGCATGAATAATTTTGAGATATTTTTCTCAAAACATTTTTCCCTATGAATAAAGCAGAAGCTGCCCACCTCTGTTTACCTAATGAATTTGACTTCATGGCTAGCCACACTGAGATCAATCTTTCTGGAGTCTGTCCAGTGTAATTCCTGTGTTTGATTATTTTCATTGTCAATCATACTATGTTCCTATTAAGTCTCAGAGTTCTTGTCCTGTAGATGAGCATAGTATCTTTAGGTGTTAATTAACTGTGGACCCTCAAATGGGAAATAATAATCTGAACTCAACCCCTCCCTCCATAATATTGGTGATTGACATATGCAATAATAAAAGAGCAAAGGACAAACTTCCATCTATGTTTAATAATATCAGCCAACATTTATATAGGGTCTCCTATGTGCCAGGCACTGTGCTAAGACTTTACAAATATTCTCTCATCTGATCTTCCCAGCAGTCCTGGGAGGTAGTACAATTATTATTCCCTTTACAGATGAGGAAACTGAGCCAGAGGTTAAGTGACTTGCCCAAAAGTCACACAGCTAGTAAATATCTGAGTCCAGATTTGAACTCAGGTCTCCCTTACTCCAGTTCCAATGCTCTCTCCACTAGGTCACCTGGCTATTTTCCTTCTCAGTGCCTAGTTATCACAGGAGAATTTTGGGTTTGATTTTTCTAAGCATCATGGTTTCCTTCTGGGCTAAGAGGAAAAAATCACATTTCTCTGTTTCTAGAGTGTTATCAATGTTATATCATTGAAGACTGGTACATTATATATTCTTTCAAGATATATCTCTTGAGTGGTTACCACTATGAGCAAAGCATCATGTTAGACACTGTGCAGCATACAGAGATGGGGTAGAGATGGCTAGTGACTTTAAGAGTTTAAAATTTAACAAGTGAGACAAGATGCATATGCAAATAATTATCATTTGAAGAGCTACGTAAGCATGGCAAGTGCCAAGAGTGGTGCACAGCACAATGATAGTGGTACAGTAGAACCACAGGGGAGATCCCTTTTGGGTGCATTGTCTATAGAAAGCCTTAGGGAGGAGGGTGTGTTTAGGCCCATGGGCTTTACACACATTCGGGTGTGCTGTGGGTCAAATTCTATCTCTGAAACAACTAGCTACAGTGACATTTAACTCCCTTCATCATCTGGCTTCATCCTATCTCCCCAGACTTAATTCAGATTTTTCTCCTCATTCGTTCTGTCCAGTCAAACTGGACTCCCTGATCTCTCCTCATGTCTTTCTGTACCTTGTCCCTTTGATGTTTGAATTGTCCTCCCCCCTCAATTCTGCCTCTTGGTATTTTTATCTCCTTTCAATGGCCGGCTCAAGAACCACTTTGCATGTGAGACTTGTGCTTGATGGCTCCCCCCACTCCCTGTCAAGCTGTTATTGCTTGCTTTCTTCCCTCAAATTACTTAGTATTTATTTATCTGCTTACATGTGATATATCTCCACCATTTTTGTTGTTGTTGTTGAGTTGTTCTTAGTTGTGTCTGACTCTTCATGATCTGATTTGGGGATTCTTGGCAGAGATACTAGAACGGTTTGCCATTGCCTTCTTCAGCTCATTTATACATAAGGAAACTGAGGCAAACAGGGTTAAGTGACTTGCCAAAAATCAAAAGAATTAGATTGAGCTGAAGTGGTGCCATGAACCAAAACCCTATGTCTGTTAAAGAATAGTGGTTGCATTCGAGTCTAATTTCTGCCTTTCTTTCTTCACTAGTTTATTGCTCAGATTTAAACCTAGATTAATTGCACCAGAAAATTTAAAATGGAGTGCAGCTAGTAAGTGTCTGAGGCCAGATTTGAACTCAGGAAGATGAGTGACTCTAGGCAGTGCAACCTAGCTGTCCCTATATCCACCTAGTAAAAAAGAAATTCCATACAAGGGTGAGGAGGCAGTTTTATTCCTGTCTTTGTATTCCTAGTGTCGAGCACAATGTCTTGCACATTTTTAAGATTTTTTTTTTGCACCAGATCTATGAGTTCATTGGTATGTGGAACTCCCAGTGGAGAAACTCCCTCCACTAATATAAAATTGGTTTCTGTTCTGTGAAAGTCTTAAGAGAGTCAGAAGGGAGAGTAAGGCTGAGAGTTTAAGTGATTAGGTTCCTACAGTCAGTGCATCTCAGAGATATGTCTTGAACCCAAGTTTTCCCTGTATCCATTAGACCATGCTGCCTTTCATAGGTACTTAATAATAGCTAACATTTACATAGACCAGTGGTTCTCAACCTGTGGGTCACGACCCCTTTGGGGGTCAAACGACCCTTTCACAGGCGTCACCTAAGACCATGGGAAAATACATATTTCTTATGGTCTTAGGAACTGAGACATCTCCTCTGTCTGACTCCAGGTGGGTCCGCCCACATGCAGATACGCCGACATATGAGTATTAAAGGGTCACGGCATTAGGAAGGTTGAGAACCACTACATAGACCATACTATGTGTCAAGCACTCTGGTAAGAGTTTTAAAATCATTACCTCATTCGATCCTTACAACCACCTTGAAGGCAGGTATTATTACCATTCCCAGTTTTACAGATAAGAAAAACAAGGCAAACCGAGTTTCAGTGACTTGCCCTGGCTCACATAGCTATTAAGTATCTGAGGCTGCATTAGAACTAATATGGAATTGATAAATGCCTTGCTTAATTGAATATGTAGTTGTAATCTCCATGTGCCCAGACACATGCTTTTTGCTATGGCCCACCTTCGGGACATCTGCCCTTTCCCTCTCCTCTCCCCCCCCCCCCCCAGTAGGACAGTGTGAGTAATACTTAGACTCAAAAATCCGTTTTTATATCTGACATTTTTTTCATGTTGCCATTTCCTTTTCTGACCTTTAGAGAAATGGAGAACAATTAGTTATCATCCTCCCTCTTATAAGCCTTCAGAGCTTTTTTTTTTCCTTCCTTTTAATCTTTTTTTTCCCCCTCTCTTCTGGATTTTTCTTGAACATACAGTTTTCCCCCACCCCCTGCCCCGGGCAGACATACAAGTTAGCCACATCCTTTCAATTGTGGAGCCCACAAGTGGATACCCTAACTAGTAAGTCTCTGTTTACCCTGTTTCCAAGTACAGTCAGAGGAATTCATAGGCATTCCAGATAAGCATCAGAAAGTCTCCATCCATTCCCACTGTAGATAGTAAGAATTCTTAAAAGCTGAATTTGCTAAAGGCAATCTCACCCCCCCCCCACAAAAATGCCTTTTAAGTTGTTGGATTCCATGCCCCCACCTCCAAATTACATGCTCTACTTTTCAGTGAAGAGCAAAGGGTTGAAGAAAGACTGGAAAAAGAAACTTTCCAGTTCAAATTGATTCCATTTTAGATTTTCTGGTGCACTTAATCTAGGTTTAAATCTGAGTGATAAACCAGTGAAAAAAGAAAGACAGAAATTAGACTTGAATGCAACCACTATTCTTTAACAGACATAGGGTTTTTGGTTCATGGCACCACTTTGGCTCAATCTAATTCTTTTGATTTTTGGATTTATAGATAATAAGCCTCATGAGCTATGTTGGCAAATTACTCAGATATTTGTTAGCCAGATTATATCTGTTTATTTTCAAGCTATTTTAAAACCATCATAGAGAATTTTACATTTTACAGAAATTTTAATTAAATATTTAATTTCTAGTTTTGTGGATGAGATTGTCAGAGTACAGAATAACTTTTTAGAATGATCAGTGAGAAGTGAACTCATAGTAGGGAAATTTCTCTTTCCAAACTGGTTAATGTTAAGAGTCCATCAAGAGGCAGTTTTTTGAGTGGGAAAAGACCTATTGTCCAGTGAATCTTTTGTTTCTCTCTAATGTTTCTGAAATGTACTGCAGGCTCTAAATTACTTATTCCTTTAGGGGTAAAACTAGGTGATTGTGTCTTGAATTCATTTACATTCTTTGCTTCAGTCGACTTCCCAGGAACCCATTCCATATGTGCATTTCTCTTGGTATGAAATATCTGTTTCTGAGTACTCTCTCTCTTCTTTAAACTTCAAACCTCGTCTACTTCTAAGTCTATCCTTGTTCAGATGGTTTTTTTTCCACTTTCCATTTCTTATCCTACCTTATTCCTTATCTCTACTCTCCATGATTTTTCTAACTTTGATTTCTGTAAGTCACCTTGAAAACTGCCTTACTCTTTAGGGAGAAAAAAAACCAAACAGAGAAATACATGATAATATCTATAATATGTATGCTGCACTCAAAGATGGAAAAAATCCAAACCCTGGAAATAGGATGCCTTGCATCCTCCCTCATGCCTAATTAGGGAGAGGGAATGGACTTGTGATTTCATTGGTGTAAGTAAGGAAATTTTCTATTAATAAAAAGGTAGCAATTTCATTGCAATTTATCCTCTTAGAGAGTTACTGTCAGTATTAAGAGATTAAATAACTTGTCCAAGGTTTTACAGGTAGGATATGTAAGAGGTTGATTTGCACTCAACTCTTCCTAACTTTAAGAGTGACTCTCTCTCCAGAATGCCATACTTCTTAATACCTTTTTAGAGGAAGCTGCCTTCTTAGCATATTTGGAAAACTCTAATAGCTTCATGTTTAGAGGTTGGCTATATGGTTTATATTGGTTTTCCAAGGCATCATAGGAATGTTGTAGTATAGTTGGACTGAAGGAGAACAAAGACAATATGGATTTTTTTCTTTTAATGTTTATAATTTCAGTTCAGTTTAAAATCTGTTTATTGAATTATTTACAATTAAATTCATCACTATTGAGACTTTACTTCAGTGATGGATTATAATTTGGAAGTATGATTTTTTTACAATGCCAGTGAAACACAAGTTCTGGTAAATTCTACCAAATTGGAAAGGCTTAAAGAGCAAAACAAATGAAAAATTAACTCTACTGGCAAATGATGAATTTGTTCCCCCCTCTAACACCTTCTAAATGTTCGAAAGGATCATGATTGATTTGAATCAATAGAAAGAGTACCCCCCAATGAAAATACAGATCATTTAGAATATCAAAATAAGTGACACAGTGTAAAAATACTAAATGATACACACAGAATAATCAGCTAGTATTTATTAAGCCCTTGCTATGTATCAACTACCATGCTATGCTCTGAGGCTACCAGGAAGAAACAAGAACAGTTTTTGTCCTCAAGAAGCTTACATTCTAATGGGAGAGATAATGGGTACATAAATAGGTCAATGCAAGAAACAGAGTAGATACAAATTGAGAGTTAAAAGTTAAAGAGAATGGAAAGGCCTTCAGAGAAAGGTGATTTCTTAGTTGAGTCTTAAAAGAAACCAGTAATTCTAAGAGATGGCAGAGAGAGAACATTCCAGGAATAGGAGATAGCCAGTGCAAAGACAGAGATAATCGGGGCTGAAAAGTCAGTGAAAAAACTGATGTAGTGATAGTTTTTGTACTCAGTGAGGTCAGGTCAGAGCTCTAGGAGGACCCTTGAGGGATCTTGAGCCCCCATTTCCCATGTTCTCCCACCTCCATTGTTATCTACTAGGGATTAATGCTTTGGTTACATCTAAACAATTAAAATCAGTGATATTTGATGAAGAGACAGTTATTTCTAAAATATAGCAAGAATAGAGGAGAACAGTCTCTCCCATACCACCTTGATGAGAATGGACTCAAACTTAATGCAGTTTCTGAATAGCATTTACAAATCCCTTCACAGTTCGTCTCCAAATACAGCAGGGATGTTGGGTGAATGAATTTGCATCTCTGCTGTTACTGAACTGGGCTAGGCAGTTCATTTGGTACTTCCATTACACTGTCTGACTTCTGGCAAATCTGGCATGCAATCTTCTCCCAGACTTTGTAAAGCTCATTCTCCTGACTTTTCAAAGTGCCCAAAGTCATAGTCATCCCAGGTATCTTTCACCTAAAAGCAGGAAATAATAAACACCAAGGCACAAGACACAGGCCATGTGTCGACCTTGAATTGGAAGGTCCCGAGCCTTCTCTCCTTACAGTTTTGTCTCTTTCATTAAAAAGAAATCCAGAGCCAAGAGAGAGCCTGGCTGACCTAGTGTCTTTTTACTGAACTCCATGCCTGGCTATGTGGTCAATCAATAATTTGTCTTCATCTCATGGTTAGCAGACCAGAACTAGCTACAGACTCTCTATGACTGCTCCAAATTAGGAAGCAGGGCACTTGTATTGTATACCATCATACCTTTCTAGAAATTGTCTCCCAATCCTTTACTATGTGGGGCATTACATCACTCCCCCCCCCCAGTCTTCTTCATATTAATATACTAGTGAGGTTATGAATTAGTACTATTGTTACAGAAAATAATGTGAAATTATGATGAAATTTGACTTAGATGTTCATACCTTTTAACCCATCAATTCTCCTGTTGAGCACATATGTCAAGGAAGTCCTAGAGACAGGGTTAAAAATTAGAGTTTAAAACTGCATTAAAACTTTTAGAATGCCTTGTATGTCAGAATTTTTGCAATAGCATAGTTTGTGGTAGCAAAAGTCTGGAAAGGAAGTAGAGATCTATTAATTAGGGAATAATGGTTGAAGAAATTGTAGTTCAGAATATAATGGAATATTATTGTGCTATAGAAAAGGTGAATATGAGGAAGTAAGAGTAGCTTTGGAATGTCTCTATAAACCAGTGGTTGTCAACCTTCCTAATGCTGCGACCCTTTAATACTCATATGTGGGCATATCTGCATGTGAGGGGACCTGCCTGGAGACTGATAGAGGAGCGGTGTCTCTGTTCCTAACACCATCAGAAATATGTGTTTTCTGATGGTCTTAGGTGACCCCTGTGAAAGGGTCATTCAACCCCCAAAGGGGTCGTGACCCATGGGCTGAGAACCACTGCTATAAACTGATGTAAAGTCAGGTAAGCAGAGCCAACAGTACAAATGCACAATGACCACACTAGAGAAAATAACATTAAAAGGCTTCACAGTTCAGATCAATTACGTGACTCATCTTTACTCCAGAGAACAGTACAAGACATACACTGGAAAGACGGTAGAGTATAAATGAACAATGGAGTGTCTATTATCAGAAATGGTGAATTTATTAGTCCATATCGCCTAATTGTACTTTTTTGATAACAAAGAAAAATTCTGGTGGGCTAGGGAAATATGAGGAAGTCACAACATTTTTAAAAACATTAGAAGCGCACTGAGAACGCGTGGAAAACAATTTCCTGACTTTAAGTCACTCATATCTTCTTTACCATGTAATTATTGTGCACTGTTTTTGAAGAAGTGAGGAACAGAAAGAAATGATAAAAATCAATTTTAAAATATGCTAACTTCTTTATCCTTACAGCTAGCCAGATGGGGATTTTTATATGATGAATCTAAACAGGCAAAATTAAGAATGTCTCAGCATGGAATTTTTTTTCCGTGCAGTTCATACTCTGTTTAGAGAAAGAATTCCAAGTAGCATAGATGCTGTGTTTAAGACACGACTAATGATTATTTCTGAAAGTAAACTGACATTGTATCCATCATGCAGAAGGTACTGGAATTTCTTTACAGGTTTTTCAATACAACTCTTTCACCAACAGCACCCTGCAACTCGCCACAGTTGGGAAGAACTTAGGACAAGGAGTAAAGGCTGCTCGATTTGTTGGGTACAGGATTGAACCCTCCTGGAGTAGTTTCTTCCCAGATACCACAGCGGACTTTCCCCTTATGAATGAAGAAGGTAGCATAGTTTTAGTTTTCATTGAAATCCAGTGTTTAACGACAAGCTTCTGGCCTCAGGAAGACGAGCAGACCTTTCCCAGCCTTGGGGGCAAAACCCTGGGAGACGTACTGTGTGACCGTACAATATGGTAATTAGCCTCCAAAGGTTTTCTCCAGAGGGAATTGACATTGTGAACATCCACTTTTATTTCCGCAGTTTCTGGGTAATGAGTTCTGGTTGATATCCACGGCTATTGACATTTGGGGGTGGGGGCTTTCTTCTTGATAACAAATAAAAGCTGCTGTTAAATATTATTGAACATTTGTGATCATTGATATAGAGCTGGCAGAGACTTTAGGTGCTGTCTACTACAACCCCTTAATTTTATAAATGAGAATGCTGAGGCCCCAGGTGGTTAATACATAAAAGTTAAGAGATGAGGCTTGAACCTAGCTAACTCAGCTACTTTAACTGCAAAACCATTATTCCTTTTAATGAAGAGAGTTCATGTGACATGATGCTTGGAGTCAGAAGTCCTGGGATCAAATCCTGCTTCTGACATTTATTAACTAGTTGACCCTGAACAAGTCACTGAACTTTTAGGTAATCTGTTTAACCTATGACTTACCTACTCAAATACAAATTGGTGCCCACGCTGAAGAAATCACAGATTTTTTACTTATTTAATGTACTTTGGGTTAAAACTCATACAAATTACAGAATCAAAGAGAGCAGAATAAAGAGCTCTCACTTGAAGTTAAAAGTTCTGGGCTCATATATTGGCTCTGCCTTGTTACTTGTGGGAAGTATCTCTATAATCTCTGTAAGTCAGGTGACCTAGATAATTTCCAAGTTTTCTTACAATTCTAAAATTCTATGATTACTTTGAACAAGAATGTTAGATGTGGACGAGACTTCTAGGGTAATCTAGTCCCACTATTCAATCAATCAATTAAGAAGCATTTATTAAATGCCTGCTATATGCCAGGCATTGGGGCTATAACACAGATAAAGCAATATGTGCCCTTAAGGAACATTTGATCAAGGAAGGCTACATGTGTAAGTCTATACAAAATAAGTGAGATAAAAATGGAACCTGTCTTTCATTGACATAGAGAACTCCCAAGTGGGGAATTTCCTCTACCAATGCAAGTCAGCACCTTCTCTGAGACTGCCAATTACAGTGACACACTAAGTGACTTGCCCAAGATCACACAGTCATTATTTGTCAGAAGTGGCTTTTCCTGGCTTTGAGTCAAGTTCTTTATCAATTATGTACTACTCCCTTCTCATATAAAATAAATACAAGGTTAAATCTTTTGTGGAGAAGGGTACTAGCAGCTGGGGAAAATCAAGAAGAACTTTGTGCTAAAGATGTCACTTTAGCCGAGTTTTAAAGGAAACAAGGGCTTCTTAGAGAAAGAGATGAGGTGAGTGTGCATTCTGGCCACAGGAAATAGCCATTGCAAAACATGGAAATAGATGGAGTGCTGTATGTGAGAAATGACAAGAATGTTTTTGTTGAACTTCAGAGTGTCAGAAGGGGCACAATGTATTCATAAGATTAGAAAGGCAGATTGGTGTCTGATTATAGAGGGCTTTAGAGCTAAACAGGAACTTATATTTTATCCTAGAGGAAATAGGGAGCCATTGGAGTTTATTGAGTAGGGGAATGCTACATTTAGATTCAAACGATGAATGCCATCTATAGCTTCACCCCAGAAAGTCAGTATCTAGTTCTGTTTGAGGACCTCCAATAGACCATTTGCTATTCCCTGAGGCATTCCATTTTATTTGTGTTTAACTAAAATTTTTTTAGTTTGTTGTATTGGACTAAAATTTTCCTTGTGTTGAACTAAAATCCACCTCCTTGCAATTTTTGCATTAGCTAGATAAAACCTTGAGGGAAGTTTAATCATTTAATTTAGTATATGTATATACACATACACATATGTACACATATATAATATCATTCTTGCAATTAAAAAGTCAACTGCGTAAGTACAAGATGAAAAAGGCATCACTAGACAACAGCTTGAGTGTATATAATCTGCAAATGTTTAGTGGACTAAAAACTCAATATGGCAGCCAAACAAACTAATGCAAATTTAGGCTAATCAAGAGAGGCATAGTGACCTAGGCAGCTAGGTGGTACAGTGGATAGAGTGCCAGTCCTGGAGTCAGGAATACTCATCTTCCTGAGTGTAAATCTGGCTTCAGACATTTCCTAGCTGGGTGACTCTGAGAATGTTACTTAATCTTGGTTGCCTCAGTTTCCTTCACTGTCAGATGAGCTGGAGAAGGAAATGGTGAACCACTTCAGTATCTTTGCCAAGAAAACCCCAAATGAGGGGTTGGAGAATTGGAGATGAAGAATTGGACATGGCTGAAAAACAACAACAAAAATAGTGACCATACATGGCAGGTCACATTTTGTCTTGAAAATACTATATCTGGAGTTTTTTGTTTTTTTTAACTCTGAGGATGATCTTTCAAGAAGGATATTGATGAACTAGAGTGTACCCAGAGGTGGGTGGCTGGAATCAAGAAGGAACCAGAGAGCGTATCTTCTGAGGATTACTTGAAGGTACTAGGCATGTTTAGCCTGGAAAAGATGAGAAGAGAGATTAGATAACTATAATGGAATTTACCTGAGCATAAATCACTTGTCTGTATCTTCTCCTTATCTCAGTCCTCATAGAACCTATAGGCTAGTTAGGTAACAAGACACAATTTTATAAACTAAATTACAAAGTAATATCTGTTAAGTGCATTGCAAAGTGCAGAATATAATTCAGTGTGAGGTTTAAGGAAATCTCAAATATTTTAAAAAATTTCTTATTGATATCTTTAGCTTTTATTACTTTGAATTCCTAATATGTCCTTTCCCCCTGCCCTATCCAGAGAGTCATCTCTTATAACAAATTAAAAAAAACAGCAACAACATGGAAAAAACAAGCAGTTCAGGAAAACTAAACACAGCTATTGAGTCTGACAGAATACACACTAATCCACTATCTCTTCCTGCTTATCCAAAGAAGGGAGGGAGGTACATTCTTACGTTTTTTTTCTTCGAGGCCAAGCTTAGTCATTATAATTTTATGGCGTTGGGTTTAATTGGTGGGGGGGAGGGGGTTAGTATTTCTTTCCATTTACATTTATTTATTTATTTATTTGGAGGGGGAAGGCAGGGCAATTGGGGTTAAGTGACTTGCACAAGGTCACATGGCTAGTAAATGTTAAGTGGGTTTGAACTCAGGTCTTCCCAACTCCAGGTAGTGCTCTATTCACTGTGCCACCTAGCCACCCCCCATTTATATTTTTTAATCATTATGTTTATTGTTTTTCTAGTTCTGCTTATTTTACTTTGCCTCAATTCATGTAAATGTTCCCACATTTGTTTTCTTCATATTTATCATTTCTTATGACACAATAACATTCCATTATGCTTATGTGCTACACAATTTATTTAGTCATTCCTCAACTAATGGGCATCAACTTGGTTTCTGGTTCTTTGCTGCTATAAAAAATTGTGGCTATGAGATGTACTTTGGTGTGGATGGAACCTTTTTTGGCTATGTTTGACCTCACTGGGATATATAGCTAGCAGTGGTATCTCTGGGTCAAAGGGTGGGAGAAGATCTTATCCTTCAGGCATGGTAGTATGCTCAACTAGTATCACTGAGGGGATATTGAGGGGTAGAGATGGAGGTAGCTAGGAACTTGCCAGGTTGTAGACCAACAGCTTAATATCTACAAGGTGTTTATTTGAGGTGGGTAAGCCTAGAGCCTAGTGGTAATCTGATAAATACATTTATGCTCCACTAGTAAAATGTGTAGGTTATTCTAATTAAAATTGAGTAACATCCTGTGGTAGTCAAGGGAAAAGTGGGGAGTTAATTCTTACTAAGATATTGAAGCCATTGAATTCAAGCACTAAATAGCTCTTAAGGAAAAGAGGCCAGAGCTATACACAGGGAAAGGCTCTGAAAATAGCAAATGATACCACAAATGATGTGCATGCCATTTAGAAGGATTCGCAGATCATTTGCTCCAGACCAAATGTTCTAGTTTCTCCCAGTGATCTGGAAGGAAATTAGTGAATTCTTGAAATTACATTAGCTTTTTCAAGATTCTAGGAAAGCTGATAATTTAACAAAATAGTAATTTTTAAAAAGCTATTGGATATTTGAATTGAAAGCACACCTAGCTCTATTATTTAGTATCTTACCCACTAGAAGCCTTAGAAAAGAGTTGGGTTTTTTTTTTTCCCTCTTTGGAGAGGGAAAGCAGGGTAGTTGGGGTTAAGTGACTTACCCAAGGTCACATGGCTAGTAAGTGCTAAGTATCTGAGGCCGGATTTGAACTCAGGTCCTCCTGATTCCAGGGCCAGCGCTCTATTCACTGTACCACCTAGCTGCTCCAAGAGTATTTTGATATAATATAAAAAATAATACAATATCTAATAATTTATACGATATATTAGATATGATATATGATATAATATGATATGTGATATAATGTATAAAATAATATATAATATAATTACCACAACAGGTCATGTCTCTGCAGAGTTAATTGTTAGGATCAGCAAAGATATAGAGTGGTACAGTGACCACAGAATCAAGAAAACCTGGATTTGAGTCTTGGCTCTGATGTTTTTTAAACTTTGTTACGCTAGACTCTTCGTTACTGAGGTTACTCCATGACACTTACTTTCCTCATCTGTAAAACAGGGATGACAAAATGTAAACCACCTGCCTTACAGGAAATTGCTATAAAATTTTTTTATCATCCTTAAGGTGCCATATAAGCATAATTCTTTTTCTTTAACTTGTCCTTGGTGTTGAAAGTTGACTCTGTCTAATGGATTTTTTTTTTCTTTTTTGGACAAGGAATGCTAATTTAAGTAAATCATTGACTGATCATTGGCACGTAGGTTTGAGGGGAGAAGATGAGAGCACACGGAGTAATATAAGTCAACTCTCAATTAACCAAATCCTTTTTAGTGATGGTTTGTCACTTTGCTAGCAGAGCT
Source organism: Pseudochirops cupreus (assembly GCA_028627135.1). NCBI lineage: Eukaryota > Metazoa > Chordata > Mammalia > Diprotodontia > Pseudocheiridae > Pseudochirops > Pseudochirops cupreus. The sequence goes on along the minus strand of CM053582.1, from coordinate 464,902,954 downwards.
ATGTCTAGTTATAATTGCTGAAAGTTGGAAGCTGAACAAAAAGTCTTCTCTTGGGCTAGTCATTGACTAAAGAAGTTGAATAAGATGTCAGAACCAGAACAAGAGAGACACCTGCCTGAAGTATAAGAGTCAAGGTGGAGGTATGCAACCAGGGCATCTTTGCTGCTATTTTGTTTCATAGGTTGCCATGGCCAAATAATTAATCATACTGTGTCTAATTTACTGCTAGTGAGATTCTCTGTCTCAAGTTTATTGATGATTGTCAGAAAGAATGGTATGTAACTGGGACTTTACTCAAAGCTTTTCCAACTTGATAGGACTTGGGATCAATTGTTTCTCTACTGTCATAGCCTTTGAGAACCCATTTTTGTCTCTATTCTACAATGAGTCATTGGAGTGAGTTAACACCAGAAATTTCTGCTATCCCTGGTTTGTGGATATTTTGTGAGATAAAGTTGCATGTGTTACAGTGAAAGCTCAGAGACAGCAACAATAATGGGGGACAATTTCAGTATTATGAAGGATGTACAGATGCTAGGTATCAGAGCTAGAAGGCATGTGGTGGACTTAGGGACAATGAAAAGAAACTAAAGAATGTACAGGTAACACCCAGGGATGCCAGGTGAATGGAAATCCAAAGTGGAGAACATTCAAGTTTGCTTTCTCAGGGCACTTAAAGTAAACATCAAGTATAACATTTAGGAAAAGTTCATTTAAGGGGGACACAATTTCCATTTGGAAAATGATGCACTTGGTGTTTTTATGTTTGTTTATTTTTAGGACATAGAAATGTATATTTTCATTGCCAAGTATTTTAACAGACGGAATGCTCTTGGGGGTACTCCACCACTTCCTTTCAGACATTGAGAATGGATCTAAAGTTTCTCCATGGTATATCTATGTGCTTTCTAAAGTGCTAAAACTGGGAAACCACCAGAAGTAAAAATTAAGTAGCCCTAGTATCCTTAGTATCCCTACATGTGCTCTCTGACTTTAGAACAGTCTTTTTATAGCTCTGACTGAAACAACCAGCTATGAGAGTCCAAAGCAGTTGAATGCCCAGAGCAGATTTCTGGAGGCCATGAAAAGCACATGTCCTTTGTTGACAGAGGAGAATTCAAAGCATGGATGTGGTTCACAGAACAAGTTGTATATAATAGATTTGCACTTTCATGTGCAATCATCTTTTAAAAAATCATACTGTGTTACCGAAATGCTTATTTTATTCCATAAATTAAAATTATTTTTTTAAAAGAACTAGTTGGGCTCATTTCACAAGAAACTGCCAAATGTAACCTCACCAAACTCAGGGCTTCCTGAAGACTCTCTTTTACTTGAAGAAAATGAGGAGTTTTTTTTTTTTAATTCTACCATAGACTTTGTGGATTATATAAAAGGAAATATGAGGAAAAGACATTTCTATCCTTAAAAGGAACAGGCAACTTGGTGATTCCTTGCTTGTAGTCTTGAGATTCCTAAAACCACATTAGGATTATTTAAAACACTGAAAGACCATGCCTGCTAAGCTCTTTATAGAAAAACACTATAAAATGTCTGTTGAATGAATAACATAATGACTCTACATACACAGTGCCAAACCAGAAATCAATTTGATGGTTAAGGAAGGGGAAGAGTCAAATCAATTAATTTTGGTATATGATAGGCAAAAATCAAACTAGTTTTATTTTTGTTTTGTTTTTGACCTCTACCACATTGACAGGTTGTTTTGGCAGAGATACATTTTGAAAAGAGAGGACTAGACTTTTTAAAGCTTTCTGAGGAGTCAGTTTCCAAAAAAACTGATATACCCTTTCATGGAACTTGGTATAATGGGTAGTATAAGAACTCTGAGCTTGGAGTCAAGAGACCTGATTTCAAATGCCAGGCCTGATATTTACTGCCCGAGTGAACATGGAGAGGTCAACTCAAGTAGGTTTTTTTTTTCAGATATAATATGGGCACATTAATAATTGTGCTATCAGGTGGCTAGGTGGTACAACGAATAGAGCACTGGCCCTGGAGTCAGGAGGACCTGAGTTCAAATTCAGACTCAGACACTTAACATTTACTAGCCATGTGACCTTGGGCAAGTCACTTAACCCCAATTGCCCTGCCTTTCCCCCTCCAAAAAGCAAACAATGATAATAATAATAATGCTACCTTATAATGTTTTTTTAATTTATTTTTTGCCCAGAACTGTGGTTTCATTAGTGTGGGAAACCCCAGAATAGATATTCTTTTGTCAGTGCTTGTTGGCATCTGTAACTTAAAGTCTTAGACAGTCACTTATGATACCAAAGAGCTAAGTAACATGATGCAGGGAGGTTACACATTCAGTGTGCATCAGAGACAGGACCTCAAGCCAGTTCTTTCTTGATTCCTATGTAGACTCTTTACCGTATAGGCTTGTTGTATGAAAAGTAATTTGTGTATCTCAAACTGCTGTAAATGTGTGAATTATTTATCCTGCAGGCTTGGTCTTAGAGAAATTTCGAAGTACAAGTTGCTTATGTGAATGGTAGGTATCATAAAGATGCAGTTAAAGTGTCCCTACTGTCCAAAAACTTTCGATATAAATGTAAAGGAAACATAGGATTTCCTTCCTACCATTTGAAATATTCTTCACCAAATGGTCTCCTTTTCCTTGCACCATGGGGTACCCCAGTGTCTCTATCCTTCAGAGAAACCAAGAGTATAGAAACAATGCATAGAACCCAGCAAAAAGTGGTATATCAAAAATATACGTCTTCAGTTTACTTTTCCTTCTCTACTTCTCATCCTTCTACATTCAGTGGCTCTCTCACCCCATAGATTTACCAGAATCCTGACAGTGTCTCTAATAGTTTGCCTACCGCCCTCCCTATGAAGTTCCCAAAGTACCATTTTATTTTATTTTATGTTTTGGAGGGGGGGAATGTAGGGCAATTGGGGTTAAGTGACCTGCCCAAGGTCACACAGCTAGTAAGTGTTAAGTGTCTGAGGCTGGATTTGAACTCAAGTCTCCCTGACTCCAGGGCCAGTGCTCTATTCACTGTGCCATCTAGCTGTCCTTTTATTTTATTTTTTTGTTTGTATTTTTTTTCCTTTCTGTTCCTCTACAAGATTCTTGACTTGGGGTGATATGTTAGGGGATATTAGCTGCACTGCTTTTTAACACTGTAGACACTGTAGGAAAGCTTAGGTGAGATAGGGTCAGGTGCTGGCAGCTTCTTGTTGAGCACTTGTCAGAAGCCAGACAAGCAAGCCCCAGTCATTCAACCTTTCTGGACCTCAGTTTCTTCATCTGTAAAATGAAAATTTTGAACTAGATGACTTAAAAGGTGCCTTCCAGCTTTAAATCTATTATCCTGTGACACTCTGGAGCTTCAAAAGTCAGTGATAGCCTCCTTGTTCCAAGTATCCCCTGGGTTGGACATTTTCTGGTTAGCATGGGGGCATGTGAAGCATAACACTGTCTGTATCTTTAGAGACCTTGCCATCTGATGTTCCTCCCACCATACCATTTGGGCATCAAGAGTGAAGTAGAAAGCTTAGACCTACCAGTACCTTTTCTAAAGTAATATATTTGCATTCCAACAGTGTCTGTCTAGACATACACAACAATGACTCTAATGCTAGATATTTTAGGTAGCATGTCAAGTTAGCATGGATAACATTTTTTGTAAAGCTGCCGCTATTGGCAATTCTCAAATAATACTGTACAGGCTATCACCTACTCTGTCTATACACAGGACCAGCTCTCCCTTGAATTAATGAAGGCAATTACAATTTCTCTAGTATCCTTATTTCCTAAACCTGTCATATCCTCTCTCTCTGATATGGTCTTAAGAAAGATGCTGAATAAGTATTCTGTGCTTTCTTTCATCACCCCACTTAACACTTCATGAGGAACAGGACGTTTCTGCTAAAGGGCTCTCATCTCTGGAGTGGTCTGCTCGTCTCATTTGTATAATCAGGCTGAAGATACTGCACCAGACCTGTCCTTTTAAACTAGCCTGACCTACCTAAGGAGGTGGCCCTGTGGTGGCTGCTGCTTTCAATTCTTTTCAGTATTTAGCCTGGGCTTTCATGCCTGTGATTTCATCATCTCTGCTGGAATTTTTTTTTAACATTTCAGTGTTTTGGTTTTTTTTTTCCTCCCTTAAATTTATACCCTAAGGCTGTTTCATAAAAAAGACACAATTTGAGGAAACTGAAATGTAAATATGAGTAAGCATTTCTGACTAAAGTGGAAATAAGAACCTGTCTCCCTCCTGCCTCGGGCCTCTAAATTATAGCTGCTGTGCTGCCTTGACCTTTTGCTCCGCCCATGACTTCTCCACTGAAACAAGACTACTGATTTCGAGGGTGACTCCTCTTCTCTAGTTGCTAAGAGGGCAGTGCTGATTAAACATCAGGCTTTATCATTTCTGTTCCTTCTCTGTGTTATATTATGTGAGATTGGGAAGCTTGGTGCTAAATGGCCTCCCTCCTCTGTCAGATTTTCTGAATCTACCCACTCCAATCACTTAAAGGTCAGGATTTTAGTGCAAGTCCAGGTGGTATCTATACAGCTACGCCACTTTTCCTAAGCAAGCACTATGCTGACCTTTTAGGCCTGCCAGACTTCCCGGAGAGACAAGTTGGGAAATTCCTAGTGGAAAGGTGAAATCAGTTTACTTTTCAACTAATTACTATATATTCTTGGTCAAGTAGAACATTGAATACCTGGAAATAAAATGTACTGAAATATGCAGAATTATGAAGCATCTTGCTTCTCTTCTTCTTTCCTTTCACTTCCCACCATCCTTCAGTTCTATCATTCTGTCCCCTCACCCATCATTACTGACACCTCTAAAGAGGTGCCTTAAATTGAAGGGTGGAAGATGGTTTATAGTATTATACATAAACAAACAATGATCTCTTAGGAAGTTTTCCTCTTCTGGTCTCTGACCCCACGAAAGTGAGATAAGCCATTGTTTCAAAGGCATGGTGTTCAGCTCAGCTCCATGTGATGAGATCAAGGCAAGGCCTCACCTTCTACCACCCTGCTTGCTAAGTCTTGCTGCATGTGAATCATAGAGGATGCCAACTGAGAAGGTGGGTAGATCCCAGTGGCTCAGGTTTTAAGGTACTTCTTGTTTTGTTTGGTTTTAATTATTGAGTTCCAAATTCCCTCCCTCCCTTCAGTCCCTCCCCCACCCACTGGGAAGGCATGCAATATGATACCTATTGTAAATGTGAAGTCGTGCAAAACATATTTCCATATTAGCCGTGTTGTTAAAAAAGTGAAGAAAAATAAAGGAAGTGAAAAGAATACGTTTCAATGGCACTTGTTTTTAACCTCATCGTCACTCTCTTCTGACTGGCCTCTTTCCCAGAAACTAAGGTTAAGACATGTCAGGATTAATCAGTGGTGATGGGAAGAACAGAGAAAGTCATAGTGGAGCCATGCATGAAGGGACATTCATTCACCATGTTTACTGTTTTTATTTTACTACATTTTTCACAGGAATAGGCAGTGATAAGATAGAGATATGGCCTTAAAACTGGGAAGATCTGGGTTTGAAGAGTCACTCTGACACATACTGTTTCTGTGACCCTGGCTGCGCAAGTCTTTGAGCATTTTAGTTCTTCTAGGCAGCTCTCTAAGGTTATAAAGGGCAGAGAGGGTGCTTATCTGGATGAATAGAGGAAATTTCCTTACCTGAGCTTTCCTTATAACAATTAAATTACAGATCTCTATACTTATCCCTATAAGTCCCAGAGAAGGTGCTCACCTGTTTTGGTGGGTGGAGATTCCTCACCCAAGATTTCTTTGTAGCAATGAAATGACAGGCCCAGTACCTAGCTCTATTCAGAGCAATACTGATGATTAGCATTTATTATTGACTTTGACATTCCACTTCACTCTGGATCTATAAGCAATGTCTGCCCTGGTGGGGAACAGGACCCTGAAACAAGACTTCTGCCAAGTATCCAAATTAAGGCTCAGGCAGTCTTGAAAAGTCTAAACGCCTGCTTTGGGGGGCTGCTTCTTGAAAGAACCAGGCGCTTCCTCACCCTCTACTTACACACCATTCTTTATCACTAGTTGTCCTTAATCTACATTGGAGGACCTGCACACTTACACACATGGCCTCTCACATTTCTCTTGCCCTGTTTCTCCCCCTCCCCATCTCTCCCCTTCTCCCTCCCCTTCCTCTTTCTGCCTATCTCCCTCCTTTTCCCCTCAATTCCTCTTCTCTTTACCCTCTTCCTTCCCTTTCCCCCTCCTTCCCCCTTTCCATCTCTCTCCTTCTTCCTCTCCTCCCTCTCTCTCTCTCTCTTTCTCTCTCTTTCTTGCTTACCCTTCCAGTTGGGGAAGCTGAGATGACCAACTTCAGAGGAAAGTAGGATGTATCCCCTATGGGCTTAGCACAGTGTCCTGAACATAATGCAGTTTTTTTCCATTCTCCATTCTCAGAAAATTTCATCCTGGTTAGTGCTTTTCCACCCCTTTATTTCTTTCTGAGGGAGATGAGTAGAAACTGGTAACTCTAGAACAGAGTGCTGACCTTTGCCTATTCTCATGTCACCTCCTGTTCCTTCAGGTGCAGGAGATAGCACCTTCTTGCTGCAATGCAGTTTAGCTTGGAAATCCTCTGAAATAATCAGAGTTGGTGGGTATCTGGATAATTTCTTAGTTCCTCTGGAAAAAAGCTGCCTGCTTTTTTTCTGGAGTGTGGGCAGACTGAATAGAACAAAGTTTTGGACCAAAGTGTTACTTATGAGAGGGAAAAGCAAAGCAATCCATTAGCAAGTACAATAATTCTGGTGCCTGGGGTGGGTTGGGGGGTCCAGGTAGTTTAGGTCAGTAGTCTAATAATAGGTAGCCAATCAGGGCAAATTGTAGATTGAGGAGATGATCAGATTCCATTTGTACTGGTGTGTCCTGTCTGAACCATCTAAATCTTTCCTGTCCTTCTGGTGACATTGAAGGTCTCTCATGCTAGACACTGTTCAGGCTAACTTGGTTACCCATAATTTGAGGTCCACATTACTGTCTTCAGTTCAGAAAATCTCTCACCTACTTTTTTTCATGAAGTCAGTAGAATAAGATGAGGGCTACAGAAAGAATCTGAAATTATCGTTCTAAATCTATTTAGATCATTGCCTGTTTTAGGATATTATTGAGTCTCTTCAGAGATCAAATGCTAGAGGAAACAACAGCAAGAGCTTAGCAACAAACCCTTAGTTAACCAGAACTTAACTAACTGAACTCTACATTCACTGCCCTTA
>CM053582.1:464860420-464895194 GCA_028627135.1 Pseudochirops cupreus | reverse complement strand
CACACATTGCTTTTAATGACCCCAAGTTTCTACTTGAAACACAAAAAATTGTTGATATCAATAATAATGATAGGTAAATACCTATACCTTAAGATTTATAAAGCCCTTTACATTATCACAAACAAATACCAACCCTCAATGTTGCATTGCTTTTTTGGACCCCTATCTGTTCTTCTAGAGACAGAAATAGAACTTGAGAGGAGGAAAAAGACATGTCTCTCTTGATTTTATTCTAGCTTGGCCTCTATTTCCTTTTAAATGTTCATGTATGCTAGAACAACATGAGTAAGGAAGCATCAACAACTTAAATAAATAATGCCCAGTAAGCGTCTTGCCTTTGACAGCTCGGAAGTTTTAGATGGGGTGGGGAATCTAAAAGTGTGTTTTATGGATCTTCGGAGATCTGTGATAATTTTCTGTAAATCTTTTTTTTAATTGACAAAAATTAAGAGCACACAAAGGAACTGTGTCTATTATGAATCTTGATAGCAGCATTTTTGTGGTAGCAAAGAAACCAATAGATACCCACTGATTGGGAAAAGGCTAAATATATTGTGGTATATGAATGGAATGCAGTTTTACTTTCTGTGAAGTAGGGATGAATATGAAGACTACAGAGAAGCATGGGAAGTCTTATGTGAACTGATACAAAATGAAGTAAACAGAACCAACAATATGCAAAATTATTTTTCTAAATGTAAACATAACAAAAAAAATAAAAACCAAACATTAAGTAATTATCATAAACTAGCTTAGCCTCAAACCAAGAGATATGAGAACATACCTCTCTTCCTTCTTTGTAGAAGTGAGGGATTGTGAGCATGGAATACTGTATATAACATTGAAATTCGTTGATGTGTGGAGTAGTTTTGCTAAACTGCTTTAATTTTTTTTAGTTCTTCTTTATAATGAATTTTGGCAGGTTGAGGGAGGGGAAGGAAATACACCAAAAATTGAAGGTGATATAAAAAAATAAAAAAGAACGTGACTACTGAAATGTCTTGGGGCTCTGTTAGCATTTGAATCCCCAACTATTGATACGAGCTATTTAGTGGAACAGAGTACTGGTTTTAGAATTAAGATAATTGGGTTCCAGTCTTGGCTTTGATATTTGGTAGCTGTGTGAATAGGTATTCTATAAACAGTAGAATGCTATGTAAATGGGATCTACTGTTATGTCAGCCAGAGAAATATCTAAATCCAACAGTAGATGTGGCTATCAGGACACACAAGTTTCAGTGAGCAGTAAGTAGTGCTTAAAGACTTTTGGGACACCCTGTATAATGGAGAACTACCCAGTGAAAAGCCTAGGGTACTATCTGAGGACAAAAATATCCACTGGGGGACATATCAAAAGATTTAGTCAGTGGCATACTGAGATGAATATAGGATATGGCATGAAGCTGAATCAGTGGGCTATTGACTGACCTGGGCTGCCTAGGGTCCAACAGTAGTACTAAAGCCTGGGAGGGTTATGAGTACCCCAGGTGTAAAAAGGAGAGAAAAATACTTATATTGCTTACCTCCCTAGGCTATTTTTTCAATTAAATTTTATTTTTTCAATTGGCAAAAATATGCCTTCTCTTCCTCTCTTCTCTTGATTGAGAATGAAAGAAAAACAAAACCCCTGTTGTAAACATGTATAGTCAAGAAAAATAAATTTCTGCATTGACCACGTCCAAAATAATATGTGTGTGTTATACACACATTTATATAAAACGTGTGTTTATTTGTTGTTCATCCTTCATTTTTGAAGAGGACCAATGACATCACAAGTGATGGCTTGACTTGTGCATGAATTGGATTTTAGGTGAGGCAGAGCTGTGCAAAATCATCAACCTCAGTCTTCCTGAGTCATCAAAGTTCAGTGACAGGACAAGATCAGGAAGACTGGTGATGGCCTGGGATGCAGTAGATGACCTTGGTATCTTCGATACCTGACCAAGTTCTAAGCACTCCACAGTGTCTGCTTCAGCTGCCTTCATGATCATTGGAACAAATTGTTCTTATTCACCTCTGTTGGAGGAAATCTTCATATGCTTGGAGTAGACATCCCTGTAACTCACCAAAGGGTCTGAGACCCATCAGTTCCCTTCAATCTAGCCTAGCCCCTCTACTGAGATGGTTTTACCAATGTGTGGCCTCTGTGCATGCTACAACTTCTTGGAGCCACAGGTGAGAGGCGAGTAAAAAGGTGGACACAAAAGGTGGATGAGTAGTCCTGAAAAGGGCTCAGCAAAGGTTCTCTAAACACCATTTATCCCCTGTATGTGTATGTATGTATATACATACATACACACATACATACATATATATATATCTGCATAACTGATATATGTATTATGTGCATGTATACATACATATATTGATTATGTATATATTTGTATATAGACACATATGTGTATATTGATTTTGTAAGTATATGTATGGAGATAGACATGTACAATATGTATTTCTCTGTATGTGAATTTTTCACTTCTCTGTCAGGAAGTCTGGAAGTGGGCAGTATATTTCATCATCAGTCTCTGAAATCATGGTTGGTCATTAGTGTGATCACAATTTACAAATTGTTCTCCTGGTTCTGTTCACATCACGCTGCATCAGTTTATACAAAGCTTCCGCTGGACTATTTTAAGGTAAATACTCTACAGTGTGCTAGAGAAGTAATAAGGTGATATGGCATAGTGCTGAACTTGGGACTTAAGAGGACCAGGCCTCAAATACTCTGACAATAGCTGTGTATCCAAATGCTCTGCCTTGGTTTACTTATTTGTAAAATGGGCATGATAACAGTTGATATGAGGATCATTACATATATGTGTGTACATATGTAATATGTTCATATATTGTATGTATACACACATTTGCAAAGTTAAATCTCCATAGCAATGTCAGCTACAGCTTTCATCTCTTCTTTGCTGCTGGGGGACTGTGATGGTGGAAAATTTTTGTCACTCAGTTTATGTATTGGTTAACGAGGACTGAACTGTCCCCCCCCCCCCGACTGTTTTTATTCTTTCTTATAACATATGGATACAGATATATTCAGAAATGAAGATGATATACAAGCACAAGCTAGCAATACTGTGTGTATGTGTGTGTGTGGGGGGGGGTGTTAAAAAGGAATCTCAGCTATTGAAATACTCTTAGTAATAACCAAAATCCAAGTAGGCTTGTTTTATTCAGTAATCTAGATAGATAGAACCCTGACTGTGGAGTAAGGAAGACCTGAGTTCAAATTTTGCCTCATATTTATAAATATATTACCATAAGCTACAGTTAATAGCTAAGAGTCCAATGGTTTTATAGATCTGGGATGTCTTATGTAAGTCCCAGTGGTTCATGTGATATATATTTGAAAGGCAGTATTTAACAGGGAACTAACAAGTGAGGGAATGAGGGTACTAACTGTGTAGTTAGTACAACTAACGGTTGTAGTAAGGATAAAATAACATGTTTGTAAAGCCCTTTGCAAATCTTAAAGTTCTATATAAATGCTACCTTTTCTTCATTCCAGGCATCTCTGCTAGTGTGTGTGTGTGTGTGTGTGTGTGTGTGTGTGTGTGTGTGTGTGTGTGTGTGTGTGTGTGTGTGTGTGTGTGTGTGTGTGTGTGTGTGTGTGTGTGTTTGTGTGTTTGAGGAGTATGGGGGAATAAGTGATAGCAAAGACATTCAGGATATGGAGGCTCACTTAATTAAATAGACTCAGCTGTCTAAGTTAGAGAGTTGTGGGAGTAGGGAGCAAGTCAGGCAGGCCTTTGCAGAAGGTCATAGCTATCCTTCATATTTTGGGACCTCCATTGTCACAGCAAAATTGTTCTAGCAGAGAACCTGTGGGTGTGGAACCATATTTCACAGGAATGTGTCAAGCATGAAGTTGCCTGGGAATCTGGCAAAGTTGTGAGGCTTTTCCAGTGTATGTGGGGGAAGGAAGAATGAGAGAGGAGACATCATGGTTTTTGTTTGTTTCTCTTAAAGCTGGGTGGGCGAAGAAGGGATAGGAGGTTCTGTTTGTCCATAAAGCAGTGGAAAGAAATTGCAATGCTAAAAATGTTCTCCTCTCTTTGGAAAACACATTTGTGGTGATATCCCTATATTTCCTGAAGCTCTGTAGAATCGTTTTAATTGACTGAAAGGTTAAGCATGGCTCAGAAGGGCTGTTGGTCAGCTTCAGTCTTTCCTGATTGCTTCTGTCAACAAGCCTCTTAGTTAGGGCTCCTTAATAGATGTTCCTACTGATTTAAATTGGGAAGAGTCATAGAAAGTCTTCTTTTAAACAATAACACTTTTTTCTCCCTCCCCCACTCTTACCTTCCCAAGGATAATTTCAAAGTTAAAGTGATTGAGATCATACTATCCAATATCATTTCTAGTTCAAAGTTATATAAACTTCTCCCTTCCCTCCCTTCCCACTCCTCCCCACCATGGAAATAGTCTGTTTTTCTCTAGTTTCACATCAAAGGCATCAAAGCTGAGGTGCTGAAATGTATTTTGGTCTAATATATTTTCATCTATCTTTTATCTCTTTGGCTATTATTTTGTGTTAGACTATGTGTCAGGAAGACCTTGGTTCAAATCTGATCTCAAATTATTTACTAACTCTATGATCCTGAGCAAGTCACTTCACCTGTTTTCCTTAGTTTTCCCATCTGTAAAGCGGGGATAACAATAGCACCTACCTCCTAGAGTTCTTATGAGGACAAAATGAAATATTTATAAAGTGCTTTCCAAACCTTAAAGCTCTTAAAAATACCAGGTATTTTTTCTAGACCTTGCATCTTCAGGTCCCCAATCCCAGTGTTTTTAACTCTTCCTCATTTTCAGTAGGTGACCTAATTCACTAAAAAGACAGTAGCTGAATGAACATCTGTTACTTTGTAAGTGGTAAGAAAATTGTACTCTGCATCCCAGGATCTGGGTTCAACCAGCCTACTTCTACCACTTGCCAGCTTTGGGCCAATCACTTCCCTTTGTGCCTTGGTTTCTTTATCTATAAAATTAGGCTAATATCTGCCCTGCCTACTTCATAGGGTTATTATGGTGATAAAATTTTATAACTTTTAAAATTCACTTTATTAAGCTATAAAGTAATATAAAAATGTCAGCTGCTGCCATTAGTTATTTACCCCCACTCTACCCTTATTTCTACAGCTCAGGAGACAGATCTTTCCCCACCTCCCTTCCAGTTCTTAGAGGAATGGTTCTTATTTCTTTTATAACTGTAAAGCTAATCTGTTTACCTGTGACTTTGACCTCAATCCATCCTTGCTTCCAAAGCATCATTCAATAGAAATAGAATTGGATCTGGAGACAGAGAACCTGAGTTCCAATTCTGCCTTTGGCATTTTTCTGTTGTATGACCTTGGGCAAGAGTGTTATCCTCTGGGCCTCAGTTTCCTTATTTGTAAAATAAAAGAGGTTGGACTCAGTGATCACTAAGGTCTCTTTTAGGTCTAAACCTAAGATCCTATTATCTTAATACTTTTCTTCTGATTTTAAACATGAACATCTCCTTTATCTTTAAAAAAAAAAAAGGCCATCATTTGACTGCTGTCTCCTCTGGCTCTAGCTCCTGTTTTCTCCTTTTATGGCCAGACTTCTTGAACCTGTGATCCACATCCTCAGGTCCTCATCTTCAACTTCATCCCTAACCCCCTATACTCTCACTTCTGTGCCCAGTTTTCATCACAGGCATCATCAATTTGGAATTGGGAGGAGCTTTCAAGGCATTTGGTCCAAATGCCTCATTTTATGATTGAGGTTATTGGAGCCCACAGAAGTGAAACCACTTGCCCAAGGCACACTGTAGGGCTGGAATTCAAACTACAGTGTCTTGAGTGTAAATCCAGCGCCCCACCCCACTCTGTGGAGGCTAGCAGTGATGACCTCCTGACAAATCCAAACCTCTTTGCTGCTAGATATGTTTGGTTGGTTATCTCTTTTCCTTCCCCTCCTCCCTCTTTTTTAAACCCCCTCTTCCTTAGAGTCTATATTATTGTACTCTCCAGGTTCTTCCTGCCAATCTCAGCAGTTTTCTCCAATGATTCCTCTTCTCCTCAACTCACTCATTCCATCAGAGAACTGATCTGCTCTTGTGGCTTCAGGTATTCCTTCATGATGACAAACCCCAAATCCAGATGTTCTTTCCTCTCACCAAGGCTCTAGGGCCATTTTTGTAATGGAGAGATTGTTTTTTTTTTCTTTTTGGAGGGGGGAAGGCAGGGCAGTTGGGGTAAAGTGACTTGCCCAAGGTCACACAGCTAGTAAGTGTTAAGTGTCTGAGGCCGGATTTGAGCTCAGGTCCTCCTGACTCCAGGGCCAGTGTTCTATTCACTGTACCACCTAGCTGTCTAGGGACATTTTTAAAATGTCTTTTGCACCACGAGATCAGATACTTTTTGAGGGAAGGAATTAGGTGGCATAGCGGATAGAGTGATAGACTTGGAAACAGGAAAGCCTGAGTTCAAACCCTGCCTCTCATATTAGCTGTGTGAACCTGGGCAAGTCCTTTAACCTCTCTGGGTTTCAGTTTCCTCAGGTGAAAGTTGATGATGATAATAATAATAAAGCTCCTAATTTGCAGGGTTGTTGTAAGGACCAAATGATACATGTAAAGCATATATGTAAAAGCGTGTTGCAAACCTTAAAGTGTTATATAAATTGTAGCTGTTCTTTTTATCCCTTTCCTACTTGTAGTACCGAACAGAGTGCTTTGCACTTAATAGGTGCTCATAAAAGTCCGCTAAGCTGAATTGAAGTCGCATTTATTTCCCCAGTTATACTTTGTTTCCAGCCTCTGCTCTTAAGATGTTTTCTTCTCAGTTCTATAAAGAAAACTCCCAGCTACAGACCTAAACCATTCTCCCCACTGTCCCAGACAACTACTCTGTTGCTATATCTACCTAGAAACTTGTTAGTTTGGGGGGGATTTTTTTTCTCCTAGGGGCCTAGGTCAAATGTTACTAACCACTGTTATAGCTCCTGGTCTGATTAACTCTTAAACTTTTTCCTGATCTTCCTCATTGCCTACCTTCCTCATTTCCTCATTGGGTCTCTCAGATCTCTCTCCTTATCTTATCTATCTATCTATCTATCTATCTATCTATCTATCTATCTATCATCATCATCTATTTTTCCTTCTATCCATCCTTCCTTCTTTTCTTTCTCTCTCTCTTTATTTTCTTCTCTCTTTCCATTTTTCCTTTCATTCTTTCTCTTCCATACTTCAAACAGACACCAAATATTTTCTTGAATATTGGTTCCTGGAAGAACACTAAAACAGGTATTCTAGAATCAAACCACCACAAGCTCTTTCTCCTGTCAGACAAACTCTGGGTCATTAAGAAATTAGAATTCACAAAACCCACATTGATACCACATGTTGTCTACTTACATAAAATGTATCATTTCTGCAGCAAAAAAGGCTTACAAGACACTCAAAAATCCATATCAGATTCACATTTTACAGCAAATTGTGGTTCTTATAGCCACAGACAATCCTCTCAATCAATCCTGGCTAGCTTTCTCAGAAGTTATACCATTAGTTATGGGGCAGGTGCACTGTCACTATAATCTAACTCTGCTACTGGAAAACTGAGTCAAGACGTATAGTAGTTTTAGTGTTATCATCTTGGCTATGAATATTTCCATATTTCTTCATAGAACCACAGAATGTCAGGGCTAGAAGGGCTAGTCTAATGCCTTCATTTTGCTCTCTTTTTGTTCTGCAATGATATGATCATCAAATATATGTTATGAATGGCTGGATACTTGTCTCAAATATGGATGTGTCCTTCCATTAAAAAATCATCCACCTATGAGCATTCCGTTTGTAAGGAGCCTCTCCTTATCTTGAGGCTTGATCCTCATTCAGTAGCATATATGAAGCCCGTACTGGCATCCTCCCACTTAGTAGTGCCATCCAAAGCTTAGGATCAGTAGAACCAAAGCTTGAGCTTTAAGAAACATGTTTAATTTCTATGGCATATCTAAGATTAAGTGACCCAGTTTTGAACAATTGATATCAAATTAAAAGCCTCTTTTCTGAAACATTCATATTTCTTTTACAATTCTTAGATGGCATAATCTTGTTGAATTTAATCCATTCTTTAAGATCTACTTTATTATTTTTATTTTTATATAAATAGTAATAATACCTGGCATTTGTGTAGCAATTTAAATTCTGCCAAGGGCTTTACACATATCATCTCCTTCGGTCCTCGCACTGTGAAGTAAGTGATATTATCTATCTTTAAAGGGATAATTTGAAGTCTTTAGGAAGTTCTTAATTATTTAAAGTTTCTAGGAAGAAACTGCTGGAACTTGAGCTGGCAGGAATGGAGGAAAGAAGGAATTCTTGGACAAACAAAAGAACTTAGAACATAGATTTTCCTTAACTAAACTTTCTAGATCCAATGGGGAAAATATTCAGGTAGAACCCAGAGCTAAGCAGTATCAAGAAACTTGGAACACCATGTTGGGGAGGACAAACTCAGACTTTGCCCTTTACTTTTATTATGAATTATATGAACTGTGTAAGTCTTGGGGAAAGAGGTCAAATCCCTAGGGACCTTGTACTTTACCCTTGTGAGGAAGCCTCATTGCTATGGCATGGCTATAAGTCTAGAGACCTTTATAGGTTCCAGGTGGGGTTTGCCTAAATTAGGTGTGGATAGTTTTACTCTAGCAACCTTAAGGGCTTTCTACTAGCTGGAGAGCAGCTAAGGCTCTCAAACTTAGGATAACAGCATAACTCTAGAGAATTGTAAAAATCTGATTGGAAAGTCAACGACCATAGGGAGGCATAAGGGGAAGGGTTTTGTGTTTGTTTGAGAAGAATATTTATAGCAGGGGATCTCAATCACTTTTGTGTCATGGACTCCTTTGGCAATATGAATAAATCTATGTATCCCCCTTCTCAGAATAATGTTTTTAAATGCATAAAATAATAGGATTACAAAGAAAAGGAATTCTTTTGAAATAATATCAATTTTTTAAAAACCACACACAACAAATTCACAGATTCTAGGTTAAGAACCCCTGGTTTATGGGCTCATTGTGTCATATCTTAGATTATATAGAGTTCATCTCATATTCAGTGTATTAGACTGAGTACATTTTTAGTGAGCACAAAGGAAATTCTTCTTCACAAAACAAACTAAATAAATGCAAACTTAATTTAAAAAAAAAAGAGACATGGAATACCATTAAGAAAAAGAATTAGAGTATTCCTAGGTAAACCCAGCATATCCTACATGCATACCTAAGCCACGAAGCCTTCTGAGACTCCAACAATCAATAGTGACTTTTTTCCTAACCTAATATTTATCAGTTACTGCAGGGTTTCTTAACTTCATGTGTGTCGTAGACCCACTTGGCAGTCTGAGAAGGCCCCCTTCTTAGAATGATATTTCTAAATGCATCAAGTAAAATACAGGGTATTCCAAAATTCTTAGCATAGTTTTAAGCTATCTAAGCTTAAAACTGCAGTAAAAGACTCTTGGAACACCTCATATATAGGATTACAAAATAAACCATTTAATCATATTAAAATATAGCTGTCACAATATTTTTTTTTTAAAAAGGTTCATGGACCAGAGGCTGAAAATCCGTGATGCTGGTTCTGCAATTCTTCCATGATGATCAGTTATGTCTCTTTATATGGATCATGTTTTATACATCCTTCACTGGGCACTTAATAGTAATTCAATGAATGCTTATTTGCTGATTGATTCATTGATTGTTTAATTATAAGACAGTCCCAGCAGTCCCAGTTATATTGTGCCACAGTTGTTTCAGCTACTTTGGAAGCAGAGGAAGTTGCTGCTAAAGAACATTTTCTGTAACAGGATAATCAACCATCCTTAGGCAAAACCCTTGTGAATGATGTGTCACCCATAAAAGCAAGTGGTGACATTTCCAGTATAAAGTACAAATGATTTAACTCCCAAGAAATCTACAGCTAATGGGGAGGACGTGTATTTGTGATGTAGGAATCTTGGCTGTGGGAAAAGGCACTTTTTCCTCTAGTCCATGTATTTTTATCTGGTGGTTGAAAAGTCATCTTTATCACAATAATGTAGGAATTGCCTTACAGCTAATAAAATTTGAACCAAAATCCCTCTGAGGTTGTCCTGATAGGAAAAACAAAAACCACAATCGATAGGTGTGAATCCCATTCACTTTCCTTCTAAGATTATGAATAGAAGGTAAACTTTTGGGAGCCAACATTTCATTATAAATGCCATTTCAGGAAGTGGAAGATCTGCCCTGTACATCTAAAATCCCTCTTACTTTCTTACTGATGCTCAAAGTTTTACTATAGAAGCCTTAAATGTAATAGGGTCTCAATAAATGCTTCTTTAATGAAATTCTTTAGACTTCTTGTTTATTATGAAAATGTAAATCTCCCTAGATTAAGTGGTAGTAATTTGTCCTTAACAACTGTCAATATCAATGGTATCAACTCATCCATAAAACAGAAGAAGATAGCGTATTGGATTAGAAAACAAAATCTAATAAAATGTTATCTGCAGAAAAGCATAGTTGAAACATCAAGTCTCACACAAAGCTACAGTAAAGGGTTGAAGGAAAATCGATTATCCCTCAGTAGAACACTATAAAGCAGGGGTAGCAATTATGATTTCAGATGAGGCAACAGCAAAAATAGACAATTAAAAGGAATAAACAGGAAAACTACATTCTATTGAAAAGGTAACAATGAATTAAATCCAATACTTAACACATATATACCAACTAGCATAGTAGCTAAATACTTAAAGGAAAAACTAAATGAATTACAAGAAAAAATAGATAATAATACTACAATTGTGGGAGACCTCAATGTGCCCCTTTTAGTCCTAGATAAATTTTACCAAAAAATAAAACAATAAAGAAGTTAAGGACCTGAATGGAATTTTAGAAGTTAGACATGATAGACCTGGCCATTGTTGAAAGGAAACAGAAAAGTATAAATGAGTTTCCGATCTTTTCTGGAGACCAGCTTTTTGTTATAAAGGCACCAGTTCAAGTAGGGAATGAAAAAACATAAAAAACAGAGACAAATTTCACTTCCTTTGCAGTTCTTTCAGGTACCTGAGCTGAATTCCTCTGAGCTCCTGAGAGAACTTACCTTAACTTACTTTAATCTTTCAAGGAACCATGCTTTTATTAGTTGTCACTCTCTCTTCACAGGCACAGATCATAATCTCTTTATGCCTTAGTAGATCATCTTTAAAAATCATCACAGTGTCCAACCTTTTGGTGATAAGCTTTTCTGACTTTAGCTAGACAGATCCTTGGGTGATAGATATATAGTCAACTGTTAGTCTCATACTTGAAGCCTTTCCAACTTAGTGTAGGACTTACTAGGATTTATACTCAACAATTATTTATTGAGCACTATATGCCAGATACTATACTAAACAACGGCGATAAAAAGAGAACAGAAAAAACTCTCTCTGCCCTCATTATGTTCTAATTGAGGGATGGGCAGGAAACATGTATGTGAACTGGAATATAGAAATTATATGATTGTTACAAGCTTAGGCAAATAGCAGTGGGATTGGGGAGGATGTGTGGAGTTTCCTATAAGGTGATATATCAGCTGAGTATTGAAGAAAAATCAAGGATTCTAAGAGGTAAATGTGAAGAGAAAAAAATATCCCAAATATGGAGAAACAAATAATACACAGATATTGATATCAAAGATCCAAGGTTGTGTTTGAGGAAAAGTAAGTAAGCCAGTATTACTGGACTGTGCAAGGAGGATATTAATATGTGAGAAGACTGACAAGAGAGGAAGGAGCCAGATTTCAAAAAGCTATGGAAGCCCCACAGGGGAATTTATATTTGATTTCGAAAGTAGAGCAAGCTGGTGGAGTATACTGAGCAAAGTGGTGATGTGGTCAGACCTACGCTTCAGGAAAATCATATTTTGAACTGTGTAAAGGATGGATTGTAGTACAGAAGGATTTGAGACAAGGAGACCACTTTCCAGGCTATTGTAGTAGTACAGAAGAGAGAGTAGTGTCTTTATGAATGGACACAAGGAGATCTAGCTGAGACAGTAGTTCTCAACATTCCTAATGCCACAACCCTTTAATACAGTTCCTCATGTTATGGTGACCCTTAACCATAAAATTATTTTCATTGCTACTTCATAACTGTAATTTTGTTTTCCGATGGTCTTAGGCGACCGCTGTGAAAGTGTTTTGACCCCCAAAGGGGTCACGACTCACAGGTTGAGAACCACAACTGATTGGAAATGTAGGCAGGATGAGAGTTAGGAATTAAGAGTGATGCTGAGGTTACAGAAATGGGTGACTGAAACGCTGAGGATGCCCTTGACAGCAATAGGGAAGTTCTGAAGAGAGGTGCTTTTGGAAAGAAAGGATATTATTAGTTCTTCTACACATCAAAATGAGGTCATGGAGGACTTTAGTGAAGGGTCTTAAGTTTAACTCCGAAATATATAAAACATAAATATGTTTCCCTTTCTAAATAACCTAATGGCAGTTTTTATAAGGATCTTTATGTTCCAAACCCATTGAACTTATGTGAAAATTTCAGACACTCTAACAGACCAAGGGGTAGGGAGAGATAGGTGTCATACAAGGCTATACCTCCTGTTGTGCCTGCTTGTGGGGCAAGTCTGTATAGCAACAAATTTTGATTCAGCCAGTCAGCCAATGCATATGGGGCATAATCAACAAAACAATGGAATTCTCAGTGACCTAGAAATTTGATTAAAGCTTAAAATAGGTGTGGTGTCATTCAATAGTTCCCAACCTGTCTGAGTATGAGGACCCCCTTTTTAAAATGAATAGAAAATTCAGGAGTTCTTAAATAATAATAATAATAATATTAATAGTCCTCAATTGAGAAAAATCCATAATAAAAAGATACTGTACATTCAATTAACACTTTTAATTGGAGTATTACTATGTGCCATGAATTTGCATTTTACTCAGTGCAATGATATCTACAGATTCATAATACAGTGTCCCAAAAGTCTTATTGTGCTAATTTAATAGCATTAAGACATTTGAGACAACCTACATAGCAACACATACACGTAACCAATATTCTAAAATCAAAAACTCTTAGCTTACATGAACCAGGTTCAATCTAGAGGATTTGTTACTCATAGTCTTCCTCTACCCCTTCCCCAAGAGTTGCCCCTTGGAAGCTCAGATTTAGGTTTGCATTCCCTTTATAAGAACTTTTACACACATAATATCAGAAACAAAGTAGCAATGAGGAGAAAGAGTAATTGTTCTTTCCCCTTCTTGTTCATGGTGAATTTTGTGGCAGGTCCTAATGCAGATTTGGAAAAGACCAAGCTTTCAGTATGGAATTCCTTGGGTCTTGGTTTACCATCTTGTTAGTCTCTAGCAGAATTGGGGAATGGCGAGAAGGGGTGAGTCTGCAGGTTCTAAAGAATGAAATAAATAATATACTGATGTCTCTGATCTATATATAATTTTTCTTTTTTGTCACCTATATTGTCTATCTTGTAATCATTATGAACTTGAATTTTTTCTAAGATGAATAGAATTTTCTTTTTCTGAAATAATTTAGCCTAAAGGAAGTCTACTCCCCATTCTTTTGTTTGCATTGTGCCTATCAGTACTGTAAAATGCAGAGGATTATGGGAATTGGAAGGGACTTCACAGATCACTTAATCCAACCCTTTTATTTTACAGATGAGGGAACTGAGTTCTAGAGTGGTTAATTAAGTTGCCAAAGTCAGTGGTAAAGCCAGGATTAAAATCTGGTTCATCAAGTTTATTCCACTGCAATCCATTGAGTGCTCTTTTCACTATTGCCTCTCCACCTAAAATGGCTCCTTTGAAAGTAATTAGTGATCTGTTAACTGCTGAGTTCAAAGGTTTATGCATTTGACTGTTCCTTCTCTGTTTCCTTTGCTGGATCATCATATAGGTCCTATCCCTAAGCATGGAATTTTTCCAACATTCCACCTTTCTCTTTTCTCTCTTTTGGTGACCTATTTGTTCAAATACCATTTCCTCAATTCCAGTCCCCTATCTCTAATTGCCTGCTATGTCTCTACCTATATCTCTCCCTCAATATCTCAATCTCAACATAATTCCAAAATATTTTCTTCTAGTTTCATTTATTGCACAAATATCAATATATCATCCATTTGTTGGTCACTGAACTTAGATCTTCCTTTCATAGTACCAATGGGAAGAGTAATGTTTATAGATGATCTGAATATATTCTGTCCCCTTTTCTACTGCTCTGTCCCTCTGGGAAAGGGGAAGAGGGATAAGGCTGAGTAACATTTTGTTTTTTTCTTTGTTTCATGAACCCAGAAAGACCTGGGGTTCAAGTCTCATCTCCTTGACACATACTTTCTTTTGGTGATCCTGGGCAAATCATTTAAAGTTTCAGTGCTGTAGGCACTTATCTAAAAGTAGAAGTTGCAGAAACAATGCTAATCTATATTGGTAAGTAGAATTTCTTCACCTGAATGTTCCCTATGGTAGTAAAATCACTGGTCCAGCCTTTGTTTAGTAGATTTTCAAGTTTGTATAACCCATCAAGTACCAATCAACTAATAAACATTTATTAAGTTCCTACTATGTGACAGATACTGTGCTAAGCACTGCAGATTCAAAAAAAAAAAAGGAAAAGACAGTCCTTACCCTCAAGGAGTTTACGATCTAATGGGGGAGACAACGTGCAAACAAATACATACAGAGCATGCTATGTACAGGACAAATAGGAAGTAATTAACTCAGGGAAGACACTAGAATTAAGAGGTGTTGGGGAAGGATTCCAATAAAAGAAAGCATTTTAGTTGAGACTGAAAGGAAACTAGGGAGGTCAAGGGAGGAGCAGAGAAGGGAGGGCATTCCAGGAAGAAGAGATAGCCAGAGAAAATGCTCAGAGCAGAGAGATGGAGTGGCTTCTTTGTGAAAGAGCCAGGAGGCCGGTGTCACTGAATTAAAGAATACGTGTTGGGGAGTAAGATGTAAAAAGACTGGAAAGGTAGGAGGGGCCTAGGTTATGAAGGGCTGTGAATGCCAAACTGATGATTTCATATTTGATTCTGTAGGGAGCCACTGGGGTTTACTGAGTAGAGTGGCAGCACGACTAGCCTATGCTTTAGGAAAATTTACTCTAATGATTGAAATGAGGATGAATGGGGAGAGTTGAGGCAGGGAGACTCATCAGCAGGCTATTGCAGAAGTTCAGGCTTGAGGTGATGAGGGTCTGCAGCAGAGTTGTGGCAGTGGCACTGGAGAGAGAAGGGGGCATGTTTGGGAGATGTTGCAAAGGTCTTGGCAAGAGATTGGATATTGGGGGTGGGGGAGGGAGAGAAATTGAGACATCAAGGATGACTCCTCGCTTGTGTGCCTGAGGATGGAATTGTCCTCTACAGTAATAGGGAAGGTAGGATGGGGAGGATTTAGGAGGAAAGATAGTTTTGTTTTAGACATGTTGAGTTTAAGACATCTACTGGACATTCAGTTTGAGATGTCTGAAAGGCAGTTAGAGATATGAGATTATAGGTCAGCAGAGAGTTTTAGTCAGGAGGGGTAGCTTTAAATCCATGGGAGCTTTCAGATCACTGCCTCTCACTGTAGATGTCCCTTGAGGTTCTGTCTTGCACACTCTTCTTTTCTCCCTTTGTACTTCTTCACTTGGTTATCTCATCAGCTCCCATGGGCTTTCTAGCCCTTCATTTCACTTTTTTCTCCAAAGCTCCTCTTCTCTTAACTCCATCAAAAAAGCTTACCTGCAATGGTAATGAAAGATCTTATATCCAATTAACATTACAGCATCTGACCGCTTCCAGGACTGAGTCCAACTGGCAGCAGAGAAGAAAATTATGAAAGCAGGTGCTTAGGTTGTTGGGACACAGTTTTAACCCACTTAAAAAAGCAATGGAGTAGAATTGAAGTTCCTTAAAGAAGGAAAAGAATGTTCATCTGATCTCTCCTCCTCCTAACCTCAAACACAAATAAGTATAAGAAGGACTAGATTTGTTGCTGCTTTTCCCATTTGTTCCCCTTTTCTTCATTTCCCCATTTGAAACTCATAGTGACTGATTGATACAATGATCCAAGACAGTTCCAAAGGACTCAAGATGAAAAAGTGCTATCTACTTCCAGGGAGAGAATTGATGAACTCTGGGTGTAAACTGAAGTATAATTTTCTCTTTTTTGGAAATATTTCTAATATGGAGATTTTTTTGTATGATTTCTCATGTATAAGAGATATCATATTGCTTACCCTCTCAGTGGGTGAGAGAGGGGGTGGGAGGAAGAGAGAAAATTTAGAACTCAAAATTTAAAAAGAACATTAAAAAATAAATAATAAAAATTTAAAATAAGAAAGAAAAAAAACCAGTGAGGAGACTCAGAAAGTGTTGGTGACCATGACACTGGCTCAAGAAGCTGGGCTGTCATTTGAAGCGGCCTCATCCATTTTGTCTATGACTGGCCCTTGTGATGTCTATGCTGTTTATCAGCTAGGTACTTCCTGAGAAGAGAGACTTTCCTTCCAGTAGCAGATTCTGGAGTTAGGGGACATCCCTGCACTCACAGCCATTTGTACTCTGTCCTATTTAATCAGACCCTTGTTTAATATAAACTTTAACAACTATAACAACATCCTGTTTTCAAATCTGCCATTTGCAAGCTACTATTGGCATCATCCTGAGAAAGAACAGCAGCTTGCTGCCTCAGTCTCTTAATAAATTCAGAATATGTTTGGTAATGAATAGAATTGGACAAAGAAGGTCAAGAACTAAGTTCCAGAGAACTAATAAGAACAAAACAAACAATAAAAGAAGCCTTAGAGTCAGACAAACAATCAATGAGTTAGCAAGTATCCAATGAGACTGCTATGTACCCAGCCTGGCTCCAGATGCTATGAAGGAGATATAGGGAATAGCCTCCGCCCTCAAAGAGCTTACATTCTAGCTAGAAAACAAGACTAATACACATAAAATATAAGTTATGTGCTAGATTCTGTATAGGCTGTAATTTATAGACTGTAAGTTGTGGAAGAGACTATAGTTGTGGCATAGACTATAAATTATGGGAGAGTTCACATAAGAGAGTTGTGAGTGTGTACAAGAGACAGAAATGTGCATGGCAAGTGAACCAGCTTGATTGTAAAAGAAGATTAAGGGTGGGTAGGCTAAATTTACAAAGAAAAAGTTGAGGCCAATGAATTTGGGCACCTGAGTAGCCTTGTTAATCAGCAGTCAGCTTCATCAGGAATTTTACCTTTGTGACCTCTGGGTATCAGACAATGCTTTTTTCTTTTACTAGTTTTCATTTTTCTCTCATATTATAGTATAAGTAGATTGTTTTGCACTTGGTCTCTGAGTTTCTTGGATTCATTCTTGAGCTCAGGAAGAATTGTCCTAGGCCCTGTTTCCATTTCTACCTTGGAGAAGTTCCAGGGAATGATGAAGAACTCCATAGAGGCAGCCACCTCTGGCCTGTCTTCTCTGCAGCTGTCAGATTTTATAATCTTACTCATCTTACTTTCCACCCTTTTGTTGTTGTTCAGTCATACTCCACACTTTGTGACCCCATTTGGGGGTCTTTGTGGCAAAGATACTGTAGTGGTTTGCCACTTCTTTCTCCAGCTCATTTTACAGGTGAGAAAACTGAGGCAAACAGGGTTAAGTACTTTTCATCCTTAGTCTCTTCCAATTTAGCCAGATCCTGAGGATGCTCCAGGTGTGTATTTCATCTCTATTTTAACTACTGGCTTATATTGTTTTCCCCCTAAGAGCTCTGTTATTCCATTTCACTGTGTAAGAGAGTAGAGAGTAGCCTCTGAATAGTTTCCCTTTACTTTAACTAATACCTAGAAACTTCCAGAATGAACAGCTTGTAATTGTTGTAGACCCTTCTTTCTGGTCTCTCTTACAAAGCAAAAGGAAACTAAGTTCAAGAAGCATTATGTTCAGCAGCTCAGATGAAGTATAATAAAATGTTCCTTTCATCCTTTGGGATTACGTTGCCACAAGCATTATTGAATATAATCCAGCTATGTTCTTTCCTTTTGAAAACTGTGACAGCCTAATATGGGCCATTCGTATTTTAGAATCCATTGTTCCTCTTCTGATTGGAGCAAGTATGAACCATTAGGCCTTTCTTTAGCTTTAGCTGAAGGACTTTGTCCCTGCTCCTGAGATTGTCTTTCAATCAATAGCAATTTTCTAGCATTTCTGCCTAGGAAAAGTTCTGACTTGAAGGACATTATTTGACTCCATCCTCTATGACCTTTACATAACATGTTGTTGTTATGTTTTAAAAATGGATTGTGGCCATTAAATCCTGCAACTGATAGTATTGACAGATCTCATATTATAGTGCATGGTGTTTATATGCTGGCTTCCCTTGTAAAAAAAAATTGTGGTCTTTTCTCAGAATTGAGCTATGATCCCCTGGAAGTTTGTTTCTGTAGTGTGGTCATGGCTACTTTGTATAAAGCAGAAAGAAAACAGTAGCAGAAAGAGTCCTGACCTGGTGAGATGAGAACTAAGCAAAAAAGCAGACTTTCCCTGAGGTAGTGTGTTTTCTATGCTCCCCCAAATGTCACCTTATGTATCACTTCCTGAAGAAACCATTATTTCATTGGTGTGAGTATACTTTATAGAACCAGATGTAGAGTAAAGGAGACGTTAGATTTCATGTGGTCCAATCTCCTTATTTAACTAGAAACTGAGGCAAAGAGAGGTTAAACAATTTAACCTTTGCTCAAGATTATATAGGTAAGCAAGTAGCAGGAGGAAGACTTTAGCCTGGGTTTCCCAACTGCAGAACAAGTACTTTTTCCATTATACCATCCTCTTTCCACTAGCCCAGATCACAAACTCTCAATGAATTGGTAGACATTCATTGAGGATTTAGGAGGCTACAGACTGATGATTCCCCCTTTGGACAGTCTGGTAATGAGCTTTTCTCTCCTTGAGGCTTGGTTCTCAGGTCAGAGGCATACACTGGACCCATACTGGCAGTCTTTCTAATTTGGAAGTGTCATCCAGGACTTAGGGTCAGCTGAACCAAAGTTTTGGCTTTAAGAATCTAGGCTCATAGCTGTGGCATAAAAAGATTAAGTGTCCCAGTTCTAGGCAATCATTGTGCAAATCAAAGCCCTTTTTACTCTATTTCCCACTCTTATTCTTAAATGGCATTATCCTGCTAAAATCTTATCTGTTCTTTAAAACCTATTTTTTTCCTTTTTAAATAAATAATAATAATAGCAAATATTTGTTTAAAAAAACCAATTTAATATCTGCCAGGAACTTTACATATATTATCTAATTTGATCCTCACAACAACCCTGTAAGGTAGGTGCTGTTATTATTACCATTTTACAGAAACTGAGACACACAGACGT
Source organism: Pseudochirops cupreus (assembly GCA_028627135.1). NCBI lineage: Eukaryota > Metazoa > Chordata > Mammalia > Diprotodontia > Pseudocheiridae > Pseudochirops > Pseudochirops cupreus. The sequence continues at coordinate 464,875,796 of CM053582.1, read as the reverse complement.
TAAGTGACTTGCCCAGGATCATATGACTAGTAAGTGTCCAAGGTAAGATTGGAAAAGTATAAAGTAAATCAGCATGAAAGAGCCTTTTGAGAATCTTTGCATTCTTCTCTCTGCTGTAGCCTATTTATTATGCAGTGGAAATGATATTGGGATCTCAAAGATTATGTCTGTCTTACACAAATCTAGTCTTGTAGGTCCTACCAAGTTAGGAAGGGTTCCATTATAGTCCCATTAGGGTAATTAGCTATCTATTGTCTGCGCTGAGACTATTAAGTGCAGAGATGTTTACCAGGTCAGCCACCAGCAATGAATGGTTCTGGCCATAGAAATTCAGGAAACCATCTTATTTCATGGAGTAAAGTGCTCACACCATTAAAATAATGGCTATTTCAATGTTTTCATGAAGGAAATGTTACCTTTTTACAAAGTGAGGCTCTTCACGGAGCTGATTGGCAATGATGATACCAGACTATTCTGTTTGGGTGTTTGTGATGTTAAAAGTTAACTATAATATTCAAGGGGCTACTGAATTAACATGGTTGGCGGTGATACTTGCCTTGCTCCCTTTTCAACTGAAACTTGATGTCCCATTTGTATTATATGATTGGAAGGAACCTCAGAAGCCAACTCATCTAGGTCCCTCATCTTATAGATGAGGCAGTTAGGCAGCATAGAAGATAAAGTGCTAGACTTGTACTCAAGAAGATCTGAATTAAAAATCTGCCCCATATACATAACATACCCTGAATATATTATGTTACTTCTCTGGATCTCAGTTTCCTCATCTGTAAAATGGGTATTATAATAATAATACATTTCTCATGGTCTTGCTTTGAGGATTAAGTGAGATAATATATTTAAAGTATTTTACAAACCTCGAAGTGCTACCTAAATTTTAGCTATTATTATGAAGAAACCTCTAGAGAGGTTAGGTGAAATCACCCACAGTCTTATGCACAGTATCAGAGTCAGGATTTTAACCCATGTTTAACCCTCTGACTCCAGAATCAATGGTCTTTCCACTGTATTCTGCCTCCATCTTGACGTCTTCATAATGCCAGACCATATTGCTTCATCCAGGTGTCCTAGAATCTGAGAAAACTAAGTCCCAGAAGTCTGAAAAGACTTGCCCAAATTTTCACAACTGTTCAATGACTAAACCAAATCAAGAACCCAGCCCTGTGTGCTGGCTCTTAAATAACTGCCTGTATTAGGGCCATCTATAGTTAGACTTCTGGGTGATGAAAATCAGTCCTTTGCCTATTTTTAAAGGGCTCAGCACACAAAAAAGGAATGTTGGAGTTATGTGCTTTACTAACCAGAAAAGCAGGGAAGACAAGAGCGAATGACTGCCAACGACCTCAGTGTTCTGGGGCACAGACAGATTCTCCACAAGGCAGCCCAAGGATTTAACTAGAATCCTTGACCACTAGATATAAGGTTGATGAGACCCCTGGAAAGATTGCAGCTTCTTTGGGGTGTCTAGGTGGCACAATGCATGGAGCACTGGCCCTGGAATCAGGAGAACCTGAGTTCAAATGTGGCCTCAGACACTTAATACTTACTAACCGTGTGACTTTGGGCAAGTGACCCCAATTGCCCAGCCTTTCCCCCTTCCCCCCTCCAAAAAATATAAGAAAGCAAAAAAAAAAAAAAGAATTCTAGTTCTTGGACAAATGCCTGTGCACTTTCTCTCTCTCTCTCTCTCTCTCAGTGCTAACAAAAAATGATTGCACCATAAATTTAATGTATTTTATAGTTCTCAAAGTCTTTCATGTTTTCCACATATATTTTATATATTTCTTTTCAGTCTAACCTAATCCTGTTGATTGGATAGGCAGAGCAGCTACAAAGTGGGGTAGTGGAAAGAGGGTTGGACTCAGCAGCAGAAGATTGGGGTTCAAATCCTCAAATTGGAGTTCCAAAACTTAGTTTTCTATGTGACTATGGGCAAATGGACTTTGTGGAAAATGCCTGTCTCAGGGGATTGCTATTGAGGAAAGAGCTTTATAAACCTTAAAGCTCAATAGAAATGGTAGAGTTACTATTCTTTTCCTCATATTGCAGATAAGGAAACTGAAGATTAGGGGTTGTGTTGTGGTTCAAAATCACACAGCTGGCGTTAGAGGCAGAGCCAAGACTTCCACCTTTAATCTTCAGTCTCAAAATCAAGTGCTCTTTCCACTGATTTTCAAGTCTCATGGAGGGAGGACTAGCTAGGAAATAATCAAGATCAGGGGTGGGTAAATATGATTTAGGGCATAGTTAGGGACATGGGGAGGTTATCCAGCATCTCATTGCTCAGCTACCACCAAAATGGCCAGCAAGTTTTATAATGATGACCTGGGATATCCCACACCTGCCTGTTTCTTTCCACAGTCCTTAGCTAAGAGACCTAGTCTCACTCCATCTGTCCTTCACACGTGGTTTTAGATGTTCCTAATGGCTGCCAGCTACTTATGCAAGCTACTATAGACTCAACCCTCAGGGAAAGGCTGCCATGATCTCAGTCAATACTTTCTCAGTGCTTGGAATTAATCATTCTGTTGTCAGTTCTCTGTCTGTTTTCCTTCCTGCATCACTGTAATGTTTGTATTGCATCATCTACCCTACATCAGTAATGTGTGATTCAAAGTAGTTCAGTTCTGACAAAAGGCAGGATCTTATGATTCTCCTAAGAGCCTTGACACTAAATAACTGAATTGCATGCATTTTCATCAAAAGTGGAACTTGAGAGACAAGATAAAAGCACCAACCTGAGCTTTGTTTTGATTTACCATTTATTGTCCACTCCCTCTTATAGCCAATAAGGAATTCAGTTTTCTAGGTTAATGAACCTAGCCATCAACATAGAGCAGGAAGAGTCACTAGGGCAGAGTGACTAGGGCTGCTCTTGGACACAAGCATGAGGAAGACACCTTCTCCTGGTGGTTGGTTGTCTTATGGTCTTTGCCCTAACCCTGACTGCTGCTACTAGGGTCCAGTCATTATGGTTCCCTTTTCCTAGGGCCCATCTTCCTTGCTGAGCCCCATGGGTCACTTCCTTTCCTGATTCAAGTACACATCCTTTGTGTTGCCACCCTTTCCCCCACACACACATCAGATTATCTTCTACACTGTCACCCTCTCCCAACTGTTTTTCTCAGGTGAAAGTATTTCTACTTATAGCTCTGCCACACATCCCATTCAAAGCTCTATGTAACTAAGAGCTAGAGATACAAGGAGACATCACATAATCTGTAGAGGCTAGGTCAGTAATTTCTCCATACCATCTGATTTGTGATGTGGCCATGGGATGTCGTTGATCTTCTCCACCTCCTAGGTCTCAAACCTGTCAAATGGGAAAATATTTACCTATCTCAAGGAGGTCCTGTTTTTATTAACTTATTTATAATACAAAACTTTCAAAGAACAAAAGCACTACTGTATATTGTTGGCATCAGAAGAGAAAATCTTAGTTTATACCTAATTCCAGAAGACCGTCCACAATCTGGTCCCAATTTTCCTTTCCAAACTTATCTAATACTCCCTGTATAAGAGGGTCTCAGTAGACCTTCTTCTTTGGCCATTCCTGCTTACTTCCTGAACCCTAGCTAAGCCTTGGATTTTCCTTCCTCTTTGCTGTTGCTCACATTATTCCTCACCTCTACCTATCCCTTTTCACTCTAACTGAATCCCATCATCTCTTCAAGGGTTAAATCAAATACCATCTCCCTCCTTGAACCATTACTTAAACACCCCATCCCACAATGTTCCATTTTTATTCTTAACCATGCTTGTGATTTATCAGAATCAAAACTTTATTGAACACCTCTTGATTGCAAAAAAGTCAATCTTTTCATATATATGTTTTATTTCCTTACCTAGATAAAGAGCTCCTTTGAGGCAGAGACTAGACTAAACCTTATTCATTTTTGTATCTTCTATAATGCTCTGCCCACAATAATCATTCACCTGGTGTTGACCAATTGCTTGATTATACTTGATCACTAGTTCATCTTTATTGAGAGACACCCTGAAACCTGCAATAAAAATCCATTCTTTCTAACATTCATCAAGTTCTCAGTATTGCCAAGCACTGGAGATACAAAAGACAAAATGAAACAAGTCTTACCTTCGAATCTCACATGCCTTTGGAGGAAAAAAATGTGTACTCAAATAAGAAAACACAAAATATATACAAGGTAATTTCAGTGGAGAAGGACACTAATTTAGGAGATGGCCTTGGAGGAAATTAGGAATTACAAGAGGTGGATTTCAAAAGAAAACGAATTCAAGAATAGACAACATGTGTAAAGGAATAGAGGAAGAGGCGGGATGTCCTCCATAGGAAACATACTAGCACGTAGCCCAGATGGGGAGTAATGCATACTGAGTATGGGACCAGACTGTCAAAACCTTTAAATGCCAAAAAGAAGTGTATGTATTTTATCATAGAAGCAACAGAATAAAATGCTGAGAACCTGAGCTGACTACAGGTCCAGACAGTTAGCCTTTGAGGTAGATCCACATTTATTCTCCACTGCCCATCCCCCAATCTCAAAAAAGAGCCCCATTCATTTTGGGATGATTCTTCCTTCTGGCTACATTTTCCTCTCTTGCTTTCCTGCCATGTTGGGTTTCCACTGTATAAGAAACATTTTCTTTTTCATAAATAGGAACATAAATTTAGAGTTACATAGGGCCTTAGAGATTATCTAGTACAATTTCCTCATTTTACAGATGAGGAAATTTAGGCCCAGGAAATTATAGTGATTTGTCCAATGTTACTTGACTGTAACAAAGCAAAGATTTGAAGTCAATCAGTTAATCAGCAAGCCTTTATTAAGCATTTCCTGTATGCCAGGCACTATGTGAGGGGCTGGTCTACAGGCTCCGAGTACAGTACTTTCCATTGTGGCCCACTACCTCTTAATACTCCTGGTAGAACCAGTATATTAAAACTTGCCTTCAGGAATAACGGTTATATGAAGTAGTCTTAGAAAAAATAGTTATTATGTTCAATAGTTCTCAATGTGGAATGTGTGTTCACTTAGTCTGAAATATGTTTTTAATCCTTTTATTGTATATGCTTTATAAAATATTGTAACATCAGAATTTGATTTCTTTCGGGCCGAATCCCTTTCAACAAGATTAATTGAGTCTGACTCTGAACAATAGAATCACTTGAATAAGTTTCTACATTTTAAGAGGTATTTAACATTTAAACAGCTGATACCTTTTGACATCTGGATCAATTTAAAAATAAAAGGACCCTATTTTGTGGAGAAGGAGGGGAGTTGATAAATTCTTCATCTTAATACCAACAGATTTCTTTATTCTATTTTTAATTTTCAGAATTATTCTTGATTATAGTGTTTTGTGTTAATTTAGTTTTGTCTCTTATCTTTTTTTTTCCACTTTTCAGAATTCTCAGGGGTTGTGATATCACACCACACATTTTATTGTGGCAAAAATGGACTATTTTCAACAGTGGAAAGTACCATGTTGACAAAGTATAATTCTTGACTGCCACATGCCTCCAGAAGACGTTGAAGTCTGTTAAAAGTAAGTCAAATGGAATTTGTAGATGATTTCTGAATAGTAAAGTAAGCACCTTTTTACTGGGAACTTGTCTTAGAAACTGTAATTAGACTACAACAACTGTTATTGGTGCTATGAACAAATTCTCATGAAAATCAATTCCAAAGTAGATAATCAAGTGTTATACACTGAAACACACAGGAAATGTTTTTGAAACATTCCCATTGTATTGGAATTAAACTATCATAATTAGTCAGTATACAATTTATTTTCTGTTGAGTTATAATTGACTAAGGAGTCTTCCAAAATGTGGATTTTTCTGTTGCTATCACAATTTATTTTTGAAATAAATATTGAGATTTGGTACCCTAAAGATCTGCTGTGCATTCTCTACCTCTGGGCCAGTTTCTCATTCATCTCAGTTTAATGTTCACTTCCACAGTTAGCCCAGTGATGGAAAAATTTTGATAGAATTCTAAACTTAATATTCTGGATTTAAATCTACTTTAATCCATTGAGTTTACACAATCACACTGAATTTCATAGCTAAGTGATCTCAGCGGATACATTACACCCAACAATTAGTCATCTAGACTTTGTCTGAAGACTTCCAGTGAGGGAGAAAAAACCATCTCCCAAGGTAGCCCTTTCCACTTTGGACTGTTAGGAAATTTCCTTTATGTTGAGTCTAATTTTGCATTTCTGCAACTTCTACCCATTACACTTCATTCTCCAGTTGGTCCAGGCAAAACAATCCCTTTTCTCTTCAGAAATTGACTTTTAACTTTGTTATTTAGTGAAGATATAAAACTGAATCCTTATGTGTAAGGGAGTTGGGCCAAGAGTCCTAGTCTCAAAGATCAAGAGCCAGGACATGGTACAAAATACCTTGTTGGGTATACATTCAACCTAGTTATCTTCAAGTTGTTGTTTTTTAAAAAAATATTTCGTGACTTATTCCTCAGATAATACAAATAAATGTACTATAAAAGATCTCAAATACAAATACAGAGCAACTCCTCTATTAATATTCCAAACATGATTGTAGGTATTCTACAGGACCAGATTAACATTAGCTAGAACTCAGCATATTATATGAAGCTTTTACTGAATGTTATCTGTGTTTAAAGAGACATGTCTTAACCTGTGGTGCATACAAATCTGTGTAATTGGGTTCACTGCTCTAAAGATGTTCAAGTTATTCCAGATTTATACACTAATAACGTATTTACAAATTGCTCTGAAATGTAATGTTTGAAAAGCATATGATTGTATTCTTAGAAACAAATAAGCAGTAGCATGAGTGGGATGAGGGTTATTATCAGAGCGATGGTAACCAGATGTTCCTCATCTCTACTGAGAACAGAATAAGACACTGAGGCTTGAAATAAGGCGAAAAGATTAATGTCAAAAAATGAAGAAAAATGTCATGACTGAAGGTCTCCAAAACTTTGAAATACATTATTGAGGGAGGTCTGGCTTCTTCTTCCTCCCTAGAGGTCTCAAGAATAAAATAGATGGTCATCTGTACTGGATAACTTAGAGCTAAGGGAAGGAGGGTGAATGAAATGACCTCTTGTGGTCCTTTGATTCCTATGATCCTTTGAATTCTGTATAAACAGTTTTGGCTTAATAAATCAGCAAACCTGAGTTTCAAAAACTAAATGTTCAATACTGACAGAGGTAAGACTTTGGTTCCCATTGGTGGTGAACCTATTATTTATTCATTCTCTCTCTGTAAGCAACCCTTTTGGGTCAAATTTCAGTTGCCTTTGCATTCTGTGGATGCAGCTTAAAAAAGAGAATGTTAAATTTGCAGTTACTTCAAGGGATAGTTATTGAGTGTTGCCAAGTGCTAGACACTGTATACCTCAATCTTTTTCATAGGGTAATATATGAGACTTGTCTACAAACAAATACAATGCAAAAAAGAGAGGCGGAACAGTTCAGTACATTGAACCCTGGATTTGGAGTCACAAAATGTGGAATCAAGTCTAGTCTCAAGCATTTAATAGATTGGGACCATGAGCAAGTTGTTTTTACCTTGCATGAGCCTCAGTTTCTTCATCCATAAAATGACAGTTTTCGAAGGGAAAAGGGATGGGACTTGTTTTGCCTGCCCCCTGAGTGCAGAATGAGGTATAATAGGTAGAATTTGCAGAAATGCAAAATTAGGCTCAACATAAAGGAAATTTCCTAACAATCCAAACTAGAAACTATTTGTACTCCAAGATAGGCTATGGGTTAGACACATGGTTGAGTTGAAAGTGCTGCATAAATATAAATCTGTTATCTATACTCTTAAAATAGAGTGTGGATATGAATTAGAGAGGTACGAAATGCTAGGAGAATTTTGAGGTCAAAGGGATGATATCTGGTTTGGAGGGAATGAGCTACCATAAAGTAATGACCTTTAAGCAGGACCTCGAAGGATAAGTTGAATATCAACTAGTCAGAATGTTAGATGAAGCCAACTCTGGGATCAGAAAATGCCTTGAACACAGGCACAGAGGTCGAAAATTCAAGATATATTCAGGGAAAGAATGTACTGAAGCATGCAGGCAATAGCATGAGATAAGTCTGGCCAGGCATACTGGAGCTGGAACATGAGAATGCCCTAAATACCAAGTTCAAGGACTTAGAAGAAGTTTTTGAGCTGGAAAGTGACTTGATCACAGCTAGGTATTAAGAGGATGAATCTTTACATGGCACATAGGAAGGATCCAGATGCATTTGTCATTGTGACAGCTTAGTTTTTGAAATATTGCTTTTCTGACTTCTAATTTGAAGAATTCCTTTTGGTGTTCAGTGAAGGGACTACTCTAGGTACAGTGAAAAGAACACTGGAATCAGGACCAGCATTAATCTGTCACATTTTAATCTGTATTTGTCACATTTTAATCTGTGTCACTTTGGACAGGTCCCTTGAGCTCTCTGGGTCTCAGTTTCTTCATTTTTAAAACATATGGAAGTCAAATGAAATTATCTGTAAGGTCTCTTCCAGCTCAAAGTCTGTGGCTATGACCATGACTGAATGAGTTAATGACAGGAAAAGAACAGGAATATATGTCCTCTTCTCTTCAGAGTTAATGCCTAGTAAAATAACTTGCATATTTGGTTCAAACCTACAGTTTGCCTCGTGAAGAAAGCTCCCTGTATAAATGCAGATAAGCTACCATTTTGCAATTTACTGTATTAGTGAATTACTTGGGACCACTAAGATATTAATTGGCTTGCCCAAGGTGACAAGGTTAGTATCTATCAAAGGAAGAACTTGAACCCAACTTCTCCTGAAAAGGAATATTTTGACTCTCTATCCACTAGACTAGGGCAGCTAGGTGGCACAGTGAATAGAGTGCTCTGCCTGGGATCAGGAAGGATCATCTTCCTGAGTTCAAATCTGGCCCCAGATACTTATTATCTGTGTGACCCTGGGCAAGTCACTTAACTCTATTTGCCTCAGCTTCCTCATTTGTAAAATGAGCTGAGGGGGAAAAATGGCAAACCACTCCAGGGGTCACAGAGAGTTGGACAAGACTAAAACTGACTGAAACTACTAAATTAAACTGTCTCTAATGCTTTGCATAGACTAGGTATAACTTCACAATGTATTGGACTGGAACTGTATCCCCACTGCCTACCACAGTGGATGCTCAATAGGTCTTTGTTAATGATCAATCTGTTTCCTTTGTCTAGATGGGCTTTGCTGGCCAAGGCAGAAGTAACTCTTTAACTTTTGCTTCAGTTGTTTAGATAAGTAAAATAATTGAATTGAATACGCCTTGGTCTGATTATTTGAATGGGATAGGATTAGTTTGCATTTCCTTAATTCAGTGACATGTCTTCTTGTCCACAATCATTTAATTTATAATAGCTATCTAGATCTTTTGATTGATAATCTTTGGATTCTTCTACATTAAATCCTATTTCCTATCATTTTCTTTGGTCAGTATTGTCATTACAGTGAATTCTTCCTTGAGTACATTTTAAATTATAATTAAGTGACAGAATAGGTCAAGTTGATGCATGTATTAAGTTGTAAACATTGCTTGTGTGGCAGGAAATCAGATCTTCAAAAAAAATGATTTACAGGGGAATTTTTGTTTAGTTTTTTTTTTTAGCAAAAATAGCTTACGAGCATTTTTCCCCCTTAAAACCTAGTTTTTCTACAACTCTCAAAGGTAGTATTTAAAAGGAATGATTTTATATCATGTATATTATGTGTAGTTTTTTGTACATAAAAGCAGTATGTTTTCCTCTAATGTTCATAGAAGAAGTATTTGGCACAACGATACTTGGGGGAGATGTATACTTCCTACGTTAAACTTTGTGAAATGCCATGATTTATTCTCTTCCTTTCCTGGGGAAACATGGGAGACTTTTACTCAGGCATAGTATGTTTTCTTACTTTACTAAAGTCAATTGGAGGTGATAAATGGAAAGTAGTGTAATTTGGAAATGAAAGAATGTGATATTTGGCAAAAATAAGTATGTACAAGCTGTACTCCTGGATACTTGTGCTGTCTTATTACATTTCCCTGCATTATGGCTACTTAATCTTAGAGCTTCTATGATGAGGACATGGGGAACTTTAGTACACCGCCTAAGGCTAAACTATTTAGGCACATTGTTCTTTATATTTAAAAATGGAAATGGAAAAAACAATATGACAAGTTTTAATGTCAGGCCAAGGAAAGATTTTTTTAAAAAATGGAAGTAGAACAGTCTGTTATTTCCTTTCCAGTTTTCTTGGAAATTATTATTGAAACCAAAACTATTCTAATTTCTCCTTGGGGAAGAGTTTGACTCTTTGGAGAAAGTACTAACCCTTTTGATCTGTCCAGTTTACCAAAAAGAAAAATGACATCTTTTTTTTTAAAGTCATTAAAGGATTATATAAAGTCAATCTCTATTGTCTCTACCAATTTAAAGCTATTTTCTGAGCTTTTCTTGAAAATCCATTTACTATCTGATCAAAATGCAAAACTCACTATAAATAGAATACAATACATAACTGAAGGTTTCACTACTACTAATATCCTAAGTAAGACCAGGTCTGACTAAAGTAAGCCTTTCCAAATTGGGTTATATTCATTTGATATGGGGTTCAAAATAAGAAGTGAAACAGTAAAGCAACAGTTACTTCTTGAACCCCTACTATGTTCAAGGGACTTTAAGAATATATATAATGAAAAATATGTAGCAGTAGCAGTAGCAGTCCCAAACCCTCCACCGGCTAGTACTCACCTCATTTGCCATCTATTTGTATATTTGGCCTATATATTTTCTATAATTGCATATAGCCTCATTGATCACCTTCCATAGATTGTAAACTCCTCAAAGGCAGAGGTTGTTTCATTTTTATCTTTATGTCCTCAGCCTTTAGCCCATTATAGGCACTTAATAAATGTGCGTTGAAGGATTAAATGGTGTAGATAGCCACAAGAGACCCAAATCAGACTAAAATGTAGATGGGAAATATTTAACAAAATAAATAAAACTACAATATAAGGGTGTATGAAGAAAGACACGACCTGCATTCAGAGATAGAATTGATAAAAAGATGTATAGAATAATTTTATATAGATCCATATACATACACACACACATACATTAGGCTGGAGCAGGGGCTTAGAGAGAGGGAAGAAAACAAAGAAATTTATATGATAATTTTGTTGCATACTTGAAAGGATAGCAAGTTGTACATAGTAGATTCACAGTTTCATGTGCAATCATCTTTTTTATTGTACTATATTATGAAAATGCTTGTTTATTCCATAAATCAAAAATAAAATTAATAAAAAATACAATCCAACTTAATGTTAATTTGTAGTTTTCTAAGTCAATATTTGTACATAGGGATCCATTTCTTTTGAATTTTGACACCACTAGTGTAGACAATGAAGGAGTTTTGAGGAGAGAGAAATCCCTTGGGCCTACAGTGATAAAGGCAGGCTAGATTAGGGGATACAAAATATTTTAATTGAATATCATTTTAGATAGAAATCAAATAAGTAATTGGGAGTTTATTTAAAGACTTAGTACTGTGCTTTGCTTTTTTTTTTTTAAAGCTATATAGTTATTTAGGGAGGGTAGGTCTGAGCTTCTGAGGTCCCCTCTCTACAAATACACCTGTTACTCTGGTGTTTATTTTTAGTGCCTCTCTACTTACGGGAAGGCCTTCTGTCTATTGAAAGATAGTGGCTCAATTTTAGATCTTCCTGGAAAGAAGATGGATGGCATTTCACCCCATTTTAACCCCCAGTTTGGCTCAAAATCAAAATGCCTTTCTTTGCTTACCCATAGGGACCCAAGGAGTAGGATAAAAATAATACAAGATAGGAACCTGGACCACTGACAGCCAATTAGGACTTCATCTTCAGATCTATTAGGAATGGTCGGTCAGCCAACCAGTAGTAAGCATTAGCTAGAAAATTCACTTAATTGATCAGATTCGAAATGCTTTGAAACTTATTGTCTCAAGTAAGAGAAGAGGTAGGCTAGGAAAGGCTTCCATGTTAGAACATTGTGAGAAATAAAGAAAGAAAGAAAGAAAGAAAGAAAGAAAGAAAGAAAGAAAGAAAGAAAGAAAGAAACAAAGAAAGAAAGAAAGAAAGGAAGGAAGGAAGGAAGGAAAGGAAGGAAAGAAGGAAGGAAGGAAGAGAGGAAGAGAGAAAGAGAGAAAGGAAGGAAGGAAGGAAGGAAGGAAGGAAGGAAGGAAGGAAGGAAGGAAGGAGTTTTAGTTTAGTCTCATGTGAGTTAGAGCCCTGAACTATAGCTCAGAAAAGCAAAACTCTAAACCTGACTCTCCATTAACTATATATACCTATGTGATTTGTGGAAAGCCCCTTAACCTCTCTTGAGTCTCAGTTTGCAGTTATGCAAGTTCAGGGGCTTGGAGTAGATGATGTCTAAAATCCTTTCAAATTCTAAAATTCTATGTTTTGATGATCCAGTCCCTTAGAAGTGAGGTAGCATGATATAACAGAGAACTGGCCGCAGTCAGGAAGACCAGGGTTCAAGTACCACCCCCCTCCCCTCAATGCCTACCCACCATAGATATTCTGTAGGACCTGTCTTGGTCCCATTATCTACGCCAGTACGTACCTCCCTGAGCTTACCTCTCATCTACTCTCTATGTACTTGTATGCACATAGTTGTTTGTGTGTTTTCTTCCACATTAGAATGTGAGCTTCTTTTAGACAGGGATCTAATTTTACCTTTCTTTGAAATCTAATCACCTAGTATGTACAAAATACTTAATAAACATCATTGACTAACTGGTTGAAACTTATGGACCCTGTCAAAGGATTTAAGCTCTTTGTGCCTCCAGACAACTCAATAAAACTATAAGGTATGGGGAAGGTGCCAAGCTTCATGGGTAGACGAAGTTCTCACCAGGATTTCCCTAAATTCTCCCCTCCCCCTTAAAAAAACTGTAACAGTATATTATGGTTATTTCAACAACATGGGCCAAGGTTTATGCTTATTGTGTGGATTCATGCATGGAGCAGCTGAAGCTTTCTGGTATTTGGCTGAGGCTAATGAAATCTAATAGATGAATGGAAAGAACTTGTGAATAGATTCTTTTAAGAAAATAAAGAGAGAAGAACAATCTAATAAGCTAAACTTGAAAGAACAGAAACATATGGAGTACATTTCTGCTGATGGACCGATCCAGCATTTTAAAAGAGTGGAGGTAAAATATTCCTTGGCAACGCGACCTTTGGGTTTTCCTTTATCCTCCAAAGTTGCTTAGTAGCTTCTGTGTCTTGGGGCAGGGGATTATTAACTCAGCAATGGCTGGGATACCTCTTCTCCATTTGAATGAATGATAGTCTACATTCCCACACAGTTTTCTTGCATTGAAGAGCATTTACTAAGCATTTTCTAAATTCCAGGCACTGTTAGCTATGCAAGTCAATAGTACATATTCACCCTGCCCTCAAGGAGTTTATACTTTAGTTGAAGGGATAAAACAGGCTCACAAATAACTGTAGTAAAAAAGAGACTGGGTAGACCCAGTGGGAAGAATACTGGATTTGGTTGTTGGGTGACCTGGGATTGAATCCTGAGTCTACTGATGATCGACTCCTCTCATTACTGGGAGATAAGTTCCTTGAGAGTTTGAAATGTTTTGATTTTCTCTTTGTGTGTCCGGTACCTAGCACAGAGAGTGGCAAATAGCGGATGCTTAATAAGCACTTGTTGATCGATCTGTGGAAGTCACCTTATCTCGTTTGCTGCAGTTTCCTCATGTGTCCAATGAGGCTAATAATAGCACAGGGTTATTGTGAGGACCCAATGAGATAATAACTGGAAAGTCTTAGCACAGTTTCTGGCACATAGTAAGTACTATATGAATATTAGCTATTATTTTTGTTATTATGCCTCTTTAATCCCATCTGTAAAATTAGAAGGATTGGACTAGACAATTTATGTCCTTGGGTTTTGTTGTTGAGCCATTTTTCAGTCATGTCTAACTCTTGGTGAGCCCATTTGGGGTTTCCTTGATAAAGATACAGGAGTGGTTTGCCATTTCCTTCTCTGACTCATTTTACAAATGAGAAAACTGAGATAAACTGGGTTTAGTGACTTGCCCAGGGTCACACAGCTAGCAATTGTCTGGGGCCAAAGTTGAACTCAGGAAAATGAGTCTTTCTGACTCCAGGCCTGGCACTCTATCCCCTGTACCATCTAGCTGTCCATGACCTTGGGTAACTCATTTCAACTCCTGGACCTGTTTCTTCATCTGTAAAATTAGGAAATTGAACTGGATGGTCACTGAGATTCCTTTCAGCTTTAGATCTACAGTATTATCTATTGTCTGATCTCAGCATAATAACAATGATAATAGCCAGTATTTATTTAGCACTTATCTACTGTGTGCCAGAAACTGTACTAAAGCTTTACAGTTATTATCTCGTTTGATTCTCACAACAACCCTAAGTGCTGTTACTAGCCTCATTTTACAGATAAGGAATCTGCAGCAAACAGAATTAAGTGACTTAGCCAGGGTCACACAAAAAAGTGTCTGAGGTCACATTTGAACCCTGATCCTCCTGATTCAATGCCTGGTGCTAGATCACCGGGGTTACTCAGCTGCTCCAAAGATCTGTAATCTTTAAAGGTCTCTTTTATTCCCAAATTCACGTCCTATGGAAATAGTAAGCACATTAGAGAGGGGTAAATAAAGTGCTGTGAGAGAAGAAGTTGAGTTGAGAGACATTGCATATAGCCAGAGTAGGAAGCAAAGTCTCATGGAGGAAGTGTTACCTGAGCTCAACCTTGAAGAATGAGTGATATTTCAACATGCAGAGGCGAGGGAAAGGGAAAGAACATAAGAACAAGAACATAAGTCAAGGTACTGCCTGTAGATGGTGAAAGGATCAGAAAGGTCCTAAAAGAGTGTGGTATGAGATGAAAGTGAAAAGGTGCAGTGGAACTGATGCGGGATAGGTTTTGGGGGGATTTCTAATGAGAAATTCTTTCTAGGTTTGCGTCTGAAAAGAATTACAAGCTCAGCTGTCTTTTGGCAGATTTACAAAAGTTTATTGATTCACAGGACAAAAAGGAGTAGGGTGAGGAAACCTGGCTAGGAAAAGCTCGCAAGGGGCAAGGAGGGGAGTCAGAGAAAGTTTGGAAGTGTGACGCTCTGCAGCGGGCAGATGGCCTACTAGAATGCCTACATGACCTCCTAGAAAAGGCTAGAAAAAGCCATCTACTAGATAGGGCCATCTGTGGAAGTTCTAAGGGCCAGAGAGGCATTCTTAAAGATACAAAGCTGTCAATCGTAAATTCATTAAGCTAATGAGGTGTACAAAGGTGGAGTTAGGGAGGAACCTGGGAGGAG
>CM053582.1:464838803-464859920 GCA_028627135.1 Pseudochirops cupreus | reverse complement strand
GTTCTGACTGTGTTGTCTTCCTCCTGTTCCATGCTTTCATCCTTTTTGTCCCCAAAGAAGGAATCTAAACTTCGGTTACTGATCTTACTTTGCTTCCTTTGCCTGCTCATGTTGTTGCCAGTCAATTACTTGATTTTTTAGCTCTGTGGAACTCTGCTTCCAGAGGGGAAAGCTCTGTCCCAAATTGCTGGGGTTTTCACAGCTGCCAGAACTTAGGAGGCTGCTGCAGCCCCTACCAGCTTTGTCTCACTGAAAATGCACCCCAGGACCACCCCCCAAGACAGATTTTGCCGGATCCAGGTCGCTCAACACAAGAACACTTATCCTCTTAATGATCACTTGGCCCCCCTGCAGTCTGTAGGCCAGGAGCTCTGAAGCAGCCACATGGAGGTGGCTGCAGGGCCGCTGCTTCTGCCACTTCCTTGCCCTGGAGGCAGTTCGGCCAGACCGCTTTTCTCCCCCAAATTTAGCTGAGTTCCACTGACCTTTCACTTTGTCCTTGTTTCTTATGGCTTGATAATTCTGGAAACTGCCACAGCTGTGGCTGATCCACTCTCCTGAAGGCTCCAGCTGTGGCTCGTCCTGGCCACCCCAGGGCCAAGCTGTGGTTTCAGGCTGGGCTGGTTTTGGCTCCCAGGGTGCTGAGATGAGCCCTTCCTGCCCAGCTGCCTTCAGCAGGAGATGTGTTTTTCTGTATTTTTTTGAGTTTTGGAGCCCTAAAATTTGTTTAGAGCCATATTTTATGGGTATTTGAGGTGGCTATGTGGGAGCTGCAGAACCTTGTTGCTTCTACGCTGCCATCTTCGCTCTGCCTGAATAAAGTTCACAAGATGGATTTCTATACCCCAGTGCCTATTTTTTTTAACATTTGTTTTTAAAACTTTGATTTCCAGATCCTTTGCTTTCTTCCCTCCTCACCTACCCCCACTGAGAAGACAAGCAATTCAATATAGGTTGTACATGTGTAGTTATGCAAAACATTTCCATAATTGTTATTTTGTGAAAAACTAACTATATTTCCCTCCATCCTATCCCACCCCCGACTTATTCTATTTTCTACTTTGACCCTGTCCCTTTTCAAAAGTGTGTGTTTCTAACTACCTTCTTCCCCAATCTGCCCTTCCTTCTATCATCCTCCCTCTTATCTACTTCCCCCTGACTTTTCTGTAGGGTAGAATACCCAAATGTGTGTGTATGTTATTCCTTCCTTAAGCCAAATTCCATGAGAGTAATGTTGACCCATTCCCTTTCACCTTCCTGCTCTTCTCCTCCATTGTAACAGTTTTGCCTTGCCTCTTTTATATAAGATAATTTACCCTATACTATCTCTCCCTTTCTCCTTCTCTCATTATGTTCCTCTCTACTTCTTAATTTTATTTTTTAGATATTATCCCTTCCTATTCAACTGATCCTGTGCCCTCTGTCTATGTATACATGTACACACATATACACATACTCACATATGTATTTATACACACATATACCCTCCTACACACACACATACAAATAATACATATATATTCTCTTCAACTATCCTCATGCTAAGAAAAGTCTCATGAGTTACAATTATTGTTTTTCCATGTAGGAATGTAAATAGTTCAACTTTAATAAGTTCCTTATGATTTCTTTTTCCTGTTTCCCTTCTCATGCTTCTCTTGCTTCTTGTATTTGAAACTCAAATTTTCTGTTCAGCTCTGGTTTCTTCAAAAAGAATGCTTGAAAGTCCTCTATTTCATTGAATGACCGTATTTCCACATGAAGCATTATACTCAGTTTTTATGGGTAGGTGATTCTTGGTTTTAATCCTAGCTGCCTTGAACTCTGGAATATCATATTCCAAGCCCTTCAATTCCTTAATGTAGAAGCTGCTAAATCTTGTATTATTCTGATTGTGTTTCCACAATACTCAAATTGTTTCTTCCTGATTGCTTGCAATATTTTCTCCTTGACTTGAGAACTCTGAAATTTGGCTATAATATTCCTAGGAGTTTTCTTTTTGGGATATTTTTCAAGAGGTTATCAGTAAATTTTTTTGATTTCTATTTTGCCCTCTGGTTCTAGAATATCGGAGCAATTTTCCTTGAGAATTTCTTGAAGAATGATTTTGAGGCTCTTTTTTTGATCACGGCTTTCAGGTAGTCCAGTAATTTTTAAATTATCTGTCCTGGATCTGTTTTCCAGGTCAGTGGTTTTCCAATGAGATATTTCACATTGCCTTCTATTTTTTTCATTTGTTTTGATCTCTTTTATATTATTTTGATTTCTCATAAAGTCATTAGCTTCCATTTGCTCTAATCTCATTTTGAAGGAATTATTTTCTTCAGTGAGTTTTTGAAATTTCTTTTCCATCTGGCCAGTTTGGTTTTTTAAGGCTTTTTTCTCCTCATTGGCTTTCTGGGCCTCTTCTGCCATTTGAGTTAGTCTATTTTTTAAGGTGTTATTTTCTTCAGTATTTTTTGGGTCTCCTTCAGCCAGCTGTTTACTTGCTTTTCATGATTTTGTTGAATCATTATCATTTCTCTTCCCAGTTTTTCCTCTACTTCTCTTACTTGATTTTCAAAATCTTTCTTGAGCTCCTCCATGGCCTTTATCTAGTTCATATTTTTCTTGGAAGTGTTTGATGCAGGAGTTTTGACTTTGTTCTCTTCTTCTGGTACCATGTTTGGATCCTTTTTGTCCCCAGAAAAGGATTCTATGATCTGATCGTGCTTGCTCATCTTGCCAAACAATTACTTGACTTTTGAGCCCTTTGCTACAATAGAACTCTGCTTCCAGAGTGGAGAGAGCTGTGTCCCAAATTACTGGAGTTTTCACAGTTGCCAGAGCTATGAGGAGGGTGCCCTCCCTACAGTCACCACAAGCTCTGGCATGCTGGTTACACACCCCAGGACCACCACCCAAGACTGCAACACAGATCCAAGCAGGTAAAAGCAAGAGTGATTACCCTCTGAATGGTCTCTTGGTCCTCCTATGATCTTCAGGCCAGGAGCTCCTCAGGCAGTCATGTGACAGCAGCTGCAGTCGCTGCACCTCTGCCACCTCTAGTCCTAGGAACAGGGGCCAGACCACACTCTTCTATAACTCAGTTCCAACAGAGTTCCCCACTAACCTTTTACTTTCTCTTTGGCATTTACGGGTTGAGAAGTATGGAAACCACCGCAGCTGCTGGTGACTCACTCTCCTGAAGTCTGCTGTGGCCATTATATGCCACTGGTTGGGGCCACCCCAGGTCTGGGCCCATGTGGCTCATGCGGGACTGTGCTCAGCTCCCAGTCTGGTATGATAGACCCTACCTGTTGGCCTGCCAGGTTGCCTTCAGTGAGAGATTTGTTTCTTTCTGTCACTTTGTGGGTTCTGTAGCTCTAAAATTTGTTTATAGTCATTTTTTAAAAATTGGTATTAGAAGTGGTAGGAGCCAGAGCTGAAGCAATTCCTGCTTTTACTCTGCCATCTTGGCTCTGCTCCCAGCATTTAATGTTGATAAATAAGATACTAAAAATATTTTTGTATATAAGGCCTTTTTATTTCTTCATGACCTCTTTGGGATATATGTTTAGCAGTAGAATTTCTGGGTCAAAAGTATGGTTATTTTTGTCAATTTCTTCAAATAATTCCAAATTTCTTTTCATATTATTTAGACCAGTTCATAGCACCACTAATAGTGCATTAGTATGCCTTTCTTTCCAAACCTTTCCAGAATTGACTATTAATATTTTTTTTCATTTTTGCTAATTTGCTATTGATCAGGTAATACTCCAGTTATTTTGACTTGAATTTTTCTTATTAGTGATTTGAAACTTCCTTTCATATGGCTGTTAACTTTGTAATTATTTCAAGAGATGTTTGTTTATGTCCTCTGACCACTTACTGATTGAGAAATTGCTTTTAGTAATATATATTTATGTTAGTTATATCTTGGCCATCAAACCTTTATCAGAAATATTTGATATAGATTTTTACAAGTCCATTGTTTCCCTTCTGATCCTTGTTGCATTGATGTTGTCAGGCAGAGGCTTTTCAATTATGTGTAATTTTGTGTAATTACTTCAACTGTTTGTTTGATTAAGAATTAATTCCCTAAAAGACTTACATGAACTGATGCTAAGTGAAGGGAGCAGAACCAAGAGACCATTGTACACAGTAACAGCAGCATTGTGCAATACCTAAATTCGATAGACTGAGCCCTTCTCAGCACTGCAAGGATCTAAGACAACTCTAAAAGACTCATAATGCAAAATGCTATCCACATCCAGAAAAAGAACTATGGAATCTGAATGCAGATCAAAGCATACTATTTGTTCTCTCTTTTTTCTTGTTCCTTCTTTCTTGTGGCTTTTCCTATTGATTCTAGTTCTTCTTTACAACATGACTAATGTGAAAATATGTTTAATGTGAATGTATGTATATAACCTATATTAGATTGCATGCCACCTTGGGGAGGGGGAGAGGAGAAAGGGGGAGAAAATTTAGAACTCAAAATTCTATGGAAATAAATGTTGAAAGCTAAAAATAAATAATTTAAGAGGATTTATTCCCTAGGTATAATGATGAAAATTCTGATTCCCTTATAATATTTTTAATATTGAAGTCATGTATTGACTTTGAGTTCATTGTGGTATATGTTGTAAAATGCTTATCTGAACCTAATTTCTACATTACTTTCTAATTTTTCCAATAATTATTGCCAA
Source organism: Pseudochirops cupreus (assembly GCA_028627135.1). NCBI lineage: Eukaryota > Metazoa > Chordata > Mammalia > Diprotodontia > Pseudocheiridae > Pseudochirops > Pseudochirops cupreus. The sequence continues at coordinate 464,855,232 of CM053582.1, read as the reverse complement.
ATCAGTACTTTTTCATAGGTAATTTATGTTTTTGCATTTCTTGGACTGTAGGTCATTGAGTTCCATTATTTCTTATTCTTCCTTGTTTAGTCTATTCCTTTTCTTTTTTTGAACAATATCAAGAAATTTTAGCGATTACCAGCTTGAGGTCTGGAAGAACATTTCCCCATCCGTGTCTTTTTTTCCTCTTGATTGTCTATAATTTTTGTTCCTCCAAATAAATTTTATTAGTTTGTTAAGCTCTTCAAAATGTCTCCTTGGCAGTTTGATTGTAACAGCACTAAGTCTATAAATTAATTTAGTTTGTCACTTTTATTCCATTGGCACAACTCACATAGAAGCGCTCTTTAAAGCTCCAGCCTTTTGAGTTGTCTTTTTTATTTCTTTAAGAAGTATTTTCTGCAATTTTTCCCATACAAATGTTGTATCCTTTTGTAGGTGCATTCCCAGATATTTTGTGTATTTTGTAGTTACTTTTAATAAGACTTTTTTCTGTTATTCCTTCCTGGATTTTGTTTTTACTATACAGAAATGTTGTTGATTTCTTGTGGGTTCATTTTGTAGCTTGTTATTTTACCGAAACTATTGTTTCAATTAAATTAAAACTTTAAATTCTTTTGAATTAAAATATATGTTCCTTTTCTCCAGGAGATGCCACTTTTAGTATACTCTAATGAGGTCAGTCTTAAAAATAAAACTCAGATATAAGGCAAAATAGCACCCCTTTGTGTAGTAGAGAAGAATGAAAAACAAAGTAGATGCCTTTTGGTCAGTGAATAGCTAAACAAGTTGCGGCACAGGAACATAACTGAATGTTCCTGTGTTGTACAGAACAATGAATATGATCAATACAAAGAATCACAGGAACACATATGAATTAATGTAGGATGAAGTAAAGAGACCCTACAAACACAGACACGATGAGTATGACAATGTGAATGGAAAAAAGGAGAAAAAACCAAAACTGAATGCTATGAAATCAAAATGATCAAGTTTAACCCCAAAGAAGAGCTACAAGAATGCACACCCTTCCCTTTTTTCTGGGGAGGGGGCAGGAGGAAATAGGTGTGGAATGCTGAATAGAATAAAAGATTTGGCAATATTTTGGTTAGTTTTCCTAAACTAGTTTTTCCTTTCCTTTGCATTCTTTTTTTAATGAGGAATGGCCCTTTGGGAGAAAAGGAGGTGGGGGGTGGGGAGAAATACATTGGGAAGCGTCAGTACTGTAACAAAAAAAAAAGCTATCAATAAAAATTCATTTAAAAGCCAGGTGCAGAAGCATAGGGAAAGACGATCAGGTCTAATAGTTCATTAGAAAACAAACGAACAACAGACACACAAACCATAGCTAAACACAAATTCAGTATGAATCAGAGGTATGATTACTGCTAAATACTAATGCAACGGTAGGCTGCATTAGGAAGATCCTTATCCACCGAACTCTACACCCATTGGTTGGTGAAATCTGTAGTATTACGTTCAATTCTAGATAGCATAATTCAAAAAAAAAAGAAACTTGAATGTATTTAAATGAGGGATAAAGGTGAAAAAAGGCATGAAAACTATATTACATAAGGGCTGATTGAGGGAACTAGGTATGTGTAGCCTACAGAAGAAAAGATTTCCTCATAAGTTCCCAAAGCGGATGCTACCACCCTCTGGAGGGTGCTGGAATGATGGGGGTATGTGGTCAGTGGGGGTAGTAGCCTTGAGTGCATTTGGGGGGGTATTGAATAAAAAAATAAGGGGGAGATGGAAGCATAAGGAAAGAAGAGAAGAAAATTTTGAAAAACTATTTATACATATTTCATCTGTTGTGTGAGTTAAAATTGTAGTGATTATATTATTTTCCAAATAAACACACAAAATGCAAATTATAACAATCAGTGGTCAAGTCCACTGACAGGTCTTAACAAGAAAGTGTTAGCAGATGAGCCTGTGTCTCACGTGGTTGGGAAGTCCAACATGCATGAGCAAAAATATGTAACAACTCATTAACAATACAATACTATATGGTTACATGACATAATATTGCATCATCAAAATTTCAATGCAGGAAAAATCCCACAAATTTATAATAAATTTTTTAAAATTTAAGATGCATCATTTTTAAAAAAAACAATTTTATATCTTTTTTAAATGATACAATTTTTAAAAATGTAAAAGGATTAAAGAAAGTAGGTTTCCAGGAGGGTGCTTAGTAATTTTTTTAAAGGGGGTGTTAGACCAAAGAAGTTTGGGTATCTCTGATTTAGAGGGTAAATAAAAAACAATTAAAATATCTAAAGGAAAGTCAGGTGGAGGAAGAATTAGATTTACCACAGAATAAAAGAGTAGGAAAAAAGGCATTTTTCTTAAAAAAAAAAAAAGCATTTATTAAGTACCTTCTATGTACCAGGCACTGTGCTTAGCAATATACAAACATCTCATTTAATCTTTACAACAACCTGGGACATAGGTGCTTTTATGATTTCTACTTTACTTTTGAGGATATTAAGGAGGGAAAGAGGTTAAGTTACTTGCCCAGGGTCACACAACCAGTAAGTACTTGACACTAGATTTGAACTCAAGTCTTCCTGATTCCAGTCCCAATACTCTATGTACCCGACCTCTCAGCTACCTCTGTAGAAGCAGATTTTAACTGAAGAACTAACCATTAAAGTCATCCAATTATGAAAAGGGCTATCTTGTGAATTAATGAAGTCCTACATCATGATGGTCAGTTCCCTTTCCCATAGGTATGTACTCTGGGAACAAGTTCAGGGAAGAAGCATCTGGTCCTTTGAATCCTGGAGAATGGAAAACATTCCTGAGTTTCTTGGCTTATCTGTGTGAGACTAGAAGAATCTGAGCCTAGACTGGCCAATTTACAAAGGTCTGCTGATGAGAATGGATTTCCAGTTACCGCTAAGACTCACAACTAAGAGTATACTCTGGTCTATCATCAGTTGCCTAGTCAGAGCAGGAATACCCAGGTATAATGTATTACCTTTATATATCTCTTACTGCCTAACTCTAGGACTTTTGTTTTATGAATCATCCCTTTTTGGCTTGAATCCTCAATCTTTCCCTTTTTATTGGTTCTTTTTGCTTGGCTTGTAAACATGCTCAAGTCATCTTATCCTAAAAAAACACCTCATCTCTTGATTCTTTAACCTCAAATTCATAACGCTTTTTGTACATCTTTTCTTCACTTTCATATTTTACACTGTAATAGAATTATTTATATGCATGTTTGATTTCCCCTATGAATTTATAAGGGAGACTGATATGCTCCTTGTTTTGCCAACAATGCACATAGTAGGTACTCAGAATGTATTTATTGAACAAATGAATTTATTTCAGACATTAGCTATAGGTTGGTAAGGGAAATGTTTATTTTTGTTGGGTGAACAATTACTTCCTGGAAACCCAGAAATTTCTTAAGCCTATAGATAAGAATAAACAATTCATGAAAATCAGAACTTAAAAAACATAGATAAATTCACCATCTTATCCACAAAAACCCTAACTCCTTTAAATGAAAGTCAAGATTTACAAAAAGGACAAATTAGAGGATGACCATTCACTTAACAAAAATGTTCACTGGTAACATTCCTTAAATAGCTATGAAAGAAGGTATAATCAAAGTAAATTTCAGTGAATCAAATTTCAAATTACAAACTTCTCAGAAAGATTTTTTGTTGTATAGATTGAGATATATCTACTTATCAGCTTGAAATTCCAAACACAGCAGTTAATTAGCAGTGGTTAATCTTGCCTCTAAGGTATTGCATTTAACAATATAGTGTATATTAAAGGTACTATTTATCGTCCTGTTGGTCTCTAACTCCACTTATGAATCTGGTTAGTATTCATTCAACAAAAAATGGATAACAAAGGGTTAACATAGACTCATACAAACACACTTTCAGTTGAATGGCTGAGTTAAGAGGAACATTTTAAAAAGTCCTTTAGTGTCTTCATCAGTCATCATCTTGGGCTTCTACTCCATAATCAAGACGCTTCCTTTCTGCTCCCTTAAAATAAACAAGCTAAGAATTCCCTTGAACTCTGTCACTTCAGATGCAATAGGGGTTATTTAGGAGACCATTCAAGGATTCAATCAGGAAAGGTCCATGCCTATGATTTGCCCCCTCAAGAGCTTAGCTAAGGGACACAGAAACTCCACAGGAGGAAAGTGGGATTCAGCAGCAGGCTTTTAACCATTAAATTCCTGGGATTTACTATATTCTTATTTGTAATCATTTTCTTCATTACCATCACTTTCCCCAGACACTTTAAGGGGCCCCAACAAACTCTTTTAGCTTAATGATTTAACTGAGGCATCATAGTTAAACCGAGTAGCTATTTCATGTAGCCAAAGGTTTAATTAATTAGAATACTGAACAATGTTTAACTTTAAATTAGGTTCAAAAATTAGGTTTACAGAAACACAAGTTCCTTTTATCCCATATATTATTTTTCTAAATGGATTTAGAGACCATTGTGACTCAAAAAACTAGTCTTTATAAGTGAAATTTTAATTAAGTAAATTAAAATAAAACAAAAACACTAACTTCATTTATACAACAATAACATTCTATAGCACTTTAAGGTTTGCAAAGAGCTTTCCTCACAAGAAGTCTGTTGGGGTAGTGTGGAAGACTGGTATTGAGCCTTTTGGAAGTGGAGTCAAAAAGACCTTGATTCAGATTCTACCTCAGACATTTACTAGCTGTGACACCTTAGACAAATCAGTTAAACATTCTGTCTCAGTTTCTTTATTTGAAAAAATGAGCAATTTGAACTTCATAACTCTAACTCTAACCCTATGATCCTAGGTAGGTAGTATAAGTATTATTGTGCCCATTTTGTGGGTGAAGAAAATGGGATCTGAGAAGGTTAAATGATATCTGGTTGCACATAACCCATAAATATCTAAAGGCAAGATTCAAAACAGGTCATCTGACTCTAAGATTGCTACTTTTCCCATTACACTTCAGATCATCATTTGTATTTTTACTCATTTATTCCTAAATTCTAACATGCTATTATACTCCCAACCCTCCAAAAGAAGGAAAAAATACTACAAACCAAACAACACACCAGGTACAGAAGTCCACGATACATTTTAGTCCAAAAAGTCATGGCTAAACAGATACCCACACACAAACACCAGCAGCCGCTTCATGCTGCCCTCATTCTTTTTACATGGCTAAGATATCTGTCCTAAAATAATTCTGCAGGCTGAATGTTAGCTGCTGCTTCTCATGAGTAATCCCTACCAAGTTCTGTGGAAGTTGTGTGGGTGTCTGACAGAAGAATTTGGCCCAAAGTGTTTTTTCCAACTTAGAATTAAGCTAAAAAGTTAAGGTCACCCTTGGAACCACTTTCTTAATTGCTGTGTCATATCTTCTCTCACTGAAAAAAGACAGTCTAAAATGAATCTATTTCACCCCCTACTTTTTCATCTGCCCAGTAGTGGGAGAATCAATAGAAGGCCAAACGCAGCCAGTGCTTTAGGCCTGGTGCTGAACGTCAGTCAACGCCGGCCATATCTAAAGGTAAGTTGTTCATGATAATGATATTAATGCTTTCTACCAAGTATTGATCAAGTACTCTTCGAGGACACAATTCATTTAAGAATGAATTGAAATGACAAAATGTTGGCTATTGTTTAGGTAGCACAAATAAGTGTTGAATATTTGCCTCTATGAATGAAATGTTCCCATGCATCTTCTCTAATAGCAGTTTTGTCCCTTCAGAAACTACAGCTGTAATGATGTAACTTAATTGCTTACTTTTTCTCACAAACACTGAATGTTCCAAGTCCTGACACATCACTCTACGTTTCACATTCTCCTTTTTAAAAAATTGAACCAAAACTCGTAGATCCCATCAAGTGGCAAACATTTTAGGGATAGTTAGGCTTACTCACCTTCCAGCAGGTCTCTTGCCAGACCTGGTTCTGCCCCTGTGGACCGAACAAAGTCTGACAGGACTGCGTCCATATCAAGAGTCATGTGATCATGTAGAAGTGCTGCCCAACACTCAGCAGAGGTGGGGTTCAAGAGCAGACTAGAAGCCATCCATCTGTAGGCAAAAAGAAAGAAGGAATCTTACCTATTGATAGCACAATACAGTACTAAATAGAAAATACCAGTAGTGAGTAGTAAATCAATTCTCTTGGACACCGTATTTATGTAGCTGACGTAGGTGACACCCACCTTCCTTGACATGCAAAACATTTTCAACATTTAAGACTAACACATGATTACTTTTGTGAATGTTGGATAGTTCCCTTCCCCCATTCAGCAAGAGTTTGGCAAGGGTAACTGCCAAATATGACCTGACTGTACCTAACATTTGTGACCAACAGTTCATAGAGCAATCAAATACTGAAAAACCCAATGGCATTTCATAACCACAGGGGATTCTATAAATCAAGCGTTTATGCAAGTGAATTAGAAATAACTAGTATGTTCTTCTGTTTCCCCAAATTATGCTGGAACCATCTGCCACTGAAGCACATATAAAACACACCCGTATTTTGCACTGTGTAGTTAAATTATGTCCCAACACAGATACAGGTAGTCTTTTGTTCCCAAAAATGTATTAATAAGTCATTTGCTAGGAAGTCTGAAGGCATTTTCAAAAATTACATATGTGATTATTAGTTACTTAGATCAACCAATAAAAGCCTATTTAACCCATAATATTTTTAAAGTTAATTTCTATACTAATGGTCACAAAATGTTTAAGGGATGATGCATTCTAATTTCTAATTTTAGACAACACAAACTCCTCTTCCTCCATAATCTCATCTTCCAATGGGATTTTAATTTCCCAGTCTCCATTCCTTTTCAATCTGACAAGTTATAGGAGTATAGACTTCCCAGCTCCAAGACTTTACGTTCTATGGTTTGGGACTGAGACCTCAGCAAGTTCTGTTGGGGACAGAGAAGAAAGGAGAGAGAAGTGAACGTGGTGGGAAACAAGTTGTAAGGAGAATAGGTAAGAAACAGTGGGAAGCTAGAATTCTATTACTATAAGGCATTCTGTTTGTAACCTGGTGCTTAACATAGTCCATTGCACATAGAGCTTAAGAAATGTTTTTCATTCATGCATTCATTCATTCACACATTCAGTCTTTCATTCAATATAAAAAGTGAGTCTCCAAGTAACATTTTCCAGGCCTCAAAGATTCCCTTGCTTATTTCTCTTTCCCTGCTACCACCTACTGCTTCTAATCATGGTTTCCCTCATTCCCCAGCCCATTCTGGAAGAGAAACAGAGAAGAATCTGTAACTTCTTTAGTAGAAGAAACTCCTACCTTTACAAGTTCACATCTTTTATGTAACTTATAGTCTTAAGAAGTTGCCTAGTATTTAGAGGTTAAGTCAACTTCTCAGGGAAACAGAGATCATATGTGTCAAAGGAAGAGCTTGTGTCCATGCCTTTCTATTTTCTTGGTCAGTTCTGTATCCAGTATGCCAGTTTTTCCTCTCACTATGGTTTAGAACAAGCTAAAATACAGTTCTTTTAAGGTTTCCTAAGGCTTGCTGTTAGCAACCAAGGGACAAAATAGGGGGAAAAAATTCACCCTCTTATGACTCAGATATCCCCAATTCTCTTATCTTACTCCTTATTTAGACTTCAGGGAAAAAGATAAAGTGATAATGGTGGACCTTTATGCACAAGAGAGACCTATAAAATTTATTTCAGGAATTAAGTTACAGTTAGACTTCCTAGGATACTTTAGAGATCACTTAATCCAAACTAATTTTGAACAGAAGGAAACCAAAGCCCAGCAAAGTTAAAGTGATTTGTCTAAAGGTCATTGTTGTTGTCGTCCCTTCTTCATTCACAAAGAGGACCAATGACATCACAAGGATGAAGTCTTGACTTATACTTCAGTTGGATATAAGTGAAGCAGAGGTGTGCAAAGTCATCAGCCTCATTCTCAACTCCAGATTCTTCAAAGTCTAGATCTAAGACAAAGGTCAAGTGGCTCAGGATGCAGTGGGTGACCATGGCCTTTCTAAATTAAGGTCTTTCCCATGTCTCAATTTGTCTGAGGCCAGGCCCATTCATAAAAGGTCCTAGGTATTGTGATGGGGCCAACTGTATCCCTTTTTTTCCTCTCTGAGGAAAAAAAAAAGCAAAACAACAATGAAAAATATTTTAAGTATATAAACTTGATGTATCATAAACTGGAGGCCTCAACCAGTCCTGCAGTGGTTTCCCTTCTCAATGTATATTGTTCATTAGCCAGCTTTTCTTTTCAACAGCCAGTCATCTTTCTGAACATTCATGCTGACCACATCACAAAATCTCAGAATCGGAAGGGACTGGAGTGTCTAGGTGGCACAGTGAATAGAGCACCGGCCCTGGAATCAGGTAACACTTTTAAAGGCCAGTTCAAATCTGGCCTCAGACACTTATCACTTACTAGCCATGTGACCTTGGGCAAGTCACTTAACCCCAATTGCCCTGTCTTTCCCCTGTCCAAAAAAGAAAGAAATAAAAAAGGAATTGTAAGGGACTGATACTCTAAGGTCATACAAATAGAAAGCAGCAGATTTAAGATTTAGACACAAGTACTATCATGGAAGTCTATGAAATTTTTAGGAGGTAAAAAAGAATCCTCGAATTTATAAGGGTGAGAACCACTTAACTAGGTCATTGCTGTTAAACTAGGAATGTTAATATACTACCCAGAAGAAGTCGCCAGCAACTTGGTTTTAAAGAAACTCTTCCAGGTAGACAAAATTAGTGATAGGTTCAATACTCAAAGTTTAGGGTTGCTTACTGAACTCAATGAACCATGTCATTCCCAAACTCTCCAATTACCCTTGAGGAAATTAGGTTTTATTGAACAGAGTGTTGTGATTTTCGAAGGGTAAGGTGATACAAATGGTATGAACCACGGTATAGGCTGTTTGCACTGTGAAGTTGCATAGAAAAACAGCAAACATACCTGTATGTGGCAATGACTTGTGGCCTGGGAACCATCACCACAATGACCAAAGGAACCTCAGTTTTGCCTGACATGCAAGTATATTCTTGCTTTTTTTTTCTTTTTTAAATACAGCTAATTGAAACTTCTATGTCAGCAAGGATGCCATTAAACCCCAAACAAGGGAAGTATTTAAGTCTGAAAAATTCTTGAATAATCCACATTCTTTCTTTTGCGTCATATACAAAGAAACATGTTTGTCGATAAAGAAAACAGATTCTTTCCTTTACCATATACTTACTTAGTCTCCTGACACACACAAAAAAATAAACGAAATGAAACACTTTAAACAAGTTATACATTGCAACCCAGATCAAAAACCGTGAAGCTGCGGCTCTTAGTGAAATCTACTGGAGAATTTCTTTTCATGATGATATAGAATGGTATAAAATTCTCAGTGTTTCATGAGTTAAATAGGTAATTTAGCCACAGAAATAACACTTCAATTCAAAGCTCTTTCTGAACATTGTAGATAGTAAAGATATAAGGTAAGTCAAAGAAGGCATGACCAATTAAATGACTAATTTATGAACAAACCATGACCTAAATATTCAAGTAAGTGCTGACTTTAAAGTAGCCTTCTTGGCAGACCAGATACCTAGTCTAATGATGATGCTGTTGTTGGGCATATTTCTGGATTTCCTCTTTGGGGATTGTCTTGGAAACCTGTGGTGCCTTTGGGGGGCGGGGGAGAGCTATCCTCAATAATAGTAAACTTTCATCCTTAAAAGAGGGTTTGACTTCTAGAAAAAAGATGAGGGATTGGGAGTTATTTATTGATTAAGGTTAGTGAACAAATAGGGCACAACTATTGGGGTGGAGCAATTGTTAAAATCAACAGACTGATTTTCTCAGGTGTCTCAAACCAGTGCTGAAATCAATCTCTGAAGATAAGTTGAATGTTTCAAATAATAGAGGTAACATGGAAACACACTTATAGCTTCACCAGGTAACACTTTTAAAGGAAAATATTCCTGCAGAGGCACAAATTTTTAAAACTGTTTTGTTACTGTAATAGTCACATTCTGCATTTTATACTGATCCTAAAAGGGCATATTTTTCTTGCAAGTTCAGTTCAATTCAATACTGTGGGAGGTACTGGGAACACAACAGTGACAAATGACATAGATCATCACAATAGATACTTTTAAAAAATTATTTGCTCTGGTAAATAATTATAAAGTCTTTCTTCCCAACCATGCCATGTATCATAAGCGGTTGACAGGAAAGAAATTCAAAGGGAAGATTAAGTATTTTTAAAAGAATAAATTATGGCAAAGCAAAAAGAAGAGATAGCCTTGGAGTTGGGAAGACTGGGATTCATGTCCTCATGAAAAGACCAAGTGGACAAAAATGCCCTTTTCCCAGATTATGACATAAGTTTAGATGGACAGCTTATAAAACCTCTGTGTGTGTGTGTGTGTGTGTGTGTGCATGTGTGTGTGTGTGTGTGTGTATCTGGGACAGACAATAAAAACAGACAATAACGTGTACCTGATTTTGAATCTAAGGAGAAACAGACTAGGTTGCCACTGAAAAGTTATAGAGCTCCTCCAAAGATCCTAAGTTTTGATGGAAACAAAGGTTCATCTTTTTCTTACCAACAGTCTACCTGTGATAAGACAAGGAATACAACTGTCTCCAAATAATCAAAAATGAATATTGCACAGAAGGTAGTACGGAGGTACATACTGGATGTGTGTAGGATGTAAAATTTAACTAATAAGGAACTCAGAAAAAGAACAGGAATAAAAGATGTTATCAAAGGAAATATAGGATAAGTAGATCATGTGGCAAGGACAAGAGATAATGGGCAAATAGCCAGAGTGCTGCAATGGAACCATGTCAACACTGGAAAAAACAAGGAATACCTCTAGCACATTGGATGACTCTGCTCACCTCCCTGGCTCCTAGTTTTATAAGAGAGCATAAACAAGAATCACACAGGATTACCAGGCATGGATGGAGAGCAATCAATTTGACTGGAGACAATAAACAAATTAATGACATCACAGATCCATTTGAATATTTTTGTAAGATAGCATTAACTTGTTTTTGGTCAACCATGTCATAAGACTGGCTCATCCTGAGCTTGCAGTCCCTTAAAACTCCTAGACATTGTTCATGTTGTTAGCTGTCTAGCCATGGCCCCATTCTGTAATTGTGTACTTCATTTTTACCCCAAACAAAGGAATTTACCTTTATCCTTAGTAAACATTATATGTTTCAATGCAAAAATCTATGTGGAGAACAGCTTCTAAGTAGATCCTTCCAAAGGATTTATTTTTTCAATTCATATTATGTTTGCTTTTTTTGTTGATCTTTCACACATAATTGCTGTTCACTACAACTTCTAAACATCCAGGCATCATTATCCTTCTTCTTAATGATAATAATGATAATAATAGCTAGCATTTATCTAGTGCGTTAGGGTTAAAACACATTTTCCACATAACAACCCCGTGAAAGATAAGTAATAAAAGTATTCTTATTTCATAGTTGAGTAAAAAAGCGAAGGCTCTCAAAGTGACCAAAATATTCAAAGTCACATAACCAGTATATGGTAGATCCCTGATGATGGTAGTGATAATAGACAGATTAAAAACTACAATGCCAATTACTATTCCTCACACTTACATTATAATTACTCACATTATAGAACTGTCTGAGGCTTTAAGATGAACACTTTCTTTATAACAACCCAGTGAATAAACATGGAATTACAAAATCTCAGAGGTGAAGGTAACTGAGGTTATTTAGTCCAACAGAAACTGAACAAGAATTTCCTTCCTAAGAAGGCTGTGCCCCAATTTCTATTACACACAGAGTTCGGTTAAACCATTTACAGTAGGTTTTTGACATTAGTGTTTCTTTGCCACTTTTATGAATGGTGGTATACTTGTAAATCAGACTATTTCCTTATTACCTAATAATAAACATAAGGCATTGCCTAGTGACAGCAAAAATCCAGTAAATAAGAAAATTGTAAAACCAGGCAAATGCTTGACAAACATGGTGATGTGGTAGAAATACACCGAATCTGAATTCAGAAGACCTGGTTACTCTAATACTTATTACCTGTGTGGTCATGGGCAAGTCACTCAATTTCTTTGGACCCTAATTTCCTCATCGGGGTTGTATTCAGTTGTATCTAAGTTGTCTTCTGTCTCTAAATCTGAACATTTCCAAAGTATGTGTAAAGTCTTCCTTTTTCCTCTCAAAATTTGGCAGAAGTAGATTTTCTACAGCTCTTGCCTTCTAGATAAAAAACTTAAAATTCTCTTCTCAAAACCATGCAATGAGTCCTAATCAACTACTGAATAAGATCAAACCCACTTTGCCTTACATTTTGGTCTCTCCATAGGCTGGTACCTTTGCAGTTGTTATCTCCTAGGACTCTTTCCCATGTACTCTATGTTGTAGCCAAGCTGAACTACACATAGTCTCCCATATACATCCCACTCTTTCCTGACTCTCTAATTTTGCTAACACTATTCCTTCTGCCTAGAAAGCCCTCCTTTAACTTTTTGCTTATTGAATTCCTATTTTTAAAGGCCAACTCAAATGTCACCTTGTAAAGGTAATGAAATTTGAAGATCCCTTTGTATTGCTAAGCTGACAGGTACTTAGCACCTAGTTTCAAATTAAGCCTCTGTTAAAGAAACAGAAGGTATGAACCCCTGTTGCTGACATAACAGGAAGGTGATAAACAGAGAGGAGCAATACTGTGTATAAGGGGAAAACTCCAGCTGGGACAGTCAGAACTTCTTGGGATGAGCACCTGAAGTCTGGGCTGCTGCTGCTGGACTGGAACTTCTGTGAATAAAGTGATTTTGATTTTGAGAATGGGAGAAAGTGATTTTATACTTCTGAGGGCCAGCCAGAGCTGCAGAAAACTGAGGAAGCATGACTGTGGTGCTGGTATTTTGTATTTGGTATTTTGTTGTGACTTTGTTGATGTGTATGAATGAATGTTCTTTTGGCTTTGTTGAGCCTTGTCTTCCCAGGAACAGAGATTGTGAAGGATCTGAGATGGACTGGACACGGTGAGCTCCAATGTGGAGCAAGAACTACATGTGGAGCTGAACAAGGAGCTGGGAGCTGTCTGCCTTTGAACTCAGGTAGCAGTCAGTTAGATTCGTGAAGGAGCTGGGACCATGGAAGGAGAGCCATGGAAGCTGAAAGCTTGCCCTGAGTCAAGATGAAAAGATCTCTCTGTGGGTATTGAGTAGTGATGAAATTGTGATTTACTTGTGACCGAGGGGTGGATGGCCTGTGTATTTCCCACTACCCCTTAAGAGGGTACTGAGTAGTGACTGATGATTGAATAGTGACTGATGACTGAATAGTGACTTATTTGTAACTTAGTGTGCTCCATGGGTGGAGGACTTCGACCTTTTGTACTTTATGACTGAATGATTGAGTTATTAAGTGATTGATTGACTAAATGATTGTATTTTGTTCAAAACTATGGGACCATTTTATTGATAAGTTGTTGAGTTATTATGTCATTGTGAATGCTGTATTTTGATTTTCTGTGATAAGTTGTAACATTGTGAATGCTATACCTTGATTTTCTGTGAATGTTTTGCTCTGATTTCTACCTGAATCGAGAGTTCACTATACTATGTAATCAGAACCTTGAAAGCTGTTCACAACAGCATTCTTCTGGAAAGCTGCTTGCACATTGCTTTACACACCTCCAGAGAATTTCCATGCACTCTCCAGTTAGTAAAGATTTTCGTAGCACATTTATCACATACTATATAATTATTTGTGTATGTATCCTATCTTTTTACCAAACTCTTAATTTCATAAAGGCAGCAACTATTTTACCAAATCTTTGTATCTTACCTGGCACTTAGCAGAATTCTGTATTTCTGCAAATATGTACTAAACATTTTCAAGAAACATTTGCTTAAATTTGATTAAACAGTGTCATTTCCATGTCCTACCATTGCAATGTAATTGGAAGGTAAAGTTACTGGCAATGTTGATCCTACTGTGCTTAATCCATTCACTTTTCTAAAGGTTGGAGTAAAGTTTTCAAAACCAACATGATGCTAATGGTACTGTTTACTGATTGTTTTTGTACATTTTGTTTTCTGAAATATAATTCCAGGTATAACTTCATATGTTATCAAATTTACTGACCTCAGGTCAGGGTCCTATATCACAACCCTGAGGATGTAGTAAAAAAGTTTGTACCTTAATAAATATTAAAATAAAACTTTCTTCTTAGTTCATTAGTTTGAATGCAGATTTGGGGGCTTTTCATATTTTTTCTTTTTTAAAGGCTAAACAGACTCTAATAATAACAGCTAACATTTATTAATACCTACTATTTGCCAGGTGTCACGCTAGGCATTTTATAATTATTATCTTGTTTGACCTTCACAACACCTTTGGGAGATAGGTGCTATTATTTTCCCCATTTTATAGATAAGGAAACTGAGGTGGACACACTCAGAGTCACACAGCTAGTAAGTGTCTGAGATTGAATTCAGTCTTCCTGATTCCAGGCCCCAGGATCTATCCCATGGCATACCCAGATGCCCTTGAGTTTAGAGAAAGAAAGGCATATACTTGTTATACCTGTTTACATTACCACTCATCTACACTAGCGCAGTCTTCCCCTTCCTTCAAGATTTAACTCAGGTGTCACTTCCTCCATGAAACCTTTAGGAGTACCCCTTGATGAAAGTCAACTCTCTCTTCAACTAAGTGGCACAGTGGATAGGGCACTAGGCCTGGAGTCAAGAAGATCCAAATTTAAATCAGACTTCAAACACTTACTAGCTGTATGACCCTGAATAAGTCATTTAACCACTTTGCCTCAGTTTCTTTAATGATAAAATGGAGATAATAATTGCACCTACCTCACAGGATTATTGTAAGGAGCAAATGAGGTCTTCTTTTTTAAACTTCTGTTTATTTTTTAGTTTACATCATTGATTTCCACAAGCTTTTGAGTTACAAATTTTCTCCCCGACTTTCCCCTACCCACCACTCCAAAATAGCAATCCTACTGTATACCTCCTCCCCCAATCTGCTCTCTCCTATAACCTCCCCCATAACCCCTCTGACTTTCCAGTAGGGCAAGATGGATCTCCCTATCCCAGTGCCTATATATCTTATTTCCCAGTTGCATGTAAATAATAATAATAATTATATCTATATCTATATCTATATCTATATCTATATCTATATCTATATCTATATACCTCCCTTGTCACCCAACCCCACGGGAAAGACAAGCAATTCAATACAGGCTGTACATGTATAGTTATGCAGAACATCTCCACAATGTACATATTGCAAAAGACTGACTATATTTCCCTCCTTCCCATCTTCACTTCCACTTGTTCTATTCTCTACTTTATCCCTGTCCCTTTACAGAGGTGTGTGCTTCTAATAATGCTCCTTCCCAACCTGTCCTCCCCTCCATCATCCCCCCCCCTCTCATCCCCTTTCCCCCTACTCTCCTGCAAGGCAAGATACCCAATTTAGAGTGTATGTCATTCCCTCCCTAAGCCAAATTCAATGAGAGTAATGTTGACCCATTCCCTTTTTGCCTTCCTGTTCTTCCCCTCCGTTGTAACAGTTATCCCTCGCCTCTTCTATATGAGATGATTAACCCCATTCTGTCTCTCCCTGTCTCCTCTCATTCTATTCCTCACCCACCTCTTAATTACACCTTTTAAAATATCATCCCTTCCTATTCAATTGAGCCTGTGCCCTCTGTCTATGTACACATAGACACAAGCACTCACATGTGTATTCATATGCATAAATACCCTCTTATATAGACATATGTGTATGTATACATATGTATATACATATATATATATAGATATATATAGATATACACACACATTTATATTCCCTTCACCTATCCTCATACTGAGAAAAGTTTCAGAAGTTACAATTCTCATTTTTCCATGTTGGCATGTAAATAGTTCAACTTTGATAAGTTCCTTATGATTCCTTTTCCATGTTTACCTTCTTATGATTCTTGTGTTTGAATGTGAAATTTTCTGTTCAGTTTTGGTTTTTTCCTCAAGAATGCCTGAAAGTCCTCCATCTCATTGAATGACCATATTTTCCTCTGAAACATTATACTCAGTTTTGCTAGGTAGGTGATTCTTGGTTTTAATCCTAGCTCCCTTGATCTCTGGAATATCATATACTAGGACCTTTGGTCCCTTAATGTAGAAGCTGCTAGATCCCGTGTTATCCTGATTGTGTTTCCACAGTATTCAAATTGTTTCTTCTTGGCAGCTTGTAATATTTGCTCCTTGATCTGGGAACTCTGGAACCTGGCTATAACATTTCTAAGAGTTTTCTTTTTAAGATTTTTTTCTGTGTGTTTATATTTTATTTTATTTATTTTAGTTTACATCATTCATTTCCATGAGATTTTGAGTT
>CM053582.1:464813123-464838303 GCA_028627135.1 Pseudochirops cupreus | reverse complement strand
CTCACCACTAGGAATAGAAACAGTTCCCGTTCAGTTAGACAAACAGTTATTAAGCACTATGCTAGGTGCTGGGCAGATCCAAAGACAGAAAACAACATAATCACTACCCCTGAGGAGCTCAAAGTCTTCTAGGGGGATTAAGGCCAGATTTTTTTTTTCATCAGCTTGGGAAATTGCCCATGTGCAAACTCCTCCCACACATACAGTTAGTCTCCTTGACTCTAGCTTGGTCATAGTGCATGGGTTATTAACTTTTTTTTTGTGACATGGTCCCCTTTGCAGTCTGATGAAGGATCTGGATGCTTTCTGATAACAATGTTTTTAAAGACATAAAACAAAATACATAAAATTATAAAGGAAATCAATTATACTGAAATAATTATTAAAACACACACATGCATACACACACACACACACATATATATCTATATATACACACACACCTATATTTGTGTGTGTATATATGTATAAATTCACAAACCTCAGATTAAGAATAGTATTTTAGAGAGTTGCCAGAAGGCACTAATTGATTATTGCAGGTAGTGCAGTGCATGGAGTACTGGGCCTGGAGTCAGGAAATCTGGCCTCAGACACTTACTGGCTGCGTGACCCTGGGCAAGTCACCTAACCCTGCTTGCCTCAGTTTCCTCATCTGTCAAATGAGCTGGAGAAGGAAATGGCAAACTACTCCAGTATTCTTGCCAAGAAAATCCTAAATGGGATCATGGAGAGTCAGACATGACAGAAAAATGTCTGAGTAATAAATATCAGAGATAAGACTTGAATTCAGACCTTCCTGACTCTGAGACTAACCTTCTATCTGTTATACCAGGCTGTCCCTCAAGGGGGAATAATATGTGTAAGCAAATAAGTAGGTAGACTGTGGTAAATATGTAGAAAAGAGAGAAGGAAAGTGATTATGGAGGGAAGGATCATTTTTATTTGAAAAGGGATATCATTGAAAGCTTCATGGAAGAGGTGGGACTCTTGATCTTAGACTTGAAGGAATCAAAGGATTTCAACAAATGAAGATATTGAGGAATTCCTTTCCAAGTCTGTGTAAATGCATTGTGGCAGGAGAGGGCAGGAATAAGTTGCAGAAGTACAGTTGTCCAGTTTGGTGGACAGGCTGAAAAAGTATGTGCTACAGTAAATAGAGCACTGAATCTGGAGTCAGAAGGAACTGAGTTCAAATACGGCCTGTGATACTAACTAGCTGAGTGACCCTGACCCTGGGCAAGTCACCTAATCTCTATTTGCCTCAGTTTCATCATTTGTAAAATGGATATAGTTATAGCACCTACTTCTCATTTGTAAAGTGCCTACACATAGTAAGAGATATATAAATGCTGGTTAATATTGGATATTGTCATCATCCTTGAATGCTCAGATAAGGAGTTCATATATTATCTTGTAGGCAGGTGGGAAGTGGTGGAATATTTTTGAACAGTGGAACAAAGTGCTTAGATCTCTATATGAAAATTTCTTTGGCAACAGTGTGTAGTATGGATTGAAGATGTAGGAAGACCAATTAGAAAGTAATTAAAAATAGTTCAGAGGAGAAATAGCAAGAGCCCAAATTATGCTAGGGACAGTGGGAATGGAAAGAAGGGGATGGATTTGAGAAACATAGCGGAGGCAGAATGAGATGACTTGGCAACTAATTGCATGTGAGAAATGATAAAGTAGGAAGAGTAAAAAGGTGACTTCAACGTTTCAAGCCAGGATGACTGCAAGGAAGGTCACCCTTTCAACAAAACAAGGAAAGTTAGAAGGGAAGGGAAGATTTAGGAGGGAAGACCATGAGTTGTGTTTCAAACATGTTGAGCTTCAGGTATCTCCCAGACATAGAAGCAGGGTGGTTGTTCACAGCAGTAGGCAATATACCATGGGAGCTTCAGGAAGAAACTGCCTCTAAATATGGCAAACTTTTATGGATTGGACTTTATTCATTCAGAGTAAAACACCACAATGTCACTGATTTTGAATTAAGAATCCATACTTTTCTATATCATAGATGGTGGCACTGATAAAAAAAATGACATAATTGGGTGCTTGATCAATACATTCCGCAGGAATTAGACTCTGATTTCCAACTTTGGTGGAGTTGTCTATCTTTATCAGTGCTAGGCAGTGCATTAAAAAGATAGTGATGTTATCTTCCCAATATTTTCAAAATTAAGATATTTGCTCCCCAGTTCCATTCTATCTTTCAGGTCTTTTTTCTCCCCATCACTCTTCCCAACTTGAACTCTTCACTCCAGCCACACTGGTTTGCTCCCTCTTTTCCTCTAACCATATTTCATTCATCTTTGCTCCTTTTTTTATTAATCTGAAAGTGCCCTTTGCCTCTCTTTCAATCTATCCTAGTCATACTTTGCCTTTAAAGTACTGTTTAAGGTCTAACTTCTCAATAATAAAAGCAATAACTACTTACATTTATGTGATTCTTTATAGCCTACCAAAATACTTTCCTTAAGATAGTTTTATGAGGTAGATAATAAAGTTATTATGATGTCAGAATTCAATTTAAACATTTACTGAGCATTTACTGTTTGCAGGGCTCTGCACTAGATGCTGGGGATACAAAGACAAAATTTAAAGTAATCCCTACACTCAAAGAGTGTAATATGACTCAGAATCACAGAATTTTGGAGTAGGAAGGGTCCTCCTATAATATTGCCAACAAGTGGTTGATTGTTCAGCCCACAGAGACAGGGAGGAGACAACCCCTAGTTCCCAAAGTGCTCTATTCGATTTTCAGACAGCATTAATTGTTAAGTTTTTCCTTGTTTCAATCCAAAATCTTTTTCTCGTTGCTTTCTGCTTTCTAAAGCCAAGGAAAACATGTCTAATACTTCTTTACTTGAGAGCCCTTGAAGTATTAAGTATTCGGCTATCATACTCCAATGAAGTTATTTCTTTTCCAGGCCAAACATCCCCAGTTTCTTCAGTCAGTGCTCACATGAGATGATTGCAAGGCTCTTCATGATCTTGGTTGCTCTCCAGCTTCTCAGTGTCCTTCTTGAAATATGGATTGTAGTGATGAACATGATACTTCAGATGTGATCTGATCAGGATAGGTGGGGGCAATGGGAATAAAATTTTCCTCTTCTTGAATGCTGCCAAAGATTATAATAGCTTTTTTGGTTGCTGGTTACCAGTGACTCATACTGAACCTGCAATTCACCAGAAACATCAGGGTCTTTTTCAGTTGAACTGAAGTGCTTTCTAGTCACATCTCATCTGCCTTCTACTTGTAAACTTGAATTTTTCCGTGCTCAAGTGTGAGAATTTAAATTTATCTCTATTAAATCTCATTTCCTTTGGACACTTTTCCTTTGAGTTGAAATCTCATCTCCCTCAATTTCTACTGATTGTTGCTAGTTTTGCCCTCTGGGAATGAGTGCAAGTATAACCCTTCTTCCATGTGATAAACCTTCAAAATGTTGAAGCTAACTATCCTTTCCCGTGCCCCAACCCATCCCCATCTTTTCCCTAGGCTAAGCATTCCTGATCCCTTCAGTTGATCCTCCTACGGCATTGTCAAAGAAGAAAAATAAATACTATACTCTGCCTCATTTGGGACACAAGTCTGTCAGAAACAATTTATAAATTTAACTAGTTTTGTTTTGGTCTTTCTTCTTAGAGGGGGAAGCATCCAAACAGCAGAACTTCCTCATGCCTTCAGAAATCAAACCCAAGCCATATTGGAGTTATAATTTATGGTATACTCAAACAAAGAAAAATTCATAATATGATGGAATACAGTTACAGAGCTTAGGTTAAAAACAATCAGACATAACAGTTGCCATTTAAAATAATGGCACATCCTAGAAGACCATTTCCTTAACCATTAAGTCCAACCAAAGGGGGAGTTAGGCAACATCCTCAACTAGACTAAGGTGTCTACCTCTAAGTCTGATTCCTACCCTTAACTGATTTTTATAGGCTCTTAGCACTAGTTCTTTAATCTTTAGTTCCCTAATGGAAAGTAATTAGATCTCTGGAAAAAGGAGGGTAGGTGGCATTTAATAGAGGGCATTCTTTTCCTAGAAGTATGATTAAGTAAATTTGGAAAAAAGACTTTACTCTGGAGAAATATTTATTTCTTAACCTTTAGGAAATAAAGGACTTTCATGTGATTATACAATGCATTCTCTTTTCTCCTCAGTGTCCTTCTTAAAACATGATATCCCAAATGGAATATAATATTCTAGATGTGGTCTGACCAGGACAGAGAACCACCAGACTATCATCCCCATTGTTCTGAACACTATGTTTTTCAATGAAATTAATTCCTAATGCACATAGAGAACAGTAAAACTAAAGATTTTTCTTTCATTTTACAAATGAAGTAACAGATTTATAGAAAATCTTCTACATTTTACAGATGAGGAAACTTAGAGGAAACATTACTTGTCCAGGGTCATATGGATACTGTGTCAAAGCCAGTCTCCTGTAACTTGGTTCAATGGTTTATCCACTGACCAGACTGAACAGATTTCCCAAATCATAGCAATTTCTCCTTCCTCTGAAATTATTTTATGCTACTATCTGTATTATTGTTTTAATTTTTCATCTCAGTGGAAGGCGGGAATTATATCTTTTTTTTCTTTACTGTGTCTCCCACAACTACACCATGCATATGACAATCACTCAGTTGTATTTTGCTGTCTTACTTGCTTCTTTGATAGCCTACTTATTGCCTTAATGAAAACTAATGGGAAAGCTGTGTTTTGTCTTGGAATTTCAAATATGATTCTCATTTCAAATTTTTTTCTTTCAAAGTCTGTGCCCCTTTATTGGACATTTTAGGAAGAAAGGTCAGTGTGGTTTAATGGAAAGCACCCTGAATTTGGAATCATAGGATCATAGAATTAGAACTGGAAAGGACCTCAGTGATCAAGTAGTCCAGCCCCTTCATTTTACAGAAAAGGAGATAGAACTCAGAGTTCAAGTGATTTATCCAAGGTTACACAAGTAGTAAGTAGCAACTATGGCATTTGAACCTGGTCATCTGACTCTAGAGGAATGATTTTCCCACTGTTCTACTCTGCCTAGTTTCTAGTCCTAGAGTATCTTCTGATTAGTTGTGTGATCTTAGTGAATCACTTAACCTTCTCAACTTTAGTTTCTAAAGGAAGGAGATTGGACTATAATTTCTAAGGTCCCTTCCTGACCTTCTATGTTCAGTATAAGGAACTATCAAATTGAACTATTCAAAAAAAGAAACTTGAAAGAATAAATGAATGGGAAAGTATTTAAATGCTTATTACATGCCAAACAATTTGCTATGGTCTGGAGATACAAATAGGAAGAGGTAGTTCCTTCCCTATAGCAAGTTGAGCTGTGGGGTGGATGAAAAAGCCAAGAAATCTAAAAGGGATAGTAGGAGTACAAACGGCTATACTCTAGGGTACTTCTGCTGCATTGTTAGGGCAGATGACAGTGCTGGGGGCCTGAATTATGTAGAGGTTAGGCAGATGGTAAGGTACAATGGTCTTCTCTATTATCAGAAGAAAGAGAGTGGGTGAATTCCATCTCATCCAATCTGTGTGAGCAGCCAAACAGTCTGGGAAGGGTTCCTTCTGGAGTGTCTTTTCTACCCATCAGGGGAGGAGTTAAGGAGGAAAACAGCTGAGTAAGCAGAACTCTCATCTGTGTTACTCTGGATACTATGGCTCACTTAATGAGCTCTAGAATACAGTAACTTTTTTGACTACCATGTTCCTCCATTGACTTGTCTCAAGTCATATCCAGGTTTACAGCTGTCTGTCTCCCATACAGTGAGAACAGTTATAATATAAACACAACCCAGACAACAACAACAATAGTAATTGCACAAGTGCCTTTGGGAAAATTCCCATCACCCTCATTCTCACCATTATCTTCCATATCATTGTGACAGACACTCCTGTTAAAGATAGATAGACAGATAGATAGATAGATAGATAAAATTAGGTCAGAAAGGTCATTTGAGGCAATATTGTGCCATCTAAGGTATTTGTATAGGCAATGGGGAATCAAAACAGGTTTTTCAGCAAGACCAGAAAAGTATCATGGTTAGACTTATAAGTTAGGAAGTTTATTTTGATAGGATAGCTTAGATGAAGGTAAAATTTGAGGTAGGAGCATCACTTAATAGGCTAACAGAATAATTCAGGGAGGAGTTGAGAGAGTTTCAACCAGGACAGTAGCTTTGACTAGAGAGGATACAAATGTGAAAGGTGTTGTAGAGATAGAATCCTACTTAAAATAAGTGGATCAGTGACGAAGACTAAGAAATAATTACCACCATGTTGCCTCTCTAGCTGAATTTCAAAACTGAGGACTAAAAGATGGCTCATTCCTTTCTTAACCCAGAAGCTTCTCTGCTTGTGTGTGGGAAAAAATGTCCAGTCTTGGCCAGTAGCAAAATGATTTTCATCATTATAACCTTGTTATCAATGGTTTCAAACTGCTTAAAAATTTTCCTTCAGGGCTGCAACTCTCCATATTTGGTCTTGCGCCAAAAGGTGTAGTATTTGAGTGAAATTGGTCTCGCCATTCTTCCCTCAGGGGAGCATGGAAATATATTTTTTCTGCTTAAAAAATTCAGTTCACTTCTTGGCTCAAACAACTGAATTTATAACCATCAACTTCATATCTAAGTCAGTTTCAATAAAGAATCAAATCTATAAAACGTTAAGATGTTTGAGCTAAGGTAGGAAAGTAGTCTAAATCCTATTCTTAGAATAGGAACTGAAAGAAGTTTATGGAGTGTTCAAGTTTATTCTGTCAGAGGTGTGCTGCAAATTGGTAAATCAGAGAAGGAAAAAATTAGCAGTTTCTAATGAAATGGTTATTTATACTGCCCTCCCCAACATTAACATGGTAATAATAGAGCCATGTTTTTCTTACTCCGTCTATTATCCTAGTTAGGAAATGAAATGTACAGTAAAAATAATAGACTACTATTGCTTATAATTTTAAAATATCACAAATTAAAGTCAAATCCTATTAGAACTCTCACAACCGAAACGTTATTTAACAAAGTACTTCCAAGCTGTACCTACTGGCCCACATACTACGAGAAGAATCACAGAATGTTCAGAGATAGGTGGGACAGTAGAGGCCATGTACTAATAATTATATATAAAACATACAAAAAATAGGAATTTCGAAAGGATGAGATAAAAGTGAAATAATATTTGATTATAAAGTCAATAGATAGTCACTGGAGTATCCTGAATAGGACAATGACATAGCCAGACTTTTGCTTTAGGTAACTCACTTTAGCAGCTGCATGTAGAATGGATAAGAGAAAGAGAGATAGCAAGAGAGAGAGAGAGAGAGAGAGAGAGAGAGAGAAAGGAAGAGAAAGTAGAGACAAGATTTGGTGAAAGAGTGAGGAGCTAATGACAACTCTGAGGCTATAAGTCTGAGTGACTGGAAGGATGATGGTTCCCTGAACAGAAATAGGGAAGTTTGAAAGTGGATGACTTTGGGAGAAAAGATAGTGTCACAAGAGCTGTTGTGCCCATTACCAACCATCTATTCCTCCTCATTCTGTAGTACTTCATCCCACATCAAATGAAAAAGAGGATGGGGCTCTTACTCACTTACTGACTACCCTAGAATGCAAATTCCACCCTTCAAGGACTGCCTGATGCAGTGTTCTAGAAGATAGCAGGAAGAATGAGGATGAAGAGGATTTTTCAAATGGTGCCTATACAATTGCTATTGTTGCTTGGGGTTTGTTTGTTTCATGACTGTTTCAAGGATTCCCAACTTGGCTCAGGATGGGAGAAACTGGGAGCTTGCCCAGCAAAGGGAGAAGACAGAATGGGCTAGTGTTGGCTGTTGATGCTAAGTGAGGTTGTTTTGGAGACAATTACCAGAATTGGCTATTGTGGGAAGGACAGGATATTAACCATATTCCCACACTCTGATTGGCTGACTATATATCTCTTGGGAATAGGCCACCAACCCTTCCCCCTCCCCCTTTCACCATTTCCTGACCTCCACTTTGGAGACCATTGTTTTAATTTATCTACTTCTTCAATCATTGTTTCTGTCATCAAGTATATTGCCCATCCCTCTCAGGTTCCTGCCATTTGTAAATTTGATAAGTATGGCTTATTCGTTTTTCCAAGTCACTGTTCAAATATGTTTATTGGCCCAGTGTCAATCACAGACCCCTAGAGCACCAGTAGATATCTCCTTCCAAATCCATATCTAACTACTGATAACTTCTCTGGGTATGACCGTTCAACCAGTTCTGAATCATAATCATATTATTGTATAGCTTACTATCATTCATTGTTTCCACAAAAATACCAAGACCATGTCAAATAGTTAACTTAAGTATAGGTAAACTGTATCTGCAGAATTTCCATGATCTACCAGATTAATAAACCTATCCAAAAAAAAATAAAAGAATTTGAGAAAGAAAGGTTAGTTAGCCTTCAGAAAGTACAAAGGCTAAGCACTAGTTCACAGACCATCCTTTATAGATTTTCCTATGAATCTTGCATGACCACTCCTTGATAAATCCATGCTGGCTCTTTGCAATTAACATTCCTGTTCTAGACATTCCCAACCATCCCTTTAATAATATCTTCTGAAATATTTTCAGGAATTGAATTCAAGGTCCCTGGCCTCCACTTTGCAGACTCCATTCTCTTCCATTTTTTGAAAAATCAATACCTCTTCTTTTTTCATTCTCATAATCTGACAAAAATCATTGAAAGGGGCTCAGCAGTCATGTCTGCCAATTCTTTCAGTACATGAAAATGTAATTTGTCTAGGTCAGATAAATTGAACTCATCAAAGGCAGCTAGGTTCCCTCCACTCCTTTTTTATCTTGGGTGTCATCTTTCTATAAACCATTTTTCTTCTGTCTTTTTCAGCCCAATTATCATTCTGCTTGAAAAAGAAAACAGAAACAAAATAAGATTGAATTGCTATCCTTTTTCTCCATCAGCCAGAGGAGCCAACTTACTCCTTTTTTGGCTACTCCTCTTTTACCTGATAATAGCATGTGGAAAAAACCAAAAACCACTTTTTGAGTATTCTTAGCTTTACTCACCAGTATTTCACCTTGTTCTGAGCTTCCACACTCCTGACATTATTTTTAGAGGACCAAACTCCATTTTCATATTCATGTAAAAAAGAGGTAGTCAAACCATCTAAGATCTATAATTTTATGACCTTTAAGTTTCCTTTTAGTCATAAGATCATAAATATAGCCTGACTCCCTCCTTTGACATGGATATGCAAGTGATGTTCAGTCAAATCAACTTTCATGCATTTATGTATCTATGTATCTATAAATATGATTTGGCAAAAGGATATACATCTATCTATATAAATATAATGCATTTTATATATATGGTATTGTATTATGCAATATATAAATTATAACATGTTGTTGTTCAGTTGTTTCAATTGTATCTGACTCTTTGTGACCCCATTTGGGGTCTTCTTGGCAAATATACTGGCGTGGTTTGCCATTTTCCCCCCAATTCATTTAACAAATGAGGAAACTGAGGCAAACAGGGTTAAGTGACTTGCCTAGGGTCTCACAGCTAGTAAGTGTCTGAAGTCAGATTTGAACTCAGGAAGATGAGTCTTCCTGACTCCAGACCTAACCCTCTCCCCACTGCACCACCTAGCTGCCCTCATATATTATAATATATAAATTACATCATTATACATAATATAATTTACCTACTGTAGTTATAATACTTTGTGTATATGGATGCATCTTCGACAAATCCAAGTTTATTGGTGAATTGTATGCACAATATTTAGTAGTATGAAAGTATGACAATAGAATTTGGTTAGTTCCTTGGATGTCATTATAAAAGAATGTGATTTGCAGTCACTTTAATAATATGATTTATGTCAAATTTGGGCTACAAATTTCCTATACAAATAGGAAAAAAGAGTGACCATATTCACTAATTACACTGATAATAATTCATATTTACATAGCACATAAGGTTTATAAGCTGTGTATGTCTAGACTTTATAAGGTAGGTAAAGTATTATTACCAGCCTCTGACAGATTAAAAAATTAAGATTTGATGAACTTGTCACTTTCTTATCTTACATAACTTTCATTGTGAACGTTTGAACCTATGCCTTCTCTTGACTGGAAATCTATTTTTTTTTCTCCTACACCTGCCTCTAAGCAACAGAATTGTTAATGGCTTCCAAAATTGTATGAATAAGAAGATCTAAAATTACTTTAAATAAATGGTCTAATTTCTTCTTGTGGATATCTAACACATGATAGACACTACAAAGACACTAATAAGAAAAAGACTTTTTTTGAAAGTCATAGGCTCATAGCAGTATAGTTTAGAGCTGGAAGTAACCCCAAGTACCATCTAGCTCAAATCCCTGTGGACCAGAGAGGCTATGACTTGTTCAATGTCACACAGGTTGTAACTGTCCAGAGTCGAGATTTGAATTCACGTCTTCTATTCCTGAGGCAATGCTCTTCCCCCCGTATTTTATCTGGAGGAAATTGTGCAATTTTTTTGCATTGTTAAAAAGTTCAAAATCCCAAATTTGCCTCATTCCATTTTATTCATACAGTTGAATTTTATCCTTTGTTACTTTTAGCAAGATTCCTGATGTTTTATTTGTGAATATTCAACAAATCTGGTGCTGCAAGGAAATACACAATTAACATGTGAAACACTTGTGAAATTCAAGTGACATCTTATACTCAAATTTATAACCTTGGTGGACCAAAAAGGCACTTAGTTCAAACAAATGATTATAATTGACAATAGATGCATCAACCTGACCTTAATTAGTGAATTTACTCATTGTCTTTTGTGTTTCAGCCATATGGATTTCAAACCAATCAAAAATTCATCGTAAAGAGGTTGAGTACTTTAAGGTACGTTTGTGTGACAGGGAAGTCGAAACATAAATCTTCATATGCAATAGAATGCCTATACATGTACTCACATCATTATGAAATTGTTCATGACAGCTTTGTGGAGGGGTTGTATGTCAAACGTGTTGCTACTGATTCCCAGGGATGAGATAATGTCTCTGACACCTGAGTCACCCTGAAGTTTAATCATTACAGGTAGAGTACAAGCATTTATATTGCTAAAGTAATGTGGTTTTTTTTTTTAGCACAAGTCAGGACAATTGCCTTCATGTTTTCAGTGTCTGTAAAAGTTCACTTTTTAGTTCTTATTATCTCCTAGAAATAGATCATTATCATTCCCTGTATTTGCAACCTTAAATATTCTAAGAGATTCAAGTTAGGCAAAAACAATGTTTTGCTCCTTTATAATGTTCTAAAAGTTCTTGTGATAAAACTCTCTCCTCGTTTTATGCATGATAAAATATATTTTGGGTGCTGTTTTTGCCTTATCTTTTTATACTTTGTGAAAACCATTAACAGCAAAGTGCATGAATGTCAAAGATCTTTACGAATTTACTTCCATATATGTAACTTCAAACATTTTATTCAGCAGAAAATCTTCAGTTGCTCAATCTGGGAAATGTGGGGTTTTAATCTAATAATGTAAAATCACCAGCATTTTCATTTATATATAATCAGCTTGGGCCAAGATCTGTTATTACAACTCTTCTTTCTTTGTTTAACCATAACAACCAAACCTATGAACTTTGTCAATTATTTCTTTATGCATAATTTCTTTATACATAAATGCTAAGAATAGTTCACATGAATCACTTTATCCTTTTGCCTAAAAAATGTTCTCTCAATAGCTGAGTTAGGGAGAGAGGAGTCAGATAGCATTTATAAAATATTTAGAATTTTTGGAGATTAAATTCCACAAAAAAGCAGAAATGTGGCATCTATCTGCCAAACTTCCTGACAAAAGTATCCCCAATGTAGTCAATATCAGTAAAGTAGCTATAGGCTCTGGGTTCCATCTATGTAATTTTTTGGGAAGATATAAAATAGCTTGTCTGACTCTGATTAGATTTTAAAGGTGTAAAAATATTCTATTGCTGTCTAATGGCACCTAGCTATTAAAAATACACATTTAAAAAAAAAATACCCCACCCTCCCAAGTATCCGGGCCTTAGAATTTAACACATAGATTGTTAGTCAAAAAAAAAAAATGAGCCTCTCTTCTTGTGCAATTTAGAATACATTCTATGATAATGTCATATCCCTGAAGCATTGGATAACCTGAATTTCTCCAATGAGATTACTTTGAAACAAATAAGATATTATTTTATTTAGCTTATATAATATGATGCTGTTTCATTGAAGTATAGGAAGCCTGAACTGCTCACATGGAATCCCCCTAAAGTAAACAAGCCTTGCTAAAGTAGTATGGAAATATTCTCAACCAAATTGTCTCATAGGTTAATTATGGGTAAAGATGGTGTCAGAGTCCTTTTTTTAAAGTCTTGTGCTTTGGCACAGAAAAAGGAGGTGTTATATTTGTTTTACTTGGCCTCGGAGGACAAAAAAATTGCAAGGAGGCGAACTTAGGTTTGCTATAATGAGAAACTTCTGAATAATTAGAGCTCTCCAAAAGTGGAATGGGCTGGCTCCAGGATTTAGCTGGTCTCCCCGTTTTGGGGGAAGTCTTCAAGGAAAGACTTGTTGGCTCTGTTGTAGAGGGAGTTCTTTTATTGGACTAGATGGCTCCTGAGATCCTTCTCCATTCTGAGATTTTTGTGAACTAATAAACTGAAACTGCCTGTATAGGCCAGACCTTTCTGTGTTTCGGTTCCTGCTGAATTTTAAGATGTGTCTGATATAAATAAACATCGGTGACCTAAAATGAAAGCATCCAGTGAAGTTGCATATGTGGGCCTAGGTTCTAAAGTCAGAATGCAAATCCCGGATAGTTAAAAAGTACTCTTGAAAAATCCCCTGAACTACCCATAAATTACAATGCTGTACCTTTAATGGTTGGCATTTTAAAAGGACTTGTGTCTCTTTAAAAGAAGGAAGTTTCTTTTTGTTTTGTTTTCCCTGAAGGTTACAGTTGAATCTAAATTTGTTAATGATATAATTCTATTTGTTTAAGTTAATGGTATAATTCTATCACATAGTCAGTCTGCAACTTACAAAATCCCAATTAACAAATGAAATTTATATTTGAGCAGGCACTGCTGCCATCTTTCTACCTTGCTGCTGGCACAGCTGGAGGTGGCTTGAATCAAGAAGAATTCCCCTTCTTACTTCCAGGCAGGCAATTCACTGAATCTATAGCTAAAAATATGTATTCTTGAACCCCAAGTTGAACCTCAAAATGCACTTTTTCATGGATTCCACTGACCCCTATCTTGATGTAATCACATAGCACCAGGACCTAGACACGTGCCTGGCTACTAGACCTCAAATAAAGACCATCCTGCCCTTCCCTGGAAGTAGTCCACTCAACATTGGAATAAGTTCTGGGACAAAGCTGACCTGGTTGAGGATGGGTATGTTAGTCTTTTCTCATTCTTTTATAACCAGCCTGGCTCCAGTACTCTACAAACCCTCACCTTGACTGTTATTAGGCAAAACCAGGACCAGGGACAGAATACAATGCTCTCTTGCTGGATGAATGTCTTGTCTTCTCCCAACTTCTTTATTCGTTTGTTTGTTAGTTTGTTTGTTTTGTTTGTTTTTGGAGGGGGGAAGGCAGGGCAATTGGGGTTGACTCGCCAAGGTCACATGGCTAGTAAGCGTTAAGTGTCTGAGGCTGAATTTGAACTCTGGTCCTCCTGACTCCAGGGCCAATGCTCTACCCCAACTGCTTTCATAGATAATCAAGTCATCGCTATTTTTTCAAAAGTGACCATTTACTACACTATGGCTTCACTCCATAGCTATGTAATTCTGAGAGGTTTAGGCTGCCTAGTACAAAGTGCTAGTCCTTGGCCACCCCTCCCTACTCTCTCATTTCCATTCATATCAGCTTAATTACTCCTACTGTCCCCAGTTTTCCATTGTGCCCTGTTCCATTGTTTGTAATAAACCTATCCCCTCTCCACATGAAATAAATAGTAATAATTAATTTTTGTTATTCGTTAGTTTCAGTCATATCCAACTGTTTGTGATTTGGGGGTTTTCTTGGTGAAAATACTGGAGTAGTTTGCCATTTCCTTTTCAAGTTCATTTTACAGATGAGGAAACTGAGACAAATAGAGTTAAGTGACTTGCCCAGAGTCACACAGCTAGCAAGTGTCTGAGGTCAGACTTGAACTCATCTTGACTCCAGGCCCAGCCCTCTATCTACTATGCCACCTAGTTGCCCCTAATTAATTGGTAGCTAGCCTTTACATAGCACTTTACCTGTGCAAAGTTCTTTAAATGTTGTCTCATTTGTTCCTCACAACAATTCCATGAAGTAGGTACTGTTTTCACCCCCATTTTCCAGATGAGGAAACTGAGGCACGGAAAGGTTAAGTGTCTAGCTTAGGGTCACAGTAATTACCTGAGGTAAAATTGGAACTAAAGTCTAACTCTTCAGTCCTGGGCTCTATCCACTGTGCCTCCCAGCTCTATCTGCTTAAAATTGGTATGCAAAGAAATCAGTTATATTTATTTTTAATTTACTTATGTATGTATACGTTGTTTTCCCCAATAATATATATGTATCTAGAGGCAGGGACTGTTTCATTTTCGCTTTATTTTCCCAATGCCTAGGGCAGGGCTTGGTACGTAGAAGGAGCCCAATAAACACAGTGTTGAAATGAATGGAGAGTGGCATTATATTCTGATTCACTGATACTTTTAGTGCATTGGTATAGATGTCCAAGGGGTAGCTAGGTGGTTTAGTGGATAGAGTACCAGGGCTGGAGTCAGGAAGATCTGAGTTCAAACCTGGCCTCAAACATTTACTAACTGTGTGACCCTGGGCAAGTCACTTAACTCTTTATCTCAGTTTCGTCATCTCTAAAATGGGGACACACTGGAGAAATGGCAAACCACTCCAGTATTGTTGCCAAGAAAATCCCATAGTCAAAGTCCATGGGGTCATGTAGAGTGGGACATGACTGAATGACTGAACAACAAATCTAAGTCCCAAGACCTGAGTTTTAATTCTAGTCATTTCTTCTCTTTGAGCCTGTTTACTCCCTCCAAAATTTTCTCTAAGTAGTTCCCTTCCAGCTACTATACTTTACATTTCTGTTAATTTAATATTATAGTGAAACAATATTGTGCAGTAAACAGGCTTCTGGGGACTGTCCTGAGAGCCTAAGCACCATTTTAATAATTTATTTTTACAGGTAGAAAAATGTCTTCCTGGTAAATAGTTATCTAAGTATTCAACTTAACAACAAACATTTGAACTACAAACTACTTGTAAGTTGGAGACTGGTTGTAGTGGGATAATGTCATATTTTCAGGTTTCAATAAAAATGTACTTGCCCATGGCATAATTCTTTTAGATTCAGCCTGATTTCTGGTTTGTGTTAATTGGCATGGCTGAGGTACCTGGTACTTGGAGCATTCCTGCAGCAGAACCCTGGGGCCTACCTTAATTTTCACTGAACCATAATAATTAGAATTGGAAACATATACTGAAGCATGTGTACTACCAACACAATAGACATAGTGATTCACAGGCTCAATTTAGCTTAAAGTTTCCTGGTTTGGTGATCATATAATGAATTTCTTTTCTGCTTAGTAGGGAGAACAAAGTAATAAAATAGGAAGCAGCAATCTTTCTGAAATTAGAAATATTGTACGGCTTTACCATTTTTATGTCTGAATTGAGAAAAGTTATATTCTGTAATGAATTCCACCTTTTTTCATAACTAAATTTGTCCCTAGTATGGTTTATTTCACTGAATGACTTTCAAGTCATCAAGAATAAAAATGCCACTATACCTTGTTTAGTATTTTATTGTGTGCAGCTGAGTAATTATGGAAGTCATGATTTAGAGAAAAAAGGGTTGTCCAAACAAAAGCCTTACTTGATTTTCTTTGAGATGCGTATTTATAGCTATCTACTCATACGTATATATATATATATATATATATATATATGTATATGCATATGTGTGTGTGTGTGTGTGTGTGTATATATGTGTATATATATATATATATATGCACCTATATACACCTGCATGTATATATATACACACACACTCGGATTCTTTGGGGAACATTTCCATGTACACAGAACAACATAAAAAGAGGATTCAATATGAAACCATGAATTTCCATTTCATAATTTTTTTTTTTGTTTTGGAAAAAATTATGTAGTAAATACTATACATCATTTTCAAAGCTACCCTGGTTTTTTGTGCTTCTTTCTAAGTTTCCTTTTGTTCTCTTCTGTGTGCTTTTTTATTCCTCCCTGTCTCCCTACTCCGCCCTAAGGAAGGCTACCATTAGACACAAATTATGCATATATACACACTCACACACACACACACACACACACACACACACACAGATCTGTATATATACATACATAAGATATATATACACATATATACACATACACAGTATACATATATACACACATACACATATATATACAAACATATGTATGTGTATATATATACCTACATGTATATGTATATACACACATATGTGTGTGTGTGTGTGAAAACCATACTATACACATTTCTCTTTATCAGTTCTTTCTCTGGATGTGGACAACGTCTTCCTTCATAGGTCTTTTGTAGTTTGAGTGTTTAAAATACTCAAAATGACTTAGTTGTTCAATTGTTTTTAGAATATTGCTTTACCGTGTACAGTGTTTTCTTGGTTCTGTTCATATTCAGATTTTATAAAACTGCTCCCTCTTTCTATCTATAGCTGTGTGTGTGTGTATGTGTTGGTTCTGACCCATTATTTCATGGTTCTGTAAGCTCCTTCCACTGATGCCAATCACCAGCTGATTTCTAATTTACAGTCTTAGGGAGTTGCCTGGGACATTGAGAGATTAAATGACATAGCAGTGGTCAGAACTACTATGTGCTGGAGGCAAGACTTGAACACAGGCCTCTGTATCTCCCAAGGCCCACCCACTGTACCATTCTGTCTCTCTGCTGTAGTATGGTTCAAAGGCAAGACTTGGAACCACTGGAGTTTTCTGATTTCCAAGACCAGGCCTCACCTCTCCCGCTCCCTCCCTCCCTCTCTACCAATGGGGGAGGAAGGTGAAGAGTCTGAACATATGTTTTTATCAGTGTAGGGATCTCAGGGCTTCAAAACTACACTGATGCAAATTTGCAACTCCTCATAATTTAGGTCCAAAGAGTTGCCTACAGGTAGTAAGAGGTTAAGTAAATGACTTGGCAGTTGTCATGTTTCTGATATATGTCTGCAGTAGGACTTAAAACCCATTCCTTCCCAGCACTAAGGCTAGCTTTCCAGCACTGCCCATGCACACCACTCTGCTTCTCACATGTACATCTCTCAACTTCCCAATACTCTCCACCAAATTTTGGTGTTAACCACCCACTGCTTGTACCTCAACTTATCATTTGCACCATCCCTTCTTGGAGAGACAGCGTCTATCTTGAGTATTTGTAACAGCAAGCACTCTAGCATACCCAGGGTGGCTGCTAGCACAGGTTCTTAGATCTGCTTTTCTAAAGGAAAGCAACTCAAAATGGGTTAACAATCTTACTTTAATCAGTCAAACATATGTCATTTACCTAGTTCAGGTGAAGAAGTCAGCACCCTGAACTTCAGAGATTACAAACAGAAGTTAACAAGCAGAGGTTACAAGCAGACAAAGAAACAGATCAGCAGACGGGTTTCCAACCATCTGACCATCACATCCATATCTATTTTGTTACCAGAGAGGGAAGCATCAACATCTGGGTATTTCAAAGCCAGAGGGCTCAACAGCTTCCCAGAGTCTCATCTGGCCAAATTACACAACTCTTTTCAAAGTGAGCCCCAAAGCAAAGCCTCACATCAGCAGTATAGATAGCCTTCTCCCGGATCAGAGAATGTCACAGCCCTCTTGACCCACTGCCCAATCACAAAGCAACAAGACGTGGGCATTCCTGAAGAACAAGCCTCCCGCCACAGGCTCCATGTGACCACATTCAGCCTATTAGGGGGCAGAGTATAATTTCAATTAGGGAAGGTTCTCAGAGCCACTTAAGCAAAGGGCCTAGGGGCAGGGAAGATCTTCAGATTCCCATAACAGTATTAAACAAGATTAGGGAGAAGACATACAGTCTTACTGCATGCATGTATGCATGTTTTCACACATACACACAAATACACAATTTCTTAGGGATTGATAATTAAATCAACATTACTTCTGCAAAAATAAAGGGACTGATAATCTACTGTCTAATGGCTCCACTCAGTATATCTGTAATTTTTACTTTGGGGTTTAATTCTGAACCTCTGTTGATGCTACAGTAACAATAGCTCACATATATCGCATGAGGTTAGGTAGTACAAATATTATTATCCTCATTTTACAGATGAAGAAACTGAGGACAATTAGGGTAAGCAGATTTCCCATAGATAGTAATTAATGTAGCCAGGATTAAAATTCAGAACTTCTTACTACAAGCCATCTCTCTCTCCATTATACCACACTGCTTTCTCCTTTCTGTTTGTCTCTTCTCCTTTTGAACTAAGCTTCTGACTTCATTACATATCTCCAGAACTTAGACAGCCATCCCCATATCAAAAAAAACCCTGGTCTTGTTCTGATGTGTCCACCCACTTTTACCTACCTGTAAGAGCCTGCCTAGATTTCCACCCTTCTTCACTCTTACCTGTCCTGTGCTACCTTAACCTAGGCTATCACACTTGCTTCCATATATTGGACCACTCTCTTTAAATATACACACACACACATACAGAGTAAAACAGAAATAGTTGGAAATAAATTACCATTTAGTTTTGAGTGTTCACCATCATAAGGTAACATGTCTCATCTGTATTTTTACTCCATTGACAATTTCTAAAGTCCAGAAATGTTAAATGAGTCTCAAGTCAACAATAATTTCTATGTGCTAGGCATCAGACTAAGCCCTGGGGATACAAATATAAACAGAATGAAATATAGTCCCTGCCCTGAAGGAGTTTACCTTCTAATAGTGGAAGATCAAACATAAAAAGAAGCTGAAGTGTGTGGGTGGGGAGAGATGAAGGTCCCCGGTAGGATGGAATGTTAGATAAAGCCCAGACAATTTTGAATGTAGCCTCAAGAAGAATGAAGACCTAGTCAGCCTGAGTATCCTCCTTAAAATGTAGTTTCTGGGTGAAACCAGATCATCAGAGGAAAAGGGTATAGGGGCTTTCTGATGTATGAATGGAAGATTGGGAACTGCTTCCTGAAGAAGGTAAAATTTTGCCTGAGATTTGAAGGAATTCAGAGAGAGAAGAAGGTAGAAATGAAGGCTATCATTCCAGGAATGGAAGTCAGCTGATAAAAATGCCTGGAGTTTGCAGATGGAGTATATTGTGTGAGGAATAGCGAGGAGGCCAATGTCACTGGATCACAAAATACACAAGGAGAGGATATAGGTTATAAAAAGACTAGAAAAGTGTGTGTATGGGAGGTGGGAAGTGAGATTATGAGGGACTTGAATTTTATAATAGATGTTGGAACTGTTTGGGAGCCACTAGAGTTTGAGTAGAGGGATGGCATGGTCAGACCTGTGTTTTAGGAAGATCACTTTGACTGGAATGAAATGAGACTTGTTCCAGAGAGACCAACCTAACTATTCTAATAGGTCAGGTGTGAGGTGATGGGGGCCTGCACCAAGATGGTGACAACGTCAGAGGACAGGAAGGGGGGACATATGGGAAAGATGTTAGAAAGGTAAAATCAACAGTCTTTGGCAACAACTAGGTTATGGGGGTTGAAAGAGAGTGAGGAGTCTAGGATTTCACCTAGGCTGTAAACCTCAATGACTAGAAAGATGGTGCGATCCTTAACAGTAATGAGGAAGTTAGGAAGAGAGGAGGGTGGAAAGTTCCACTTTGGACATGTTGAGTTTAAAATGTTCATTGAATATCCAGTTGGAAACGACTAAGAGGCAGTTGGAGATGCAAGACTGGAGGTCAGCAGAGAAGTCAGGATCTGGAGAGGTAGACAAGAATCATCAGCATAGATATGATCTTTGAAACCATGGGAGCTAATGAGGAAATTTAAAAATCTACCCCCTTTGTTTTACAGGTATGGAAATTAAGGCCCAGAGAAGTTAACTGACTTTTCTAGTGTCACTAGATGAAGGATTCAAAGCCCAGTCCTCTGATTCCAAATCTAGCTCCTTTTCACTCTATTATGTTACTACTCTGATAGAAGTCGTGTTTCTACAACTCCGCAGTTTAGTTGGTTAGCTTATGGAATTTACTGGGTCAAAGTTGTAAGTGTTATGTGCTTATGGACCAGTTTAATCCTCTTTGTTTAATGACCAAAGATGGGATATCTGTTCCTCAACCAGCTGCGTTATGTGTATGGCGTAACACATGGTAGGGTCCATGTGTGAAAACGGAGAGGAAAGCCCCTCAAAATGCAATGTGACAGTCACATGATCCATTAGATGATAGATAAGGAGAGAGATAGATGATAGTTAAAGTTTTTAAGGCATTATATTAATTTCTATGAATATGAATACAAACAGACAGTCTCTGCCCTCAAAAAATTTACATTTTTAAAATTTTATTTTTTATTCCGAACTTAAGAATTAAAGCAAACATGTCCATAACATGGTAGAAGAAAAAAATATCATTCTACATAAAACTACAAATCTATTATATACAACTTGCTAACACTCTAATGTGGGAAGACAATACATTACAAGAAGCTGGAGGCAGGAGTAAGGAATGTCACACAGAGCCAAACAGGGCAAGGGGAAAAAGTTGTCTGGGGAGTTAAAGACTGATCTAGTGAATATGGCTAGCATGAAGTAACATAGGCATGTGGGAAAAATAACATATACAAAGGATAATTATTATTTTATTTGATGTATGTGTTTATAAATGAAGTGTATTAAGAGTAATCATGAAATGGGTAAATTGCAAACCAAATAAATACAAAGCAGGTTAATGATGAATCTGCCTCTGTTTTGAGAGCATATTCCAAACCAGTCTGTTGAAGATCTTACTATCCTACTTGATGAAAAAACATTTAATAAGGGCCATGGTGCATATAGTGCTACACTAAGCCTCTTACAAAGTCAACAAATTAGTATAATTTCAAACTTTTAGTAGTTTACAATCTAAAGAGGATTAAGTGCAGAAAGCACTAGTTATAGAATGATGAAACATTAGAGAGTAACCTTGGGTAACCTTTACTTTAGATATCAACTTTGATGTTTTAATAAGTGCTTGCTTAATTGTATTTTGAATTGCAGTGCAATTAATATACAGGGTCTAATAAGACAAGGTGATTATGTGTAGGATGTTAAATATAACTAGGAAGCTAATTACTTATAGTATGTTGCCCTCTGTAAAGAATGTAAGTGAACTCCATTGGAGTTGAATAAAAGAACAAGTTCAGAGAGTCAAGTGGGATGCCTGCACCTCCCTCCATTTAACCAGGGCTGGCTCTGAAAAGGAGAATGAATTTCAGTTCATCTACAGAAAGAACATTACAAATTTCAGAGGCAGCCTGTGAGGGGGTACAGAGCTGGGAATGGAAGGAGAGATAGATTGTCCAGGAGAGGAAGCAAGTAAGATATTTAAGGGGGAACGATGGAGGTTAAATGTGGTACCCTCCAATAGTTTATCAGATAGGAATGAAAATTATGGTGATACACATGGGAATCTTAAGATCATTCATTCCACCCTGAAGAACTTACCATATTTCTGGGGAGATAAGACATGTGTTTGAAAGAAGGGCCATCATGAAGTATTAGACTTACTATCCTTGACCTCAGAAGTGTTGCAGTTTTAAAGAGGCAAGCTTGGATTTAATATCCTAAAAACTTTTCCAACAATTAGATCTCTTCAAAAGTAGAAAGTTTTGTCTTGAGAGTCAACAGAATGTCCCTCACTGGAGACCTTCAAATAGCTATAGAGGACTCTTTGTTGGGACTGCTGTAGAGAGGACATTTATTCAGGTATGTGTTAAATATCTAAGGTCTCTTCCAACTCTGAGATTCCGTGATATGGTCAGCATAAATGTTCAGAAAAAAAAATGACTTTGGCTGTTAGAAAGAAAAGCTGGCTACTGAACACTACATTAAGAAGGGAAAGCAGTGTAGGGCTGGTTACTGCAATCAGTTTATGATACATCAAATTCAGCAACTGTAGTATTTTTGGTTGTTTTACTTTTTTATTTCTAGAGAGAAAGGGATAGAGTCAACCCTATCACAATACCTAGGACCTTCTATGAATGAGCCTGGCCTCAGACAAACTGAGACCTGGGAAAGACCTTAATTTAGAAAGGCCATGGTCACTCACTGCATCCTGGGCCATCACCAGTCATCTTGACCTTTGTCTTGCCACTGGACTTAGATGACTCTTGAGGAAGGAGTGAAGCTGATGACTTTGCACAGCTCTGCCTTACTTACATCCAATTCAAGTGCAAGTCAAGACTTCATCCTTGGTCCTCTTCCAGTTAAAGGACAAACAACAACAACAACAATAACATTTTATAATCAATTAAACTTTCACAATGTGTCTTTTTAAAGAAGCACTCTTTTTAATCCACAAGAATGTTGTAATATTTACCTTTAGGCTATGAACTGAACTTATGTCTTTCTCTTCCATCTTAAGCACCAAGTACAAGACCCAGAATTGTTTTCAAGCACTCTCTTCTCAGTTAAGGAGCTAGGACGAATAATAGTAGATTTGTACAATTTTAAAAATAAAATGATATGTACTTATTTTTTGGTCCATCAAAAACAAACTACTCTTAATTAGCATTCTAAAATTTGTATTTTAAAAAAACAATCAGAATTTATCAATTTTAAGATCATAAAGATTAAAAGAAAAAAAAAGATTAAAAGATACCCAAGCAAAAGAGTATGTATAATGGGAAAATGGGTGGTAATAAGCTGTTGCCATCATGCAAATGAGAAGTGTTGCTCATTCTACCTCCTGTCTATGTTGATATAAATACATATATAGAGATAGATGTATGAAGTGCACCTCCATGATATTTGAGATGTAGCACATGCCTATTTATAATTATTAGGAATAATTCTTAGTGTTAGGCTGGTCTGTGTAGTTTGTTCATTAGGAAGCAAGAAGAGGAAAACATTTCACCAGTTTCTAATTTCACTTTTAGATGCAGAACAGTTTTGATATCAAAGATTATCAGTATTAAAAATCTCCTCCTGTTCTTGGTGCCTCTGTGTAGAGCTGAAGGTGTCTGTTTTTCTAGTTCTAATTCAAATTGATTAACCAAAAGTTTATTAAGGACCTGTGCTAAAAAGTGTGGACAAAACAATACCATAAGAAATTTTCATAAAGTCTCAGAATTTCTGAGTTAGAAGGACCCTCAATAGCCATCTCGTCTAGATGACACCTAGACAATAATCTTCTCTGAAAGATATTATATGTGACAAGTTATGGTTTAGCCTTTGATTAAAAATCTCTGGTGAGAGAAACTCACTGATTTTGGAAGAAGTCCGTTCCAAGTTTGCATCATTGGAACTGCTGGGTTTTTGGTTTTTTTTTTTTACCTTTTCCTCATGCCTAAATTTGCATTTTTATAACTTCTTCCCATTGCTCAGAGTTCTACTCTCTTTTCCCCAAGTTAAACTTTCCCAGTTTCTTCATTCAATTGATCTCCACATCTCATGGTCCCTTTACTATCTCAATTGGCAATCTCTAGACACCATCAAGCTTATCAGCATCATTCTTGAAGTGTGATCAAAAGTGAATACAATATTCCAGAAGTAGTCTTCATTTTGATAAGATTCACTTCCTCCAATGTTGTGTTGCTTCATTAATACACTGGGCAGAAGTCAGTCTCAAATTTCACTGAGGAAATGAGCTGTAGATATCAACGGCAATATGGTAGATAGATAAGAAATACAAGCAAGGTGCCCAAAGTGATAAAAGAAAATTAAGGAAGGAAAGATGGAAGGAAGGATTTGTTAAATGTCTGTTATATGCCATGGTAAGTGCCTTAAGAAGACCTCATTTGGAGTTGAGTCAAGATGGCAGCATAGAAATAGGAGAATTCTGTGAGCACCCTCCATAACCACCTCAAATACCTATAAAATATGACTCTAAACAAATTTTAGAGCCCCAGAATCCACAAATATGACAGAGTAACAAGGCTCCCATTGAAGGAAGCCTAGCAGACAAAAGGGCACATTGCAGCATGCTGGGAGCAGAGCTCAGCCCCATGTGGTTTCAGCCCCAGGGCATCCAGGAGAAGCCATGGCTGGAGCATTCAGGAGAAACGGATCATCAGTAGCTGTGGCTGCTTCCAGAATTACCAACCCATAAGAGCCAAGGACAAAGGGAAAAGGTCAGTGGAACTCGGCTAAATTTGGGGGAGAGGGTCTGGCTAAACTGCCTCCAGAGCTAGAAGCAGTCTGAAGCGGCAGCCTTTCAGCCACCTCCATATGGCTGCTTCAGAAGCTCCCAGCCTGCAGATTGCAGGGGGGCCAAGCAATCATTCAGAGGCTAAGTGCTCTTTCCTTGAGCTGCCAGGATTCGGATCACAGTCTTGGGTCGTGGTCCTGAGGTGCATTTTCAGTGAGCCAAAGCTGGTGGGGGCTGCAGAAACAGTGGCCTCCTAATAGCTCCAGCAGCTGCCAAAACCCCAGTGATTTGGCACAGAGCTATCCTCTCTGAAAGAAGAGGTCTATGGAACCCAAAAGCCAGATAATTGATTGGCAGCATGAGCAGGCAAAGGAAGCAAAGCAAGTCTCGCAACCCAACTTTAGATTCCTTTTGTGGGGACCAAAAGGACCAAAGCATGGAATGGGAGGAAGACAACACAGTCAGAACTCCCACACCAAAAGCTTCCAAAAAAAAATACAAACTGGATACAGGCCATAGAGGAGCTTAAAAAGGATTTTGAAAACCAAATAAAAGAAGTGGAGGAAAAATTGGGGAGAGAAATGAGAATGATGCAAGGAAATCATGAAAAGAGAGTCAACAACCTGACTGAAGAAAATAACACCTTAAAAAATAGACTAACTCAAATGGCAAAAGAGGCCCAAAAAACCAATGAGGAGAAGAACGTCTTAAAAAGTCGAATTTGCCAGATGGAAAAAGAATCTTAAAAGCTTTCTGAAGAGAATAATTCCTTCAGAATTAAAGTGGAGCAAATGGAAG
>CM053582.1:464790088-464812623 GCA_028627135.1 Pseudochirops cupreus | reverse complement strand
AGACATTGGTTGTAAATATTCTTTCCCAATTTCCCACTTCCCTCTTAATCTTGGTTACATTGTCTTTGTTTGTACAGAAACTTTTCAATTTAATGTACTCAAGGTTATCTCAAATGAGATAATGTTTATAAAAGTGTTTAAGCTCTGTACCTACCACATAACGGGTATTATATAAATATTAGCTACGATGATGGTGGTGGTGGTGGTGATAATGGAGATGAGAGCTGTACTTTAGATAAAATGCTCTGATGTAAATATATATATATATATATATATATATATATAAAATTAACATAATATATAGTGAACTATATATATACATACATATATATATGTGTATATATGTGTGTGTGTGTGTGTATGTATGTGTGTATATATATATATACATACATAGTGAATTTAAGATTGGAAAAACCAGTTAGGAGACTACTGCAATCCACCTGGTATTGCAGGGTAATGAAGTGTTGAGCTGGGCTGGGACAGGGAGGGGTTGGATTGGGATTCCTTATGTTGGTTTGTTATGGTGGGTTTCAATATGATTGTCTTTGTTTTGAATATCATGCTTTGCAAAGACTAGTTTCTATTTTGATGCTGATATTCAGGAATAGGATTGATACCCATCTGAGATATTTATCATGTTCTAGGAGGTAATTGTAGCTTGAAAAACAGGTCTCCCTATCTTCCCCTGGCTGGAAGTATAGCAGTTATCAGCAGGTCTGATCCCAATGATCAGCTCAGGACTTTTAACCTGATCCCTTTTTCCAATCTGGGGCACTTCACCTTTCCTTAGACAACTCCTCTTTTGGCGAAGAATGGGGGGTGGGGAGGGAGGTCTTACCGCTTATCACAGTCACCAATTGGACTTCAGCCTTCTTGCAACGTAGAACTCCTGAATTCAAGGGATCTAACCAGCCTGAGGCATACCCAACAATGTGGATTACAAGTAGGCCACCATATCCAGCCATTTATAGCTTTTAGATGTGTTTGGGGATGTGACTTCACCTTTGGCATATTGGAGTCCATATATTAATGTGTTACATGTCCTGCATGGTTGTATCACATATCTGAGATCCATTCTCTCCTCACCTCCACCTAACAGAATCCCTAACTATAATACCAAGTACCCTAGCACACCCAGGATGGCCTGCTAATACAGGTTCTTTGATCTGTTTTTAAAGGAAAGACTGCTCAAAAAGGGGTTAACAATCCTACTTTTAATTACACTCACTAGTTCAGAGGAAAGGTCAGCACCCTGAATGTCAGAGAAAATACAAGCAGAGAAATTAGCATAAAGACCAACAGACAGGGCTCTGAATGCTTGAATCAAAGCAAAATTGCCATATGCTTTATATAAACCACTAGATGGTGAGAGCCTTTACAACTGAGCAGTATGGGGGGAGGTGGAAGGTGAGTGGGGGATCTGAACATGGGGATACTCAGAGTCTTGACCAAGAAATCAAATGGTCGTTCTCATGAGCAAATTCCCAAAGCAAAATACCAACTCAAAGTATACATACATTTCTCAGAGCCAGAAGGCATCACAACCCTCTGACTCATTGCCTAATTAGGTTAGTACCAAAAGATGTGAAAGCCTTCCTACAAGCAAGCCTTCCCTAAGCAAACTTCTCCTCCAGTGGGTTCTATGTGATTCAGGATGTATCACAGCTGGGCACATAGGCCTATTAACAAGCAGGGAAGATCTTCAAATTACCTTAACATTACACTATTTTTCTTCAAAACAGCTTTTGTCCCATTTCCTACAAGAGACCTTTCCAGATCAGTTTAATGCTTATACATACATACATACACCCATAGGGTGCAAATAGGAAACAATAGGATGCAAAGTTCTTAGAGCAGCTGTTCTCAACCTGTGGGTCACGACCCCTTTGAGGGCCAAACGACCCTTTCACAGGGGTCACAGGGGTCGTCTAAGACCATCGGAAAACACTTATTTCTGATGGTCTTAGGAACTGAGACACTGCTCCTCTATCTGTCTCCAGGCAGGTCCGCCCACCTGCAGATACACCCACATACGAGTATTAAAGGGTCATGACATTAGGAAGGTTGAGAACCAATGTGACCTAGAGGATAAGAATTATTTGGCCTGAGTCTCTGTATCCCTAGGCTAGTAAAGTGCTTTATACACAGTAGGTGCTTAAGAAATATTTATCAAGTTGAATCATTCTATCTCTCTAGCTGGTTAGAAAACTTGCTTTTGGAATGAAAGGTGATTATTTTAACTTCCTTGTTCAGGTTTCACCAACTTAATGAAGTTGGAAAAAGCCAATT
Organism: Pseudochirops cupreus; assembly: GCA_028627135.1. Classification (NCBI taxonomy): domain Eukaryota; kingdom Metazoa; phylum Chordata; class Mammalia; order Diprotodontia; family Pseudocheiridae; genus Pseudochirops; species Pseudochirops cupreus. Next base: position 464,810,334 of record CM053582.1, on the reverse strand, counting down.
TGACTACACTAGAGACTGAGTCTTTGTATTGGAAGAATTCAAGTGGGGCTCAGTTACTGTAGACCCTTGCTGCAGCCCAGACTCTAGTTTCTTTGTCTCCTAGGAGATCCCCACAGGGGCTATTAGCAAAACAATAAGGGATTGAGTGTTTCCCAGTACCTTTTGATTTGATCCCATTATTTTCTTTGAAAAAATGCGTATTTTAGTTAAGAAACAGATAGGGTTGAATTTGATGAATGACAGTAAGAAATGAATAGTTTCTTTTCTTGTAAGATTATTTCTTTCAAGTCAAACCAGGATATAATTATCTTACACAAATTAATTTAAGCCCAATTAATAATGCATGCTAATGATTAATTTACTACTAATTATAGCTGATATTTGTATAGGGCTTTGACATTTATAAAGTACTTTCCATACATTTTCTCATGTGATCTTCACAACAACCCTGTGAGCTATATACATGCAAGTCACTGAAAAAAAAATACAGTTAAAAGGTAGGGTAGGGAAGGAGAGAAAAGGAGAGACCGAGATTTTTTCTTTCTAGACTTGGCACTCTGTTTCAAACATGTTTATAAAGAATTTTTTTTCACACTGAAGGGCCTTTAATATTTTAGGGTCCATGACATTACCATCTACCACATATAGCTATCTCTTCCCAGTCTCCCTAAACAAGTATTTGATTAAAGAATTCTGAGGAAAGAGGCCATGTGTATGAGCAGCAAAATCTCTCATGATCAAAAATCAATGACCTCCTCTATGCCCTAGGTCAGGAATCTTTAACCTTCTTTGTGTCATGGGGTGCCTTTGGCAGTCTAATGAAAGTTATAGGCTCTTTCTCAGGAAAAAAAAAGTTATTTTAATACATAAAATACATAGGATCACAAAGGAAACCAATGACAATGAAATAGTTATTAAGAACTAATCCTCTACATAACCAGGAGAACACTTTGTAAAGACAAACAACTTTGAAAGACTAAGGAACTCTGGCCAACCCAATAACCAACCGTAATTCTGAAGGTTCATGATGTGACATGGTTCCCACCTCTAGAGAGAGAGGTGAAAGACTCACATTGAAGTTTGTAACTTTGGGGGAGGAGGGGGGTGGAACAGGGGAGAAGGGTCATGGGTAAAGCAGAATTTGTTCTGCTTGACTATACATGTCTTTAATGAGTTCAGTTTTTCTTGCATGGAGGGGCAATTTGAGAGGGAGATGATTCAAGCTGAAAATCAAAGAGAAAGTTAAAAAAAAAAAGATGCTGTAGATAGAGTTGGAAGAGACATGAAACCCTGCTATTCCTTCCTCCCTCCCCTACAACATTAGTCTTTTAAAAAGCACAAAAAGCTTATGTTCCTCCATGATAATGCTTCCAGCACAATGCCCTCAACCATCATTCTGAGAAGCAACCCCCATGAAGATGCAGCCTAGCTCCTGTAAGTCACAGCAGTCTACTGTGTATAGTATACACAGTAATTGTAGCCACAGCCAAGAAAGACCTAGAAAAGAAGATCCTGGCCTCCAAAGTCCTGGCCACCATCACAGACTGATAGAATTTTATCAGTGGAAAGGACGTTAAGGAAGAGGCGTTAACACCTGCTCTGCCACTGTACCCTAATGCCGCTGCACCCTAATCACAACTTTTCTGTTTCTTCATCTACTATCTATATTGGATTCCTATGGAGACCCAGTAAGACCTGAAAGTGCAATGTTAAATCAGCCTATTTGTCCTCTTTGGAGGCAGGAAACAAGCATTTATCAAGTGCCTACTGTGTGCCAGGCACCTTTCTAAGCACTTTACAAATATTATTTCACTTAATCCTCACAACAACTCCAGGAGGCAGGTGCTATGATTATCCCCATTTTATCATTGAGGAAACTAAGGCAATCAGAGGGAAAGTGATTTGTCCAGGGTTTGATGCCAGAGTTTGAATTTGGGACTTCTTGTTTCGTTTTGTTTTTTTTAGAGGCAATCAGGGTTAAGTGACATGCAAAGTCACACAGCTACTAAGTGTTTGAGGCTGGATTTGAACTCAGGTCCCTCTCATTCCAGGGCTGGTGCTCCTTCCATTTTGCCACCTAGCTACCCCTGAACTTGGGACTTCTTGACTAGGCTTAGCACTTTAGCTATTGCTCCACCTATTTGTTATTAATAAATTAATCATTTTGTAAACTAATTATTATAAATTAATACTTTTAATGAATAATTATGATATTTAAAGGAATTATAACAATTCTTAAAAGACATCATAGAGTAGTGGACATAGTACTAACCTAGAAGCCAGGAAGAACTAGGTTCAAATCCCACCTTTCCATGACCCTGCCAAAGATCCTTAACCCCTCAAAGCAGCTCTAAGAACACAAGTTTCAAAGAAGGTGCCATCCTGTATTATTGGAAGTTCTTTTTGTTCATCAGGAGTTCTGTATACCAGTGATATTACAGGTCCAATCACTACTACTATTCCTATCCCTCTTAGGAACATTATGTTGTAATAGTTGCTAGGGATACAATACAATTTACTTGGGTACATGCAAACACACACACACACACACACACACACACACAGAGTCAAATAAGAATAAAATATCCTATATGTTAATGCCAAATAAGTAGGAAAGAAAATGTGATCGAAGAAGTTCAGGAAGAGGAAATTTCACTGAAATCTTGGACAATCAGGGCAGGCTTGACAGAGGAGATGAGGCATGATTCTGGGTCTTAAAGGACCAATAGGTTTTTAGTAAGTTGTGAGAAAGAGGAGCAAAGGCCTTGGAGGGGCAAAGGAGAAGGGTAGAGGAATGGCAAGGAAACAAGGAGATATGGAGTAGGATCAGAGGACATGGGTAAATATGGCAGCAACCATAACCACAGACAGAAGGAAATAGGAGTAGGAGAAAGTAGTAGGAAGGCTTGGGAAAATCATAACCAGGAAGACATGGGTGAGAGAGAGGCTCATTTTCTTTTGAGAATGCTATTATCCTTCTCATTACCCAGCTTCATAACTTCAGATTCTTCCTCAACTCCTCATTTTTCCTAAGTTTTTCTGTATATATACTGCCATTCCAAGTAGATTATCTCTAGTGCCTCTGAGACCTTTGATATCACTCCCCACACTTTTCCTGTGGTCTCTGAGAAACTATGTGTCCCTTCTTGCCCTATCTTCTCCAGAAGATTACCCCACATGTCTCCAAATCTCTCTGTATCTACTGGTTCCTAATCTACTACCTTAAGATAGGTACACGTTTTTCCCCATTAAAAAAAAAACTTTCACTAGATCCTAGTATCCCCTTAAGAATCTGTTCTCTCTCTCTCTCTCTCTCTCTCTCTCTCTCTCTCTCTCTCTCTCTCTCTCTCTCTCTCTCTCTCTCTCTCTCTCTCCTTTTCCTCTTTCCCAGCCAGTCCTAGAAAAAGCTATGTATATTCATTCCCTCCACTTCCTGCTCCCTCCCTTCATCCAAAGGCACATCTTCATGCAAAGGCATTCTGGCTTCTGACCTCATCACTCAACTGAAAGTGCTCTCTCAAAAGTCACCAATGATCTCTTAATTGCCACATTCAGTAGTCTTCTCAGACCTTTTTGACCCCTTTGATGCACTGAACACTTTTAATCACTTTCTGCTTACTGAGTACTCTTTACTCTCTGTTGTTTGTTATCTGTAGAAATATTCTTCTCCTGGTTCTTCTTCTACCTTTATGATTTGTCCTCATTCTAATTTGCTGGTGTTAACACAGAAATCACCTCACACACCTGTGTGTATTCTTCAAGGCTCTGTATTATGTCCTCTTCATTTTCTTTTCTACACATTCTCAACAATCACATCATCTCCCACAGGTTTAAATATCATCTTCATGCAAACAATTCATGGATCTATATACCCAGCAAGTCTGTTTCCTGAACACCATCAACAACTGACAGACACTTCAAACTAGATATACTGGAAATATCTCAAATTCAATTGTCTAAAACAGAAATAATTTTCCTTTCCCCTTAAACAACCCCTCTAAAAAATTCCCTCATTTCTTTCAATAGTACCACCATTTTTTCAGTGTTCTACTTTGATAATCCATGAAAATCCAATATTATTTCCAATTCCTCTTCCTCCCTCATCTCACATATCCAGTCAGTTGCTGAATCTTGCCATTTCTACCTCCACTACATCTCCATCACATACGATAATTTTTCTGTACACATATGGCTACCACTTAGTTCAGGTCTTCATTACTTTTGCCTGGACTATTGCAATAGATTTCTAATTGTTTTCCCTGCTTCAGATCTTTCCCCACTCCAATCTATCCTGCCTAAAGCTTCTGAAGTGATTTTTCTTTAAACAAAGATCTGACCATGATACTCCCCTACTCAATAAACTCCTTTCTGAACCAAATGTAAAATGCTAAAAGAAATGTAAACTGCTCTTTTAAAGCCCTTTATACTTTGACCCCAAACTAGCTTTCCAGTTTCATTGCACTTTATTACTTTTCCTGGACTCTACAATCCAATCCAACTGGCCTTCTCTCTGTTCCTCACACATGTCACTCAGTCTCCCCTCTTTATGCCTTTATTCTAACCCAAAACCACCATTCTTGTAATGCCATCTATCCTTATCTTATAATCCTTAAATTCCTTCAAGACTCAGCACAGATGGTATCCCCAAGGTATGGTGTTCTCTGCTTCATAGATTATATGATATTGACTTGTCTTTGCATGTTGTAAATTCAAGTAAAACAAAGGCACTTTGTGAGCATGGACTATCTTTTTCTCTTTGTCTTCCTATCCTTAGCCTAGCACAAAACCTTCCTTGTACATAAGAGCTTAAAAATGCTTACTGAATTGAGTTGTATCTGCCTTGCCTACCAGGATGACAGGGAATGCGAAAGAATCACTGATTGGAGGGGCCTTCACAGGCTGCTATTCCTTCTGCCTAAATCACTGGACTGAGCAGTGGACAAGGGACAATGTGGAACACACTCAGTTTGAAAAGTGACCTAATTTTCTACAAATTGGATTTAGAATTGGAAAGGACCATAGAGGTTCAGGTATCGAAGTTCTTGCTGACACTTAAGTACCTACTTGTCATATTGGTGCAAGCTTTGACTTTCAGCATCAATATTTTTTAAACATCTAGTGTCCACATCTGATAACATTGTCAGTTGGATTAGAAAGGTAAAAAGCTTCAGAATATAAATTGATATTTGTCCATAAAAATAAATCATGATTTTTCAATATTTATCCTCTGGCTAACTTGTTTGTGCCTATTTCTTTCCTTATTTTCTCCCTCACTAGACTGTGACCTCCTTGAGACTAGGGACTATCTTTTGTTTCTTTTTGCATTCCCAGTGCTTAGCAAAGTGCCTGGAACATAATAGGTGCTTAATAAATATTGATTGACTAACTGAATTATGAGTCAAAAGAATGATTGAGAAGCTTCAAAAGCTAATGTGATAGTTTTTGTGGAGATCATAGAATCCAGGTCTATAGAACTGAATGCTTATTGCCTGACTGACAATATAGAGAGTAAATGTGTGCTTAGACTGAATTCTATTACTCTTCCAAAGATATAAGTTTAGCTCCTAAGTAAAATAATTTTTATTTACTCTTAAGTAAAAATTCTAAGTAAAAATAACAGTGATAATACCTTGTATTCACATACTGTAGAATATATACTATAAATATATATGTATATATGTTTAATATATATTTTATATATGTAATATATATTTAATATATGTAATATATATTTAATCTCTACTTTTCCCCCCCAGAAAAAAACCCAACTGGCTGAATCGCTTTAATTCTGCTTTTGTTTGCCCAAAGGCACTGATATAGTTTTCTGATCTGCATGAATTTAAAGACTTTATTATAGCTTTATTATAGCTCTATTGTAGCAAAATGTGTTCAAAATCAAAATAAGTAAGCAATACAACTTGAGATGTTATGACTGATCGTGTTGAGCATATATCAAAAATAGACTGATGAAAATGAGTTGTACAGATGCTGTTTTGTACTTTTAAGGCTTTGTTTTTCCGTATTCACTAATTCAGTTAATACATAATTAGTCAAAATAATTAATATATGTGATTCATACTTAAGCAGGGGAAGATAGAATTTTATTTGATCCATGAAATTAGAGTTAAAATTCTATTGACCATTTTAAAAAACACTACAATTTCAGAATTCAATCAAATTGTGTACAATATTTCTTTTCTTTTTCATTGTCCTAAAACCCTTTCACATACAAACACAGTAGTGAGTGAATGATTGTGAGAGAATTTGGTAAATGATTGGGAGAATTTGATCAAAGAACAAAAGAGAATTTGGTCTGTAACAGAGAGAGAATGTAGTAAACGACTAAGAGAGAATTTGGTAAATGAATATGAAGGAATTTGAGATTACTACAGTAGTGTGTCCAGAGAAGGATAGCCAGGAGATTGGAGGGTCTCAAACTCATGGCTAATCTGAGGATCAGTTGAAGGAATTGGGGAGGCTTAGTCTACAATCGAGAAGATAGGGAGGGGAGTAATATTTGTTTCTCTCTTCATACAGTTGAAGGATTATTCCTTAGAAGAGGGGGCAGAGCTAACAATAATGGATGGGTTGTAAAATAGCAAATTTAGTTTTTATATAAGGGGGAAAAGTTCCTAACAACTATGGCTATCCAAAAGTGAAATGCATTGGCTCTGGAGTGAAGTATTCTTCATCAGAATTCTTCAGGTAAAGGCCAGATGATTACTTATGTTTCAGTATATTATATAGTAGATACTTCTTCAAGTATGTTAGACTAGACAGAATATGAATTGGAAGAGATCCATAATCTGAGATACTTTCTTCCATTCTTCAAAAAAATTCTTTAATTTTCCTGTCACAAAATATCATATGCTTATCTTTTTTCCCCTTTGTTTTCACAAGGGTATTTAACCAAAGAATTTTGTTACTGTTTTTCAGACTATAGTAGAATTATACCATAGTACAATGATATGTCATGGGATATATATATATATATATATACTACATGTAAAACTATTCAGTTTGAGGTTTTGATTCTTCTTCTAATTCTCAACGAAGTATATTGCCCAAGTACCTCCTTTTTCACCTCTAGAAAATCAGAAATGGTGTTTTATAAATTGTATTACAGCTCCTTTTATATATGCATTTTCTCATCTTCACAATTTTAACCGCCATAAAGGTTGAGATTACAACTTACTCATCTTTTTTATCACCTATAGTTCTTTGTAGGTACTTATTATTTTGGATGAATAAGTGATTAAATATATTGGTCATGTTATGAACTTAGATATCTTCTAATATAATCACAACAGAAAACATAACTGTTTTCCTTCTTTTTAGGCAAAAACTGGGACTTGACCGCTGCTCTGAGTGACTATGAGCAACTCCGACAGGTTCATACAGCCAACCTGCCACAGGTATTCAATGAAGGAAAATACTGCAAGCAGCCAGAGAGAGAACCAGCCCAACAGGTGAACAAAATTGAACGACCCTGCCTTCAGAGACAGGATGACATTGCGCAAGGTAAATGACCACCAAATTTATGAAATGAAGGTTAAATTGCTAGCTCTCCACTATTCAAATGAATGTGAGACAAACACAGAATGGCCAAACTATAAAACCCACTCTCTATCTACTCATGGTCACACACACGCACACACACACAACCCCCTTCATCAAGTCAGTAAATGAATTGATTGATTGAGGTATTAGATGCATTATTTCTACTATTTTTCTACTAGCTGAGAATGCTGTGTTGATCTAGTCAAAAGGCTGCAGGAGGGAAACACAGGGACAAAATCCACAAGCTAGGAAAGAGAACCACAAGTATTATGTCATTGAAACAATAGCAAAACTCTGAAATTACGTAATCTTGAAGCAGAAGAGAATTTTGATTGGTTAGGAGAGCATTCATTAATCTGTTTTTATGTGTTAGACACTATACTAAATGTTAGGGATCCAAATATGAGAAAGCAAGATAGTCCCTGCCCAAAAGGAGTTTATATTCCAAAGAAGGGAGGTTATAGAAAAAGGAGCTACAAAGCAGGGCATGAGGGTAGTAGGCTGTGGAAATTACATGAAGTCCTCCTCTAGGCAAGATAAGTCGAGGGCTCATCTATTAAAGCCCAGTAAACTGGGAGCAACATCTAGGGTGTCAGAGTTCAGACACGCTGTGAAAATCTCTGGGAAGTAATCAGTATGTGCAGTTCATTCATTCATTCATCAGTCTATTCACTTACTCATGAAGAAACAGATCCAGAGTTGTTTTGACATATACATTGTCACATAGATAGTTAATGTCAAAGACAAGCATGTAACCCAGAACTCTTTCCTGGTCAGTGTATTTTGTTCATTTCTGCAGTTTAGAATACATTCTTCCAACCCCACCCCCAACCACCACCATCTGGTTTTTACTCAAGACATGAGTAACCTTAACCACATGTGTCACCTCATAAAAGATCTCCTTGAAGGACTTTTAACATTAGGCTTTTCACTACCAGATCACCCCTAAGTAACCAGAGACCCCAGTGTGTCTGGTTTTCAGACATGGACAATGAGATAGATCAGGGTTGCTGTATCTTTCACACAATGCCATTACATTTTGAAATCTTAGTACATCTTACAATCTTGGGCATTTTCTATCTTGATAAATACAGTAATTATTGGACACCATCTGATTTTTTTAAAGAAGATATTACATGAAGAAGATGTTGTATTCTACCCTAGCTATAGCTGTATTTATCAAGCCTGGCTAATAATCCCATCTGTTTTTAATAGAATTCAAATTTTAGGGTTTCTAAATTGGATGTTCAAGTGCCACATAATTGGATTCTTATTTAGTCTCTTTGTTATGAAATCCCGGTGCCCAAAATGGCAACTAAGTCTTAGGATAGCGAGAGCTGTCGGGAGATGCAAATGTGGTCTTGACATTTGTTTTTGTCAGTCCTGAACACGTTTTGTACTTCCTAGCACCAGGAACTTTGTAATTTTCGAGTGAGGGTGATACTGGAGGAGGCCCCTTTGGAATAACTTTTGTCATTATAATTTCCTGTTCCAAATTTTACTCACACTTCAGAGTGAGGAAAAAGACAACCTTAGGGTGTGTGTGTGTGTGTGTGTGTGTGTGTGTGTGTGTGTGTGTGTGTGTGTGTGTGTGTGTGTGTGTGAGAGAGAGAGAGAGACAGACAGACAGAGAGGGAGACAGAAAGGGACAGAGAGACAGAAACAGAGAGATAGAGAAAGATGAGAAAAGGAGAGGAGAGGAAGAGAAGATTATATATGATTATTAATGTATTAGGAACAGCTGTCTCACCTTAGATGCTCTTTTAACACTTGGAAGCAATTTTTTTACATCAAAGTGGCTGTCTCTTTCAGACTGCTAATATTTAACATGTAGTACTATTTAACAAAATCATGTGGCATACTTCATACCATCCACAAATGCATATTGACTGATGGTCCAAATATGGATCTAGATCAGAGAGCATGGATGGATGGATGGAATCAACACAGCTCATCTCCACAGCTTTGGAAAGGAAAAAAATCTCCAATTATGTGTCTTTTTGATGGTGAGTCAGTTGTATCATGTTTATGTAGCCCGTAGGACTGTGTATTCATTCAATACAACTTAAAAGATGGGAAATTTCCTTTCTCAAATTATGAGTGAAATCCTTATAACCCATATTTCATAGTATTTATAAGTTTCAGAGGTTAGGACTGATGGAGCCTTTCCCCAAGACACTAATATCTACTATGGGGTACCTCTTCCCAGGATGTGTGTTCTCTCTCTCCTCTCTCTCTCTCTTTCTCTCTCTCTATCTCTCTCTCTCTCTCTCTCTCTCTCTCTCTCTCTCTCTCTCTCTCTCTCTCTCTCTCTCTCTGTCTCTCTCTCTATTTTTCTCTCTCTCTCTCTCTCCCTTTCAACCTTTGGCATTACGTCCCACCTTACAAGTCTTCATGATCTACATTTCACCTGGAGTAGCTGCCCAATCCTCTCCCCAACCTTTGGGGGTGAGGGGTCAAGTTTGGGGTAGCAGTCAAGTGCAAGACTTCTCCCTTTCCCAGCATGAGTGAACCCATGGTCAGCCTGTTCTTCATTGCCATACTCCCTATCCTCACCCTACCTTATTTTTATTCCAGGTTACAAAATCATACATATGCCTTTAGGTTTCAGAAGTAGAAGGAATTTTAGAAATCAGCATCTGTCTAGCCTCCTCATTTTATAGAGGAGTTAACTGAAGCCTAAAGTGACAAAGGAACTAATTCAGTTTGCACAGGTAGTTACTAACTAGTTAGAATTTAATCCCAGGTACTCTGAAACCAAGATTCTTTCTTTCTACTTTTTTCTACTATAGTAGCACCTGTAATCACAATATTCCTTTTTGTTCTAGTCTATAAGTGGCCAGAGGTCAGAACTTTTTTTTTTCCTCTAAAATACTAGTGGTTGGATCAGCATGGAGAACATGGGATCATTGAGCATAAATTCAGAGCTAAAAAGAACTTCAATTGCTATCAAATCCATCTCCCCCATTTAACAAAGGAAGAATCTAAGTCCTGAAGAAGTTAAGTGACATGTCCAAAATCACACAAATAAAAAGTGATATGAAGGATCCAGCTACAGTATAATCCTGATTTTGGTTCCTGGAATCTCTGTCATTTTTTATGGAACTTTGCAAGACCTTTTTTTCTTTCTTTCTTTTTGCTCTTTCTTGTATCATGGTTATATTCATGTTTGCCTTCCCCCTTCTAGCCCCAACTCCATTCCATTCAATTGTGAACTGCTAAAGAGAAGGTCTTAGTGTCATTTATCTTTGTATCCCCAGAACCTAGTCATCTTTGTCACACATAATGTCTAATAAATGTGAATTCAATGGTACTTACTCCACAGGCAACATGTAATTGACTTCCTATTCATGAAAACAGAATATGAAACTCATCAGGAATATGAAAATTATATTGAACAGTATTTGGTCTATTTGTTTAGATTAAAATATACCAATGTTGAAACATGATTTGCTAGAAGATTCCTATGTCTATCAAATTCCAAGATGAGAGATATCTGAAAACCAGATTTGGTGTAGATTATCGCATAATCTGCTGTCAATTCTTAAGCCCCATCTTTAGAACCTGTTTGACCAAAAGTAAATTAATGTCATTTATGTCTTCTATTTCCCTTTAAAAAAGAAAAGAAAATGGGGCAGCTAGGTGGCGCAGTGAGTAGAGCACTGACCCAGAGTCAAGAGAACCTGAGTTCACATTTGACCTCAAACTTGACACATTTATTAACTGTGTGACCCTGAGCAAGTCACTTAACCCCAATTGCCCTGCCTTTCCCTCTCCTAAAAAAAAAAAAGAAAAACAGAAAGACAGGGGTGGGAGGGAGAGAGAGAGGAAGAGAGAGGAGAGAGAAAGGAGGGAGAGTCAGAAAGAAAAAAGGAGAGAGAGCACAAACTCTTTTCTAAATGATATCTTCATCTTTTCTAGTGTATCTTTATGGTATGCAGATGAGTGGAGGGGTTGGGGTGGAGATCAGGGGAATAGCACAAGTAGGAAAACTTCTTGTTAACAAGTAACCTAATTTGAAACAGGTGTTGTAGGACCATTAGGTCCCAAGTGTACTAACTACTTTACAAGTTTGTCATGGAGTTTTGAACAATACTAATAATGAACCTGTGATAATTTCATTTGGAAAAAAAATCTAAAAAGAATGTTTGTCTTGTTAAAAAAAATTGACTATGTAATTGTAGCCTAGACTAGGAAGGAAATTTGTATTTTAAATGAGCTGTATTTCATAATTCTCACATTTTAACAGCTGATTGCTAAACATGAGTGTTTTGAAACTTTAAAAATGTTTTTATCAATCAAATATTTGTTGAGCACCTACTATCTGCAAGGCACTTGGTTACATGTTTTAGATCTCTTCTTTCCACAGTTCTTCAGTAATTCCCTTCCTCTCCATTCACCTAGTCACCACCCTAGTTCAGACCCTCATCACTTTTTCTTACTAGTATGTTTTTCCAGTTATACCAAGAAAACTTTTAAGATTCATTTTTAAAAAATGTATATAGTATTTTATTTTTCCCCAGTTACATGTAAAAACAATTTTTAACATTTGTTTTGAAATCTTTGAGTTCCAAATTTTCTCTCTTCCTCCCCCTCCTCCCTCCCCTCTCCTCCACCCCCCAGCACTGAGAAGGCAAGCATTTCTATATAGGTTATACATGTGTAGTCATGTAAAACATATTTCCATATTAATCATGTTGTGAAAAAAACAGACAAAAAATCCCTCAAGAAAAATAAATTAAAAATTGAGACATCATCCATCAGTTCATTGTCTGGAGATGGACAGTATTTATTTTTCATCTTAAGTCCTTCAGAGTTGTCTTGGATCATTAGACCACTGAGAATAGCTAAGTCATTCACAGCTGATCATCTTATAATATTGCTGTTGTTTTGTACACAGTACATTTCACTTTGCATGAGCTTCTGTAAGTCTTTCCAGGTTTTTCTGAGAGCATCCTCCTCATCATTTCTTTTTTATGGTCTTATATTTTTTGTTAATTATTTCTAATTTTCAATACTCACTTCCATAAGATTTGAGTTCCAAATTTTCTCCCCATACTTGAGACCTACCTCCATGACTTGATGCCGATATGACTTTGTTCATGGCACTTAACATTTGTGGTCCTCAGTTTCCCTCATATGTCACATGATGATAGAAATACTGGCAGAATCAACGTCATAGGATTGCCGTAAGGATGGCCTGAGGTAATGTGCTTTATAAGCCAAAAGTACTCTATAAATGTAAGTTGTTATTCCTATTTTTGTGGCTACTATTATTATTAGATGTGGTGACAGCATTCATTTGTTACTTTTGGAAAGAACAATATCAGTCCATTGATGATGTTAAATTTTTATTTCTGTTATTTCTACCCATTTGACCTTGGGCAAATTTTTATTCAAAATTTTTCTCAACTCAAGATTCCTCATCTATAAAGGGAGTTAGTGATGGCCTTCAAGGACCCTTCTCCCTGTGTCTATGATCCTATTTTCATAAGTTGTTTGGTTTGGGGTTTTCTATTATTATAACATTTTTTATATAGGTACTCATAGTGGAAACAAAATTGAATAATACTAAAATTGAAGAAACAAGAAAGCTAGGATACTAATAATCAAAACTGATGAAGTAAATTGAAGAAAACTACCTCCAAGTACCAAATCACAAATGAAAATAAAATAGTTAACTATCTCTGATATGACTTTCTTGATAACCTGATATGCCATGTGTGTTGTTATAATTTGTTTTAGCCAATCTACATTCCAAACAAATTATTAAGGCATTTTCAAATAAATTTTTTTAAATACTCATAAAAATTTAAAGCAAAACTAATAAATGAATGGAAATTCTCTACCTGCCTCTTTCCCCCATGAAAATTGTTGTGAAGTTTCTTACAAGGTGTATTATTTCATCTAATATTGTCCCAAATTTTTACACATTTGTAGCAGTCACATTCCTCACACAAAATACGTAGCTTGTAATATTATTAAAATTACAACAAAATTGATATAAAAACATAAGATTTTTTTAAAAAAACTTGCATTTTTTGTAGTCTTCTGTTATCTGCCTCTAGTCTTCAATAATCTGTCATCTATTAGTAATGGAAATTTTAAAACAGCATTATAAAAGATTTTATTATTGTGTTGTTACTAAGATAACCAGGAGTTCGTGGTTATTTCTCAGACCTTATAACAACAATTGCTCCAAATAAAACTTCCCAAGATAAACATTTTTAAAAATGATTTTCATTGCAAGGGTTCTGCTGAGTTACATTTAAAGGAAAGGATTGTGTCACTCATAAAAATTTGAAAACCTTTGCTTTATAGAAATTCTGTATTAGAGTTATTATTCCTAAGTAGGGCATGTCTTATAGGCATTTTGTGACAAAATATAGTATTGATGGGGGAAAAAAAAAAAACCACAAAGGCTGCTTTGGTGTTTGAGGTCTGCATATTTCCACATATGTCGTGTTTATCAGAACAAATAAAAAGAATCTGTCTTAAAATTGAAGTCACGATGGTTAGATCCAAAATAGATTGCCACCTGCTTTTAAGATAAAAACAAATTCCAATCTCTTTGATGTATTTTAATGATATGAGATGATAGTTGTGCACAGAATTTTGTTTAAATTTTGTTAGATACAGCTTGAGCTCAGAATGAACAAGAATGATGATCTTTTAGAATGTTAATAGATATTTGTTCTATTAAAGTTTTACCAAGCATCTTTCTAAGTAGCTTGATATAATGATCAAGAATTATTTGCAGAGTGCTGTTTATTCAACCCAGCTTCCTAAATACATGTTGAAGAAGACATATATTGACAAGAAGGGGCAGTATTTGATGGGGGAGGGTATTATATATAAATAAGCACATCTACACATGGTGGTGTGGGGCTGGCATTTACAAGCCACTTAGGCATCATCATTCTTTTTCTTCCTAGAAAAACGTCTTTCCAGAGGTATTTCTCATGCCAGCTCAGCCATAGTCTCCCTTGCCCGATCCCATGTGGCCAATGAATGCAGCAATGAACAATTTCCCCTGGAGATGCCCATCTACACATTCCAACTGCCAGACCTCAGTGTATACAGTGAAGACTTCAGGAGCTTCATTGAACGTGATTTAATTGAACAGGCAACGATGGTTGCCTTGGAGCAGGCAGGTAAGTAAATTAATTTGATGATAGCAGATAGATGACCTGGCTCCTTATCTTTCATTTCATTTTAATATTAGAGCTGGTATAGCTTTTACCTAAGAAAATAAGATAAGCAACAAAAAGAACATTCCTATCTTTTTACATGAGTTTGTTTGTTCTCTGCTATCTTCTGTTCTAATTGAATTCTGGCTATCTTGAGCCAAGTGTCATTCTCAGTTAAAAAAAAAAAGTCATGCTTCTAACATATCTTTAGCTGAATAGTTTAAAATTATATGTGATATTTGGGATTCTCCATTTATTTTTTGCTCCTAACTCCATGACTTTTGAAAATTGATGTTGTGTTACCTCTACACCACAGGAAATAAGAATTTGCCCAGATTCCTCAAGAGGGGGAACTGTTTCATATTCATCTTTGTACCCAGCTCCAAACATGGAGTGTCTCACATAGTAAATAGTAAATGTTCATCACAGTGAACTGAATTTGCCTTCATTTTCCACTTTTCCTCTAGTATCTCCATACTCTATAGGCAAAAGAAAAACAGTACTGACCCTAACCTGGCTTTAGTTTTGTCCATATTTTCCATCCAACGTTGACAATTTCCTACTGGGGTCATAGAGTTATGTAGTAAATAATCAAGTAAATCAATTTACCCTTTGAAGAATTACCATCACTATGGGGAAAAAAAATCCAAAATGTTTAAGACAAATCTAGGATTTTCTCCAGTTACAACAACTTATCCTGAGCTCATGAGAAGTTGCATAATATTTTGCTTCTCAACTTATGTTGTGATTCTTTGCCCTAAAAATGTTTCTAAAGAAACTCCACTGATTAACCAAAACTACAGTGGTAAAGAGGCACATAGAAGTGTAGAACTTAAGATTAGAATATTCAATAGACATCCATCATATCGCCCAACCTTCCCATTTTATATAAGAAGAAACTGAGGAACTGGGTATTTAAGTGATGTGCCAAGGTCATATAACTAGTTGGTTTTAGTGTCCAAGAAGACTCATGTCTGTTTACTACCAGTCTACTACACTTGATCTTAATAGCAAAGTAACAATGGAGTTCAACTGAGTTTTTGGTTGAGTGAGGTAAAAATGGTAGTATAGAGTGATGCATGACAATAATCACCTGTCCCCATGGGACAACTCAATTATTAAGCCCATGGCTGATTAAGTTGTGAGAGTATGCTTACTGTTAATTTATAGATACTGACAAACAAGAAATAGAGGTTATATTTATTTTAAGCTGTTTGAATGAATATCAGGACCTGAGTTCAAGTTCAGCAACAGACAATTTCCTAGCTATGTGACCCAGGGCAAGTCATTTAATCTGTTTGCCTCAGTTACCTCATTGGAAAATGAGGGTAGGAACACATCTACCTCCCATCATCGTTGTGAGCATCAAATGACATAATATTTGTAAAGCACTTAACATAGTGCCAGGCACACAGTATATGCCATATAAATGCTTATTCCCTCCCCCTTTTCACTAAAAAATCTATCCCCAGAGGGGAGAAGTCAACTCATCCTTGCGGGACCCCATAAGGGTGGAGGTGGAAGTACAAGGTCAAAAAATGGGCTCAGAAAAGTTGTTCAAATAGAATTAGTCAATTAAAGTAGAATCTTTTCAAAACTGCCTAGGTCATGGGACTTTCAAAAATGTAATCTATGTTAGGATCCATAGGAAATATTTTATAGGATGCTTCCTCAAACCATCTTTTCTCTCTAGCTCCTTTTACTTTGACCTTAGGCACTACCTTTTATTTATCTTGAGTTCTTCAATAACTTCAGGATAATTTTTCATTGTATGAGTTGCCAGTTCTGTCTTTCCACCCCCATTGTGCTTTGGAATTCACCATCTTTGCCAATCACCCAGGATACATTGCTAACTCACAGTACCTCCTGCTAAGAGTGACAAAAGTAGATAGCAGTTGCAGCCTTGTATTTTATTGCCAAGGAGATCTGTTTTCTTTTTCTTCAGGGAAGTATTTTTTTTGTTGCTACCACATATGTATTCTGTGGCCACAAGTTATTTTTATGGTGACATATTAGAAAGGGCAGAGCCAAATTTAAGGTAAAAAAAAATCCTTCTTACTCTCTCCCATTGAACTGATGTCACATTTGGTTAGCTTCTGTCTTGTTTTCGAGGGCGATGAACATGGGCACCTTATTTAGAAATGTGTAGTAAGCCATCTGTTAAAGTCTCAAGTTAATTGATTCCATTGCCTTGTATGAATCAGAAGAACATTTCTTTCTAAAGTCAAAAAGAAATGACTAATAACTCTTAGACCATAACAAAACCTAGACATTGAAAAGTTTTGCATACCATTTTTTCCTTTTGGGGAATTCTGATTTTCGAAAGGAGAACATTTAATAAGTACTATTCTCTGCAGCATCAATTTCCTTTCTTTCTTTCTTTTTTAAGTGAAGTTATTCTTCAGGTACAATTGTAATGACTACCAATCACAGCTGAAAGTTAAAAAAAAAACGGATCATATAAATGACTTCTGTAGAAGTTGTTTCTAAATCAAACTTTGAAGTCTGAAAGATGTTTTCATAGTTGGCTTACCATTCAAGGAGTGATGAGAAGAGGTGACAATTAACTAAGAAAAATGTCTTTATAGATGTACTCCATCAACAACTTGGATTAGTAGAATTATTCAGATATGTATCATTCTTAAACATTTCTCTCCTGATTTCATTCCATTTAAGAATTACCTAAATCTGTTATCTTCCTTCAAGGTTCAGTTCAAATATATACTTTCTTAATGATATCTTATTTCTCTTATCCCTTCTCCCAGTGATATTTCCATTTTTCCATCATTCTTTACCTTATGTTATGCTTAGTCTATGTGTATGTTGTTATACCCCTACCTTAGCCTCAGTGAAACATTAAGTTGTGGGAGACAGAGATTCTTGTTTTGTTGTTTTTGTGTGTCAATACCCAACATAATGTCTTGCCCATAGGCAGCACTTAAGAAACATTTGTTAAATTGCTGAATTTGTCTAGTCCAAGGCAAACTCCTAAAGTTCTTTGCACTTCACAAAGAAATTGCCTTTGCTATTGGTATTCAGAGGTAATTGAAATGTGATTGAATATGTGGTCTAAATTGAGTGTCAAAGAAATGGAAAATTCTTCAGTTGTATTTTTCCAAAAAGCAATCTCCCCCTGCTTAGGAAAGATTTAGGGGTTTATAGTTTTGCCATATTGTCTGGATTAATCACTTTTTAAAGGGTCCATTTTGGATGTTGCAATTGAATAGAATTGGTTTGTTGACAGCTTGTTGCTTTTTATTGGGATCAAAGTCCATATGTAAATTTTAGAGTCCCAGAATATTAATTACTTAGCTCATGGTCATGGCAAGTGAAATACCCAGCCTCTTTTAAGAGACTAACTCTCTTTCATTTATACAGTTACCCTTATGTCTGAAATGATTCAGGATAAATTTTAGTAACAACTCATTTTCACAATTTGCTGTATTTGAGGGGCTATGAAACATCAGACATGCTTCCTTCCTGTTTAAAAAAAAAAACTTTTGAGAGTAATTAGGTATAATCAAACATTTACATTCTTGCTTCCCAGAAGTTGTCTAGTAGGCTGATGAACATCAAATGAATAATTCAAGAAAATATTCATAGCCCAGTGGAGACCCTGAGAAGGGCGGGAGGAAGGACAATGTCAGAATCAGTGTGGTAACAAAGTTCAACTAAGTTGTGGAAGATAAACAACTTTTAAAAATAGTGTTCACATACATATTAGTGCTTGGTAGACCTTTGTTCCAAACAGTAGCCCATTTGAACTAATCAAATCACAATATCCTTCATTAGGATACTGAAACACATAATTTCAATATGGAATTTAACATCTTTTTTAAAGAGAAAGATTTACTATTTAATTTGATCCTTGGAGTCAACAGGAAAGAAACATTAAGATGTAATTTTTTAGTGGTTTTGAGAATAGATGGTTTGAAAGGTCATGGTGTTAATTGGTTTGCCTCCAGAAAAAGCTCTACTTATACTACGTTATTAAAATTTTTAGAGTTCTCCATTTTTTGAGATTCAACACTCTCCCTTGTTACCAGAAATTCCTCCTTATCATCTGGCATACATTTCAGTTACAATAAAAGCCTAGTTTTTTTTTTCTTTTTTCTTACCATAGGAGAGTTGGAATATGGCCAGTCAACTTCTTTCTCATCCTGTCTCCTCCTTGTGATTGTGAATGAAAGTCATTCTTCCTTCAGTTTTCCAAGTAAAGTGATCCAAGTCCATTCACCTTTTCTCCTTATGAGCTATATTCATTAGTATATGGAGTCCTACTCCCCCAGGAAATGGCTATTCCCTTTCCAAACCTCTTTTTGTGCTTTCTTTATTTTGCTCTAGTTTGTTTTAGAATTCTTAGTAAATATATTGGATTTCACTCTGTAGATTGTAAGATCTTGGAAAGCAGAAACAAGGGTCTAATCCTTGTATCTCCCCAAAAATTTCAGACAATACTCTACACATGGTGGATAACTTTAAAATGTATGTTGAATTGTATTTCAAAACTTCATTTTAAGCATTTTGAAAAGATAGCAGAGTACTCCAGCCAAGATTACTGCTTGAAGGAGAGATAGACCTCCTAGTTGGCACATACCTACTCTAGCAAAATCAAGAAATTCACACCAGATGGATGAATGATCAAAAAATTCCAGTGAAAAACTATAGGAAGTAATTTTTCCATCTCCAAACCATAAAAGACGTCATCTAGAAGCCAATAGACAGTAGGAAAGAGGAGTGCTAACAAAGCCAATTCCCAATCTGGCAAATAAGCCCAACTTCCTAAACAACCATTGAAGGATCAGAGACACTGTAGCCTACAGTGTACTATGTTTGAAGGCAACAAAAGTACAGACCCTAAGGAAATCCCTGAGGAGGTCAGAAAACCCTAGGAAGCAAAGAGTGGCAGAGACCAGAATGTATGACAATGCTCAGACCAGGAGAGCCCAGACACCCAAGGATTCTAAAGTCCATAAGTATCCCTGAGATGCTGAGGATCAGTGTTCCTAATTTTTTTTGTCTCAACTTCTTTATACCCTTAAAATTATTGAGGACACTTCACAAAGAATTTTTATATATGTGAATTATATCCATTAATATTGGCTGATTTGGAAATTAAAACCTCAGTATTATTATGAAAATAGTTTTGATCTCATAGACCCCCAAAAAGATCTTGGGACCCTGAGGGGTCCCTAGATCACACTTTGAAAAACATTGCAATAGAAGACCCTGAAGATTTTTTTTTCCTTTATAAAAAGTTAAGTTTAATCTGTATTATTAACATTTTATCCGTCACCTTAAGTCTAGGCAATCAACAAAACAATAAATCAAGCCCTGATTTTTGGTGTTTGCCAGTTTTTGAGGTGTAAATCCTCTTGCTGAACATTAAACAATCAGCTCTGGCTGAGTCAGTGTGAGCTGCCTCCTGCACACCTCTGGGTGTTGAATATGATGACCACTCTAAGTTCCCTTCAAACTCTAACATTGCCTCTTCAG
>CM053582.1:464770748-464789588 GCA_028627135.1 Pseudochirops cupreus | reverse complement strand
CTCACAATATGTCCATTGTGGAGATGTTCTGCATAACTACACATGTACAGCCTTTATTGAATTGCTTGTCTTTCCAGTGGGGGTTGGTGATGAGGGAGGAAGGGGAAAAAATCTAGAATTTAAAGTTCTAAAATCAAATGTTAAAAATATATATGTGGGTATATATATATATGTATATATAAAATAATAATAATTATTATTAACTACATGCAACTGGGAATTAAGATATATAGGCACTGTGGTAGGGAGATCCATCTTGCCCTATGGGAAAGTCAGAGGGGCGATGGGGGAAGACATAGAAGAGAGCAGATTGGGGGAGGGGTTATACAGTGGGATGGCTGTTTTGGGGTGGTCGGTGGGGGAAAGATGGGGAGAAAATTTGTAACTCAAAATCTCATGGAAATGAATGATATAAACAAGAAAATAAATAAATTTTAAAAATATTCATTGAATTGAATAATTAATGATAATAATATTAACGATAGCTAGTATTAATATAGAACTTTATGGTTTGCAATGTGCTTTATTCATATTGTCTCATTTGATCCTCACAACCACCCTGGGAAACAGGTACAATTTTTATCCCCTTTTTACAGATAGACCTTGTGAGTGACTCCTATGGTACAAGTCTGAGGTTAACATTATATACCTGTTCTATGGTTGCACGGTTATCTATATAGACCATTAGAGTATGAGTATGATGGATTCTTCTATTTCTCTACCTTTGTTAATGAGCTCTTATGAGATTTTGCATCTTTAGTGGTTTTTGTAGTCAAGAAAAATCAGTGTCCAAATCTGATATCCACATAGTAACTCAGAGTACCTTTTCTAGAAAGGACCTCATTTACGTCACTTTGGGGAAACCCTAGACATGAGCATTAGCAGGAGCTTTTGTATAGGCAATTTCCATTGAGTCACCTCTGGTTGCCCCTGCTCTTTGTAGTCAGATTTCCCCAGGATGAATCTGCATGAGCTCAGAGCCTCTTTCTCTTATGTTGTAGGCCTCCTAGGGTACAGTTGCATTTTGTTACAACTTCAGGCAAGCTGGGTAACATTTTGTATAAGAACACTTCATGTGTCTGATTAACTTGCCTTTCAAACTTGGCCAGGATAAATAAATAACTTATCCTCGATCTTAAAATTGCCGACTGAAATTAGAAATGGGAAAAATCAGATTCATTCAAAAGGGTACTAATTAATCATAGGCAAGAAATCCTGTCCTAACACAAAATTGTATTTAAAATAAAATCTGAATACATTTTTTAATAAAGCTGAATTCAGGTAAAGTGAGTTGAATGTTGAAATGATTTAGCTATTTAGTGCCATGAATTAGTGTGCATCATTGAGACTAATATTCCTTCTCTTGAATGTTGCATTTACCAAAGGATTCTTTTTCCTAAATATAAGCTTTGCCATAAGTGAAAATGAGTTCGTATGCTATTTTAAAGACTCTCCCATCAGCTTGGATGTTCAGTTAAGTAATCCCTGAGGCAGCCTCTTTAAAATCTAATCAAACTACATACTAAAGATTTTAAAAATAATAAAACAGGATTGTTCTTTTGGAAGGTTGCCAACCTGACCTCTTGATGCAGTCTTGATTTGTCTCTTGAAAATGAGTTATAGGTCATTTAGTCAAATCCTGCCAGGAAGTAAGATATACCCTGGGAATAAACTGGGTATTGTGATGGAGCATGTCAGGGTTTCCAATCACTAGGACACTAGGTGTTAAAACTGAAGACTCATTTTATCATCATCATGTTGAACCAGCACTCTGTGTAAATATGGCTTTAAAACCTATAAAAGCATATCCTTCATTCCCTTCCCTAACTTTTCAGAGTCTTTGCACATGTTTATTTTGAATGAACAAAATAACCAGGTAAGCTGGCCCTCATCAGATTTCTAGCTTGACTAGTAATCAAACACAGCTTTCAGATGTTGTTGAAATTGTCAAGGTTCCCTACCAGATTCAGTGATTTGTTCATTTAACAAGCATTTATTAAACATCAGCCACATGTAATAATGTACTATGCTGAGAAATTACAATCCAGTAGGGGGGATATAAGATGTAAGAAAATAAAGATTATGCAAATCATAATATGTGTTACTATACATATGTATGTGTGTGTGTTACTACCTATCAGGTGTTCAGGAAGATAATCTGCATGGTCAATTTCTCTAAGTAATAATAATTTTTACTCTAAATGTATATAGTCCATAAGAATTTATGAAACACTTTGAAACATTTCATTTGGTCTTTAGAATAACCTTGTTGGGCAAGGGTGTACAAGTATCTTTATTCTTTACATATATAATAAAAGAAGATAGAAGACACTTTCTTGCCCAAGGTCACAGAAAAAATGTCAGTGTTAGAACTCAAACATAGCTTTTGCAATTCAACTATATTACGTTATTTCTATATAGTATGTGTGAGTTATGGAGAAGAGGCCTCGTTTTTTGGAAGAAAGGTATTCCCCTAACCTCTACTGAATGAATCAGACTGAAAAGATCTTGGCAATCCAAACTGACAGATTTGTACTTAACAAGATTAAATTCAATAGGGATCAGTGTGAAATCTTGTATTTATTTCCAAAAAAACCCAACTGTATAAGTAAAGGGTGGGAGATATATGCTTATAGAGAGCAGTTCATATGAAAAAGACTAGGGCAATTTAGCTATCATCCATCTTTCACTTTCCTCCCTAATACAATTCAGCAACATGTATACTCAGTGCAGTATGACGGACAGAGTGTTATACTTGGAGCCAGGGAGACCTGAAATCCCATCTTGGACATTTATTAGCTGTGTGACCACAGCCAAGTCATCCCCCAAGGACCTGTAAAACAAGAGGGTTGGGCTAGATACACTCTAAGGTCCTTTTCTGCTCTAAATCTCTGATTGATGAGCGTATGAACCCATAAACATCTATTAAATACCTGCTGTGTGGCATTGAGTTTACAAAGGCAAAAACTAAACACCTCTTACCCTCGAGAAACTTGTATTTTTTTTGTGGGAGGAGAATAACATGGTCATATAAGTCAGAAATTTATATGTGTATATACATGTGTGCAGGTATATGTACAGTACACATTTACATGCATTCGTGTGTATCTATACATACACATGCATGTCTGTTGTGCACATGTACATAAATACTATATATATGCATCCATATATATCCATACAAAATAAGGTAAGTTACAGGTAACTTCAGAAGAGGGAGAGGTAGTAGTAGCTGGGGGAGGATCAGGAAAGGCCTTAGGAAAGGGCTGTGGCACTTGGACAGAGCTCTGAAGTAAGCTAGGGATTATAAATGGCAAAAGTGAAGAGGGGATGCATTCTAGGTATGGGGGCAGCCCATGAGAAGGTATGGAGGCAGGGGAGGAATGTAAAGTAGGAGGAACAAGTAGGCTGGTTTGGCTGGAATGCAGAAATAGTTAAGAAGAGTAATGTGTGATGAGCCTGGGAAGGCAGGTTGGAGCCAGACTGGGAAGAGCTTTAATTATTAAATAGATTTGATTCTAGAGACAACAGGGAACCACTAGAGTAGAGCAGTAACATGGTTAGACCTGTGCTTTAGGAATGGCTTTTTGCAGCTTTGGGACTTGGTTAGGAGAGGGGAAGGGAAAGACTGGAGGCAGAGAATCCAATTAAGAAACTATTACATCTTCTAGTCTTAAACTGGGGTGGCAGTCTTGAACTATGTGGAGAGAAGGGGAAGGATAGGAGAGGTGTGGCAGATATATGATGTGTGTATATGATGTGGAAATGGATTGCATATGGGGAATGAGGGAACGTGTGAAGAGTTGAGGATCACTATAAGGTTGTAAACATGGGTGATAAGTATAGTGGTATCCTTCACAAAAAGATGGAATTTGGGAAGAGAGGTAGGGTTGGAAAGGAAAAAAATAAGAAATTTGGCTTTGGACAATGAGCTATCATTGGTTACAATCCTTCTATACAACCAGACTAATGTCCAAAATGAAAGTATTTGCAGATTCTATACTTGACTGCATGCTGCCATGGGGGGGAGGGGAGGGCGGGGAAGAGAGGAGAGAAAATTTGAAACTCAAGGACTCCGGAATCGAATCTTGTAAACTAAAAGTAAATAAACAAATCAATTTAAAAATTAAAAAAAAAAGACAATGAATTATCAGGCTCTACAAATTCTTCCTTTCTATGCCCTTTTGTCTTTTCTACCCTATTGCCACTCCTACAGTCTAATCCAGGCCTTCCAGCCTGATATATACAACTGTTCTCAACTGGTCTCTTGTCTTTAGCTTTCACCTCTTTCAATGCCACTGCCATAGTAACCTCTAACACATTGCTTTTGCAGATACCACTCATCCCATTCCATGTTATAAAGCCTTTGATGGCTCCACAGAGCTTTTAGAATAAAGTCCAAATTCTTCAGCCTGTCATTCAAGGGTTACCACCAACTAGGCCTCATCTACCTCTCCAAATTTAATTCCCACTACTAGCTTCTATGCATCATTTGCTACAAAAACACTGCTCTATTCATTATTTCCAAATGTGGCATATGTATTTCCACCTCTGCTCATGCCATTCCTCCTCCATGAGATGCCCTACCCTCTTCTCTCCATTTGTTTAAGTCTTGCCCTTCCTTTAAGGTCAAACTCAGGTTCTCCTTCCTCCACAAAAGCTTCTCCAACTTCCATAGCCCTCAGTGACCAGTCCCCTCTCTGACTTCTATCGGATTTATTGGTTATCCCATTCCTGTTGACTCTTAGAGAGAGTGTCTACTCATATAACTCAGAAATAAATAAAGGAGACAAATATTACTCCAAATAACTCAAGATCTGTTGACCATTTGGACTGCATAATTTAGGCTACTGCATTCTTCTTTATACCTGCCTGCTTTCCAGTAGATCACCCTATATACTATAAGGATACAAACAGAAATAATTCCTTCTAATTCCTTCAAATGCCAAATCAATTTTTTATAATGTTACTTACAATGGAAATTCAATTCTACTAAATATAGATGTATCAATCACCTACTATGTGTATGTATTGGAGGGAGGAAGAAACAAGCATTTATTATACGCCTACTGTATGCCAGACACTATACTGAGTGCTTTACAGTTATTATCTAATTTGATCCTCACAATAGCCTTGAGAGGTAGGTGCTATTATTATCACCATTCTAGAGTTGAGGAAACCGAGGCAGAAGTTACGTAATATGCCCAGGGTCACACAGCAAGAGAGTGTCTAAGGCCAAATTTGAATTTAGGTCTTCCTAACTCCAGGTCCAGTGCTCTATTCAGCATGCCACCAAGCTGACTAATGTTTAGGGCAGGAGAGGAGATAAAAATTTTTGTTTAGCCATGGTGCCTGTTCACATGGAAGTTACATCCTAGTAAGCACTTATAATAAACACAAATAACTACAGTACAGATATACGACACTAGGGAAGCACAAACCAAGCACTGTGCAAAATTGGAGGGGGGAAGGGTCAATAGTGCCTAGCAGGTTAAAGAAGAGCATTTTAGAAAAAGTACCATCAGAGCTGCTCTTTAAATAATGGCAGTATTTAATAGGCAAAGAAGGGTAATGATGAAATTTCAGGCACTGGGGAGAATATGAAAAATGGCAAGGTGGTAGAAAGGTAGAAAACATCCTCAGGGGATGGACAGCTTAGTTTGACCAAAGCATAGAGTATGTGGAGAGGAGAACTGTGACAAGAAGGATAGAATGATAAGATAGAGGCATAGTGTGGAGGACCTTGAATGATAGGAAAACCAGGGGTGGGGAACCTGCAGTCTCAAAATCACACATGGCCCTCTAGGTCTTCAAGTGCAGCCCTTTGACTGTATCCAAACTTCACAGAACAAATACCCTAAATAAAAGAATCTGTTCTGTAAAACTTGGACTCAAAGGGTCACACTTGAGGACCTAGAGAGCCAGATGCAGCTTCAGGGTGAACTTTATAGGTAGCAAGTGAGGAATTTTGGTTAGATGGATGAGAGGATTAGGTAAATACACAGAGAAAATTACTAGAAGCAGTGTAAAGAGTAGAATGGAATGGCAGAACATGGAAGCCAGAAGACATATTAGCATGTTATTGCAATTATCTAGGTAAGTGGTAATAATGTTCCGTATGAAGGTAGAAGCAAAAAGGTTTGGAGAAAAGATAGACATTTGGAGATTATAGGATCATACATTTAAAATTGTTAAGTGACCTCAGAGGTCATTGATTTTAATTCCTTCATTTTATAGATAAAGACAGGGTAAGTACTTGCCCAAGGTCATGCAGCTAGTAAGGCAAAGCTGGAATCTGAAACTAGGTCTTCTACCTCCGAATCTTGTGCTTTTTCTTTTAGACAGTTGTTGTTGAGTCATTCACTCCCATTTGACTCTCCATGACTCCATGAGCTTTTCTTGGCAAAGATACTGGAATGGTTTGCCATTTCCTTCTCCAGTTTTATGTAGGCAGGGGCTAAGTGACTCGCCTTGGTCACACAAGTAGCAAGTGTCTGAGGTCACATTTGAACTCTAGTTTTTCTGATTCCCTGCTCTGTGCTCTATCCTCTGCACCACCTAGATTCCTCTCAAAGAATTAACAGACTTGATTAAGAATAACCTGGAAGCTGGTCACGTTTTATACTCAATAATTATTTCCTTAATTTAGGAAGGTCTAAGGCATTTTTTTCAGGCTGCCTGAAACCTTTGGTGGGCTGTAGGTTGTGCAGATCTGGTTTAAGGGATGGGAGTTGGGATTTCATTATATCAAAATACTGATAAACTATTTCTCTTTCTATTTGGCAAAAAAAAATTATTTTTCATCACAACAAAAAGCATTCTACTTTGTTCCTTGGTACCAGGACACTAAT
This sequence comes from Pseudochirops cupreus, assembly GCA_028627135.1. Classification (NCBI taxonomy): domain Eukaryota; kingdom Metazoa; phylum Chordata; class Mammalia; order Diprotodontia; family Pseudocheiridae; genus Pseudochirops; species Pseudochirops cupreus. The sequence continues at coordinate 464,782,737 of CM053582.1, read as the reverse complement.
TATTTCAAGAAATAGTAGACGCTCCATTGGAGGATAGACAAGTCAGAATTTGCTTCATGTTTACTCTTGGGAATGATTCCATCACTTGTATTTTGGGTTCAGAAGTTCATGGGGATGGTTTAAATACTGTCATCTTTGTGCTCCCAGAATATATTGTGTGGAGAATGCAAATTCAGACTTGCACAGAGAAATGACTGTAAGATATCTTTTCAGAAAACAGGGCTAAAAATAAAAACACAGATTCCAGTACTATTTTCCACACAGGAAAACAGATTTAAGCTCCTCGGTCTATGATTTTGAGGTGGTTTTTCTTGTTTGTTTGCTTAAAACAAAAACAAAAGACAGAACTCACCCCCACATGCCAATGGTGGGCTGAAAGTTATTTCAAGTGGGGACAAGTCATGCAGGGCTCAAAATAGCCCCTGACTGTAGATATTTCTTTAATTTGGTTATTCTTCCTTCGTTCCCTCAGAGTGAATAATTTACATTTGAATTTTGCCCTGAATGAGATTTACTAATCAGATATTGAAATCAAAAGCCTCACATGGAAAGATCATTGGTTCGAGAGCTAGACGACCCTAGTTCAAATCCTCCTTCTGATACTTAACTACTTATGTGAGTGTGACCATGTACCTTAATGTCCTCATCTATAAAATAAGGAGTTTCAGATAACTTCTGATGTCTCTTCCAGCTTTAGGTCTCTAAGGAGAGGACAAGAAAATAATACATCAATAACTATGTCATTGATGTCTCTGAGAAGTGCCTGAGAAGTCAGCATTGGCCTTACGTGGGATAGGGCTGGTGGAGAGGAAGAAGGGAGAAGGAGATAATTCTCAAAAGCAGCACTACTATAATTCCTGACAGCATCAATGGTGGCCAGTAACCATGTCATTTATGTGAATAAACCATTTGTAAGTCATATCTTCCTAAGTTATGGCTTGCCTGTATTTGGAATCAAAACTACTTGCTTTCAAATGCCTGACCTCAAGTCCTCTGAGCTAGATAGACCATCAGTTATCATTGACAACCTCTGGAGTTACAGTCCTGGCTGTGACAAATGGGCCAGTTTTTAATTTTCCTGTATTATTAACTTGATAATTGTGCTTATTCTGGTGATTTTCCCCTAATGGATAATGTCACTGCAAATCATCTTTATACTCACCCTCACCTTTCACTGCGTTCTTGCTGGGAACTCAGCGGAGGTAACTGTGGAACAAATTGATTGGGGGACAGAAGAATCCATTGATTTTTAGATTCATTTTCTGAAATGGCTTAATCTCTGCTGCAGACCAAATAAGAGCCCTGTTGATTATGTGAAAATTTCTAGTAACCAAGTTCTTGTGAAATTTGTACAACGCTGCAATGAATGAACACCCATAAATTTACACCTAAAAAAGGTCCCTTTGTACCTGCTTTTACATATGTGCACTTAAAAAAATAGAAGATATAGGGTAAAATATAGAGAATGGGGGCAGAAAAAGAAAGCAAATGGTTCAAGTAACGATGAGGTGCTATTGTATAAATGGAAAAAAGGAGTTTTTCCACTTGCACCCAATCTTAATAGGAGCAAGAGATTTAGAATGAGAAGGGATTTTAGCCATCTTAAAGTTTGATACCTTCATTTTATAAATGTGGAAAGTCCAGTTTATACAGTAACCATGTATATATAAGATCTATACAGTATAATGGAAGGCAATTTTACAGGGACAGCATTAGGAATGAGGGGGACCAGGAAGGTCCTAAGGTTAGAAGAGCAGAGATATAAATGTGAGAATGGAGACCATTCTAAAACTGAGGGACATACAGTATAAAGGCAAAGAAAAGGAGGAAAGGGGATAAGTGTGATGAACTAGTAGGCCAGTGTAGCTAGATTATAGTTTATATGGAAGGGAGTAAAATGTAAGAAAACTGGAAACAGGATTTTATATTTGAATCTGAAGGTAACAGGGATCCACTGGGGTTTAGGAAGTGGGGGAGGGTGATGTGTTCAGAACTGTTCTTTAGAAAAACAACTTTGGGAGCTGAGGAGGATAGATTAGAATGAAGCAGAATGATCAACAAGAAGGTTACTATACCAATATGGTGGCCATATGAGTAGAGAGAAGGGGAAGTACATGAAAAATAAATGTAAAGTTAGAAAAGACTTGGCAATATATGTAGAGGAGTTCATATGTATTTGAAATGACTTCAAGAAAGGAGTCAAGATGACACTGAGCTTGTGAGCTTGGGCAATGGAAAAAGGGGATTGGCACCCATAACAGATAGAAAAGTTGTGATAAGAGAAGGGCTTGGCAGGAAAGATAAGGAGTTTTGGTGTTGAGTTTGAGATGCTTATGAAACATCCAAATCAAATTGCCCAAAAGGTAGTAGGTGCTGTGCCACTGGAGCTCTGGAGAGAGGCTAGGGCTGAATATATAAATCTGAGCATGATCTGCATAGAGATGATAATTGAATTCAAAGCAGCAAATGAGATCACCAAGTGAGATAAAAGACAGGAGAGAGTATGCAGGAAGAAAAGGTTTCAACAGTTTCAAAGGCTGAAGAAAGAGCAAGTAGGAGGAGGACTGAGAAAGGGCATTAGTTTTAGCAATTAAGAGATCATTAATAACTTTTGAAGGGTGAGCAATTTTAGTCAAAACTTCAGGTTGGAAACCTTATTGTAAAGGGCTTAGAAGTGATAACATTCTGAAAGAATTCACCAAGAAAAGAGAGAAAAGATAGAAGATGGAGGTGATTGCATCAAGTGAGGCTTCTTTAAGGATAGAGGAGACATTGGCATAGTAGCAGGTAGCAGCAAAGGAGATGGTATATATAGAAGGACTGGATATTAATGAAAGAATGGGGGATGCTGGGTAGGACAATTTGCTGAAGATATGGGAAGGGATGATTTCAAAGATGAAGTTAGGTTTGTCTTGGTAAGAAAAAAACATTTATTGAGAGACAGGGTTGAAGGAGAAAATGGGGGGAAGATGTCTGAAAGATGTGAGAGAAGTGGTGTGAAAGAGGTGCTCATCGAATGGCCTGCGTTTTCAGTTCAGAAGTAGAGGGAGGGTTGTTGTGGGGAACTAAGTAAAATGAGAATGTTTGAAACAGCCATAGGAGTGAGTTGGATATATAATTGAATAGAGGCATAAAAGGATTACCTTGCTGCATTAAGGGCACAGTTGACATATAATATAAATTTATAGCAGACTGAGTATGAGTTAATGATTTCCTTTAGCTCTATCCAGTATCACAAGTAGAAGCCAAGTAACCCTCTGGAGAAAATGAAAGTTCTAAAGAAGACTTTGGAGGGGGAAGTGTTTGTGTACGTGTATGTGGGGGTGGGAATGGTGCAATATGATGGCTGTCTGCAAATATATGAAGGCTGTCATATGGAGGAAGATTTAGGCTAGTTTTGATTGGCCCCAGAGGTAAGAAGTGGTACTAATGGATGAAAGATGCAGAGGTAGATGTTGATTTCTAACAATTAGAGCTGTTCAAAGCAGAGTGGTTTGCCTTTGTAGGTAAGTTCTCTATCACTGACGCAGCTAGCTAAAGAATTATGTGTCAGGGATGTTGAAGAGGGAATTCGTTCAGGCATGGGTTGTGCTACATAGCTTCTGAGACCCCCTCCAATTCTGAGTGTTGAGGATATATGTGCAGGATGGGAGCCTTAGTACATGTTTACATTTGAGCTTGGGATCATGTCTGGCATTTGAAGTGAGGGTGGAGAAAACACACTGTGAGGTAACCAACCTCAGGAATGAGTTGATATTGAGTCAAGTCTTCCTTGCATATGATCCTTTATATCCTGTCTCTATTTAGTCATAAATCTCCATGAAAGGGGGAAAAGGGATTCCTTAATTCTAAAGCAGGTCTCAAACTGTGTGAAGCAAATTCTCAGCATTGGACGTCACATTTCAGAATTTTAAACAACCATAAAGAGCAGCTGCGACTGCTTAGGACCATCTTGAGATAGCTGCCTTCTCTCAACTGCCATTCATTCTTTAAAAAGCCAGTGTAAGCAGACCAACTGAGAGCATGCTCCATTTGATAGACAATGAAAATCCTTTGAATTACACTAAAGGGAGGGGTTTTAAAATATATCATTAGAAGAGAGTAACATCCCATTCCAAGCTAAAACCAGTTTTAGTTTTAGATTTATCTTCAGGGTAATGTCTAACTCTGACCTACATTTATAAAATCACAAATATTTAGTTTATTTGGCTAATGTTGACAAAAACTAATTGGTTGCCAATATTATCTGACATGTCTGGAAGAACTCTTGCTGATATGATGTGGATTCTTGGTAGTATTAGCTGGATAATGTCAATATTGACTGACTTGGTATTTTTTTTTAAATCATTGCATAAAAATAATACACTTTTGTGTGCAGTAGACATAACCACGGTGAACAACATAATATCATCTTAGCATCCAGTTGCAAACTCTTGTGTTTTTTTTTAACTGAGGAATATTTCATTAAAATATTGAGAGTTTAAAACAGAAATTCTTGAATGAGCAAGCATTACTGTCAAAGAGATGCTTAAAACCCAAAGCTCACTCATAGCTTTCCTTAGAGTATGAGGGCCCCTCAGGTAAAGACTCATTTTCCCACAAATATTGCTCTGGTATACTGCCCAAGCTTGCTTAATTTGTTTTCAGGGTGAAATATTTTTTTAAAAAATGCTTTCTATATCAAGGAACTTTTTTCAATAATATAGTTTAAGGTATAAACAAATACAGTTTACATACAAATCTAGTTTTATATTAAAAATGTGAACTATGCACATATGCATATGTGCCTCAACCTATAATTGTACCCTTTTAGTCTCCCTGCCTACCATGATTCATCTCTAGCCCAAATTTAACTGCAGGGTAAGAGCAGCAGTCCTCATATTGATGGAACTGCTAATTAGGTGTACTGAAGCAATTAATGAGTAAAAAGCAGGGGAGGATGCTAAAAAATCACAATGTTCTAATGGCAATGGTCATTGATGATTTATACTCAATCACTGAAAGTAAGGGAGAGCAACGGCTATTAAGAATAATTGAACTTAGATAAAATAGAGAGGAAAGGAGCCTAACTTTTCCAATTATGAGGCAGGCCTAAGAAAACCATTTATAAAGTAGGATTTATCATTTTGAAAAGAGCTTATGAAAACTTTTCAATGCTATTGCCATTAGATGCACTTCAAGGAGATCACAGTATAACCCATCATTGAAAATCAAGAGGTTAGGTAGGTTCAGAAGATAGAGGGAGCCACACAGATAAAAATGAGTAAGAAATAAGAAAAGAATTATGGGGGAAAAAAACATTCTGCCACTGATCTAGTTATAGTAATGCAGCTTTATAAATAATTTTCAAAACTCATGAGTGGGGAAAATAATTTCCTCATTAAATTTCTGATTGTCATGGCAATAATTTTCCTTCTTTCCATCAATACTGATTCATTCATCCATCCATCCATCCATCCATTCGAAAAATATTTACATGCAAGGCTCTGTTAAGGATACTTTCATCTTCTGCCTTAATAACAAAATATAAGTTAAAAAATAAAACTAGTAAAAAGAGAAACTTAGGTTTATTCTGCAAACTACATAGCAAGGATATTTCTGGTTCTCATGTGCTGGAGCAAGGCTTTTTTTGCCAAGTTTTGTGCAGGGATGTGGAATGGAAATTTGTGTAACATGTGAACTTCACTTTGTTGTTGTTCAGTCATGTCCAACTCTTCCTAATGCTATTTGGGGTTTTCTTGGCAAAGATACTGGAGCGGTTTGCCATTTCCTTCTCCAGCTCATTTTTACAGATGAGAAAACTGAGGCAAATAAGATTAAGTGACTTTCTCAGGGTCATATAGCTAGTGAGAACCTAAAGCCAGATTTGAACTTGGGAAGTCTTCGTAACTCCTAATTCCTAACTTCCTAACCACCTAGCTGTCCCAAACTTCCCTGCCTTCCTAAATTGAGGTATGTGGTTCAGGTCTAAAACAGGAATTTGGCAATTTTATTTTTAATTTAATTTCCAATTTTACTTCTTGATGTTAGGGGAAATTAATTGGTCTCCTTGGTCTTGTTGAGTAATCCTAGCATCTCTCTTCCTTTAATTCAGTCTGAGGCTGAATTCATCTGCAGGCTTCTAATTTCCTTTGGGATTTTATATTACCTGTGGGACAAGGGCCACCTGAACTTAATTAGGTGATAAAAAATGGGATGGAGAGCAAAGGGCCTAGAGTTAGCTATATTGGCTAGTGTTATTCCTGTTAATTCTCATAAGAGGAGCTAAGTTCAAACTCTGAATTTTCCGATGTACATTTTGTATGACTGTGGATAATTTCCTTTACCCCTCAGATTCCTCATTTTTAAAATGATGGGTTTGGACCAAATGACCTTTTAAAGGCCATTCTGGTTTGAATTCTTGTAATGCTAAAAGGCAGTATTTGGGAACAGATTTTATCTGGCTCTTATGTCTCCAAAATTCCAGGATTTTATGTGTGGGAATCAGATTAAAATGTAATTGAGAAATATTTAATAAAATAAATGAATATACAATAGAACATAGATAATGTTAACGTGTAGTTTTCTAAGTTGATTTTCAACTCATGGGTATATTGATACATAGCTTAGTGGTCCCAGTTCTATTGACACCATGGTGCTAGATGGATCAATCCTGCATGGGTAGATTCACAACCTTGTTCAGCTCCGTCATGTCTCTGCCCAAGCCACAATATAACAGGGCCTTTCCTTATCTTGAGCTGATCATTTAAAAGGTATAATAAACTTACATGTATAACAGTTGGTGGCAGAAAGGTAAAATGATAACCAAATAAATGGTAACTCAAGAAAGTTAAATAATACACTCAAATAGGTTATTCTGGCCAAATTCTAGAGATGTTCTCAAATAGAATGACTTGAAAATGGATGTTAGAGTAGTGGTGCAAGGCATTGAATGTTGAAATACTTGGCTATCCCATTAAAAGTGGAAATCTGTGGTTTCACTTTGGGATGTGACTGAAGTGTTGTAACTTCAAAGTCCAAAATTAGACATCGCAATAGCTACTGAAGGTCTCTTTTTCAGTGGTTAATTATTATTTGAAGTAAATGGTGAAAATGAGAAAAACTTGCCTTATAATTGCATGCTTATTTAATTTGATTGAACCATCCAGAATTCAAATGGAAAAGCAAGATGTAAGTGATTGTTAAACTGCAGGGATGCTAGGGATTGAATATCAAGATAAAACTTTACAAGTTCTTTTCACTGCCCCTTTAATCAAGCAAATTGTTAATGATAAGTGCCCACTTAATTAGTGCTTCAATGACTATGTATGGGCCTGGAGATAGACTGTGTGTGTCTGTTTGTAGAGGTTTAACATCAAAAGCTTGGCTACCAGACCATAGTTTGTTGGGGTTTTTTTCTGGCCACAAAAATTCATTTGCATTGGTGGAGAGGGTAATGAAATCACAAGTGTTTTTTAAGCAGGGAAGATGATTATGTCCTGGAACACAAATGATGCAAGTTGAGAAAACATAAAACCTGTAGTCTGAGTTTTATGTCAATGGGATTGTGAATTAATCAATACCTACATGCCATCCAACAGTTCATCTTATGATCCATCTATGACTTTTCATCTGGTGCAACTATTGTCCAATGTCATCACAAAAATCTTCCCCAAAGTGTCCAGCATGTGGAGAACTTTTCTCTGGATCACTTGACATTCATTATGTGGGCACCAATGGAATGTATGAACTATCTACCTGTTATCTTCTGTTCTTGCTATGATTAACCACCCCTTCTTCCTGACATATATCTCTCTGGTGATACCTTTTACATCCTTTAGTTGTTCAATTCTTTGTTGGTAATGGACCAAATGACCTTTTAAAGGCCATTCTGGTTTGAATTCTTGTAATGCTAAAAGGCAGTGTTTGGGAACAGATTTCATCTGATTTCATCAGCCTACTCAGACTGTCTTGAAATGAGTTTAAGGAATATGGAGGAGAACAGAAACACAGCTTGTCTAAAGTAGTGTAAGCTTTATCATGGGGACATACCATGAAAAAGGTTAATTATCCAAAACCTCAGCTGCTTCTGTGTCGTGGTTGGGGATATAGTTGAGCCATTATGATGAATTTGAATTTGACGCTTACTTTTATAGATCAATTATCTGGATGTCCACTTAGCCTAATTAGGACATGGGTGTGAGTGATTAACCTCTGGATGATAGTGAATGATCATGTCCAACTGGTGATTTTATGTGTCAAGTTACAGGGTAGTTTCTGGTGCCATAATGTGATCCCTCGAGAGGTTTTTACACATATCTACCAAGACAACTGCATGGCACTTTGGTCTTAATGATGGACTTGGAGTCAGGAAGACCTGAACATGACCTCAGACAACTTGTTGTGTGACCTATAGAGCAAGCCTTTTAACCTCAGTTAACTTCAGGTTTTTAACCTCAGGTCTCAGTTTCCTTATCTGTAAAAGGGGTGGGGGGGAGGGCTGAACTTGCTGGCCCCTCAGCTCCCTACTTTTCTAAATTCATGATTCTATTACTAACCATGTACCTCTCTCTATTGGCCTTTGGGTGACCTGCAACTTTAATTATTTAGAGACTGACATTTCTTGCCTTGTAGCCACACGGTATCGTGAGGAATATCGGTGTGAAGAAGATAAGCCTTTGTTCCCAGAAGAAGCTTGGGATCCTTAAAAGCCCTGTACAACTTTCCAGAGGCATTCCATCCTACTTTTTTTGTAGATCAAATTGATAATATATCTGTAATATCTGTCCAAAAGAGGAATAGTAATGGACTAGCTGTGGGCGTTACCCATACGATTCCATAGTATAGTCCAAAAATAGGTATTTACATAGGAGAAGTTAGACCAAAAGTCTTATAGGTAATTATAAATCTCATTTAAGAGGTGTGGGCTTAATGAAATTAACATAACCGTTAGTACCTGCAAAAAGGAACATCTGGGAGTTCTCCCTATCTAAAGGAATTCTCCTGTTTGGATTCTGTACTGGACATTCTCCACGAGAGTAGCACACAATTTTGGTGAGAATGGGTCTCTCTGTTTTCTTTGATATTAATTACGTTTGTTATTAATTAAAACAGGATCACAAATGGGGACAGCTAAGTGGCGCAGTGGATAGAGTGCTGGAGTATGGAAGATCTGAGTTTAAATCTACTGTCAGATGCTTACTAAGCTATGGCACACTGGGCAAGCTACTCAACCTTGTTTACCTCAGTTTCCTCATCTGTAAAATTAGTCAGAGAAGGAAATGGCAAACTACTGCAGAATCTTTGCCAAGAAAACAAAAAATGGAGTCACAAAGATTCTGACATGATGGAAACTACTGAACAACAAAATCATAAATGGGTCAGATTGGAGCAATTAATTTCACTACATATATTCTCATTTTTATTTATTTTAATTTCATATTGGTTTTTGTCTTTTCTCTAACAGGTTAATGATCCAAGTGTACACAGACAATCTGGAAATTACTCACATATCAATGATCAGTCCTTTTCTGTCTGTGAAGATCTAGTTCGCTAGAGCTCCTAAACTTCATCGTGCTTGCAAACATAGTATTTTATTAGGATCCTTTTGAAAATATAAACTTTTAGTTTTCAGTCATTTCTCTGACCCCTACAGCAGAACAATTTATGTCTTTCCAAATGTTCGGCTACTCTTAACCCCATAGAATTACTGAAGGGAGACTGGCCACCCCTTCTGCTAGTGACTAATACTTGCATAGTATGCTTTTGCTGTTGCTGTCTGTCATGACAACATCTGTATCAAAGGCACTATATAAACATTCACTGAACTTCAAGTTCATGTTATTTATTTGGCTGCTTTACAAATTCTGTGGGCTCAGTGAAATAATTCTTCCTATTCCTATAGTGTATGGCAAATCTGGGCAATAATACTGCCTTGACATTTTGCTGACAGTGCTTGGGCAGCAACTGATAGAGGCAGCTTGTGAGGAATAGGTAGTAAATGGCCAGCTGGAGAATAAAAAGACTTGAGTTTCCCAAATGTAGAAACACATACAAATAAAAAAGGATCCAAGTTTCTTCCCCATACAAATGTTCCTGAAACCACTCACCCTTCTTTCACCCCGGGATGCTCTTCTGTTATCAAAGATGGTGAACTGATTTTCAACTAAATTTAGAAGGAGATGAAGTCCCTTTCATGGATCTGTCATATCATAGAGGACAACAGCAATACTTTAAGCTGAAGGAAGGAAAAGCTAATGGAGACATGTTGGTGTAGTGAAAAGAACACTGGGCCTTGTGTCAGAGAACCTGGGTGCTAATCCCAGATTGCCCAATTTCCTATTTTCTATCTTGGGCTTCACTCTCCTCAAAAAACAACAACCATCTCACCTATAAAATAAGGGAGTTGAACCAAATGACCTCCAAGATCCTTTCCAGAAACAAATCTATTATCTGTTATTGGTTCTAAAGACATGGCACCCATCTCGCTAAATGGTAGCTTTTTTTACTTATTATGCCCATTTAAATTACTTTTTTAGTAGGAAGTTATACTTACTACTGGTTTTTTAAGACATGTGTTTTAAGAAAAGGCCTGGATTGGACTGTATGTGGTTTGTAACTAGGCAACAGAACAAAGATAACAACCACCTGTAGGCTGATCCCATCACTGTTTCTTCTGAGATTTTCTTTACAGTGTACATGATGATGATGGTGACAGCAACAACAACAGCAGACACATATAATATGGTTTACTAAGCAATTGATGTGCTATTTCATTTAATCCTTCCAAAGTGATATAAGTAGAGCAAAGCAAATATTATGACCTCCATTTTTCAAACGAGTAAACTGAGGCACAGAGAGGTGATGTGACTTGCCTAAGGTTTTACACCTATTAAGTGACCAAATAAAGGTTAGAATTCACGTCTTTTGACTCCAAATATAGTATTCTTTCCATTATGACATTGCTATCTCCCAAGTACAAACACTTGTAGTGTTTGTAGTAGTCAGATAACTTCTCTTCCTTCTCAAATGTTATAATTCTTTTACCTAAATTGTCTGAAGTAGTAGCAGTAGCAGCAGTAGTAGTAGCAGTAGCAGTAGCAGCAGCAGTAGTAGCAGTCATAGTAGTAGTAGCAGCAGCAGCAATGATAGTAATAGTAGTAGTAGTAGTAGTGGTAATAATAGTAGTAGTGGTAATAATAGTGGTGGTAGTAGTAATAGTAATAGTGATAGTAGTAGTAGGCAGCAACATTTATATAGTGCCCACTATGTGCCAGGCACTGTCCTAAGAGTTCCATAAGTATCTTCTCATTGGATCCTTACAACAACCCTGGGAGGTAGGTGCTATTATTATTCACATGTTATAGTTGAGGAAACAGATAAACATGACTTCCCAAAGGCCATATACCTAGTAAGTATCTGAGATACTATTTGAACTCAGGTCTTCCTGACTCTAGGTCCAGTGTTCTATGTACTATGGTACTACCCAGCTGCTCAACAATATCTAATGTTTCCTCTTGAGAAAAAACAAAAGGAAATATTAATACTAGAAAATTTAAAATATAAACTTGAGCTAAATACACCAGAAAGAGTTGATGATATTCTTTAACCCAGCGACATTCTCTACTATCAAATTTAATGCTTCACTGTCATGTCTTCTCCATGTCTATTGGCTTCTGCATAGGAATTACAAAACAATGTAATGTTGCCCTAAACAAAACACAATTTATCACAGTGAGCTATATTTCTTCACTCTATACAAATATCTTCTAATACATTCCAAAGTGAAATGAAAATGGCATTGAGATTATGTATAAATGATATTAGCACATAATGTAGTCTTGACACATACTCAAATCTACCTGATCAAGCTAATGAACCATATGCTAATTTCAAAATGATGTTTTTTTGATCTCTGAGGATTTAGGTGGATTTCTATCCAATATATATACCTTTATATCCTCTTCCAGTAACTGGGATATAGGCGATTTTTTAAACTCACAAATAATTC
>CM053582.1:464716068-464770248 GCA_028627135.1 Pseudochirops cupreus | reverse complement strand
AAGGAAGGAAGGAAGGAAGGAAGGAAGGAAGGGCAGCACAAAATCTGAAGCAGTTTCCACACTGCTGAAATGAACAAAAGTCAAGAATGGAAAAACGTCACTGTGGAACAGCTCCTCTCCCCTCAAAAATGAGTTTGCTTGGACTCAACGTTTTTTAACCAAATTGAGACAAATGAATTTATGTGCCTAGAAATAGCCTAGAGCAAAATGCCTTTTTTCATACATGTTGTTTTTGTTGAAGCTTGCATCTAATCCACATGAAGTTCTTGAGTAACAGTCAGAAATGAAGTGTGTATGGAAGGAAAGAAAAGAAGGATGGAAGGAAAGAAGGTAGGAGAGATGGAAGGAAGGAAGGAAGGAATTCCAAATCATTTTCGAATATATCTGAACATTTTGTTTCTGATCACTATTTTGAACAGGCATATAGGTGTGGCCCTTAGTGCCTACATGCCTTGATTTCCTCATTTATAATGAAAAGATAATACATTAGGAAACATTGAGGAATGGGGTGTTCCACAGATGTGAATTTTACAGGTAATTTAAGCTTGCCTTTTAAACATCCAACATGTGTAGATGCACACACATGCATGTGTCTGTGTGTATCTATTATCTGTGGTTAGCTATTTGGGAAGCAAATATTTCTAAAAATGCAGCATATACTTTTAAGACTTCTTAAATAGAGGATCTCATATCCTCTTTTCTTGATGTTCATTATGAACATGAAATATTCCAGTATGATACCTCTGGGGAATATCAGACTGTGTAACATCATTTGTCCCTATGCTAAATTCCCCCACTTTTTTGTGTGTTCTTGAGCTTTTTTTTTCTTCTCCTTTGCTGCAGGGCTGTCAGGTATTACTTCTTACTTCTGTAGGAACTTCTCCCTTAATCTCAAACAACCTGCATTTTAAATTTCTGCTGCCTATCTGAAAGGGATTATAAAATCAGGTTGTGAACTTATTAGAACTGTGTGTAAAATTAGAATAAATAGAGTTTGATTGATGACCTGTAGAATTCTTCTGTAAGTGAAGTACATGCTTATACTTTATGACATCTGTGTTGATTCTCAAGCATATTTTTGCTTATTTTCCTCATTTTCAATTATGTTCCAAATTGTTGAGGTCATAATCAGTGTTAGTAATTTACAGATGAACAGGATATTAGATTTGTTTCTAAAGGTTGCTTGCTGTGTAGACCTTACATTGTAATATCTGTATTCTAACATCTTTACCTGGTATTGATGCAATGCTTCACCATTTGCTTTGTTAGCTGATGTCAACCAAGTGCCTGGAAAAAAAAAATAGAAGTTGCCTTCTCAGAGCCAGTGTTCGAAGTCAAAGGAAAAAAAAAAGAAAAACAAGTAGTCTTCCTTTCTTTTTTACTCTCCAATCTCTCCTCTTACTGGAGTAACATGAAACCACTTCTTAACATCATGTTTCTTCTGTCCATTTACTGTCTCCACTGACTTCACCTGAAAGAAAAGCATAATGTTACAGGAAATCCTCTCATGACTTCCTCCAAATTAAGTGACCCTGATTAGGAATTTGTAACAGAGGTAATCATCGAATCTTCCAAAGGCTGACTTTAAATGAAGGAGAAATTATGAACTCCATTTGGAATCAGGCTCATTATCTAGTCTAGAAGATGACCAAGTAGAGTGTATGTCAGCCAAGAGAGATAAATATGAAGATAAGGCAGATTGTATGCAGGTTACATAAGTCATGGGGACCCTTCGATCCAGTGACTAATTGTGACACAAAGGCCAGTTGCCTAAGACCCACCCAGACCTTTTATTTTCACTAAAGATGGTGGTATAATCAGTCATTAAGGGTTGAAAAATATGCGTTCAAGGTGCTGAAAAGGAAGAATGGAACTCTAAGAATGGAAATGAGGTAAAATAGAATCCATCCTAAATCATTTTATGCTATCACTGTGGTTTGGCAGAAAAAGTGGCAATATGAGCTGAGAATTTCAGAGAACTGAAACAAACAGAAAAGGGGGGAGGGGAAACTAAAAGAAGTTGTAAATATGAAAATGAAAAACTGGTCATTCTCTGGGTTTTCTGGAATCAGTTCTCCTTGAAGACCTTCGTGCATTTTTGTGGATACCTGGAATTTTGGTATAAATAGCTATCATGAAGATGACTCTCTTGATGATCAAATAAATAATTTTTCTGATTTTTCTTCAGACATGAGGGAAATGCTCAGCCACCATACTGCATTTTAATGATGTGATTACAGACTGAGGATTGAGTGCTAATTCCCACATGCTTGAGCACCATTGTAATGGCCATTCAACCCTGAAATACTTAATGAAATCAGGATCACTTACAGTAAGGTTCCAGGCCACGTTACTTTAATAGTTAGTCAGTAAACAAGAATTTCTAAAACAGCCTCTATGTGCCAGGTACTATATTTAAGCACTGGGGATAAGGGAAGGCCTTCCCCCCCCCCCAAAAAAAAAGGCAAAGACAATCTGTCACATGGCTCAATTCAATCTATCTCTTTTCCAAACTGGGTCAGTCAGTATGCCCTTATAGTCAGAGTTAAAAGGAATTCTAATAATTCCATGGTTTCCAGTATAACCATGAATTTAATTAGACTTGGGGCATTATTCCTGAGCACCCTTGAAAAGCCACATTACGAGTTAGAATTCAGTGATTCCTCCCTCTCTTTCTCACCTCTTTTTCCTATTGAATGAGATTCCATTCCTGAAGAAAATACTAAGAACTCATTTTGATGCCTACTCGAGGAAGATAAGACAAGGCACATCAACTTACAGCTCATATCTTTAATTAATTTATTTCCTCATGAGTACATCTGGAATTTGGGGCATTTCTAGGATTGAAAATTAATGGTACATTCTTGTGCTTGACCACATGCTTGGCACATACTTAAATAGAGAATACCTAGATCTTCTTTGCCCCCAGAAGGAATCAGATCGTTTCCAGCTTTCCCAAATGCTCTTTGGTAATTTGACTAATGGGTGTATGAATATAGGAAGGATCTGTGCTCTCATTAGCATACATAAATCCATCCACTAACACAGATTACAGTTCCACAACCTGTTTATGACCTATTAGATGAATTCCAGGGAAACGTCTGAGGCACGTAGAAGTTAAAAGTTAAGACTTGATATCAGAGCCAGGATAAGAGGAAGAATTTTGACCTAGATATTCCTGATTCCAACCTCTAACACTTTAGTCTCTGTTCCACACTGCCTCTAACACAATTATTAGGAACAAAAGTATGTCTAATCTCATTCACTTACCCATCTCATATTCATTGAGCCACTACTATAAGCAAGGCACTATTAAGGGTATTTTAAAAATTTAAGATCCAGTCCCAGTTACCTCAAGAAGTTTATAACCTAATAGGGGAAATAAGGCACAGACATAGCTATCTATAATATGATGTCATTTGTGTGGTAGAAAGTGTTATAGATTACAAGATAATAGACCATCAGCAGAAGGGGAGGAAGAAAGGAAGATATAATTCAACTGAGGTTTATATACCATCCCCTAAGATAGCATGCAATAGTGTGATAGCATCATATTGTGAAAATAACACCAGAATAAGTATCAAAACTTCTGCCTGGCTGTACCACTGATTGACTTATGTCAAATCACTTAACTTGTCTGAGCCTCTGGTTCCCTATGTTTGAAATGGGATCATAATAGTGATTCTACAACTTCACAGAGGCTTCAATGAGATGATATAAGGAGAAATGTTTTGAAAATTGTAAAATGCCTATTGGAACTGGGTAGAAAAGGAAACCCTAAATAGGTACTGTAGAAGCTTTAATTCCATGAGGAATAAAGCTTTCCATAATCTGACTCTAGACTATATGGATGTTCATTATACATTATTCCTTAGTGTGATAATAATAGTAATAATAAGTAATAGCTAGCATTTGCATAATATTTTAAGATCTGCAAAGCACTTAAGAAATATCATCTTATTTGATCCTTTTAACAACTTTCTGAAGTGGTGTTACTTTCCCCATTTTACAGATGAGGAAGCTGAGGCAAACAGATTAGGTGGCTTGCCCAGGGTCATACAAGTAATTGAGGCTGGATTTGAACCCAAGTCTTCCTGACTCCAGCCCTAGTGCTCTATCCATTATGCAACCTGGCTGCATCTACTCTATATACCAGCTAAATTGGACTACTTGTTGTTACCTGCATACTACATTTCATCTCCTGCCAGTGTCCTTGGGAAGACAGGGCACCTCCACCCCAACCCAATGACTGGAATTCTTTCTATCCTCACCAAGGCCTCTTAAGGCAGAAAACTGCAGCAAAATAGGAACTTAATAAATGTTTGTTGTTAAATTGGGGAGAAAAAAGGGAAAATTGTAAAGTGCCTTATTGTTATTCAGGCATCAAAGACCAAAAGTCTTTTTCTGAGTGAGACTGAAATTCTTGTTGTGGCATGGCTTAGTGTCACCAGAAAAGCACAACATTCCAAAAGAAGGAAGAAGGTATTAATTGCATAATAAAGATACCTAGTTATATACACCTTTTTATGAGGTAGTATTATCTTTCCAGAGCAACTCAGTTTCCTCACCAGTAAAATGAGAGATTTGGACTCTATGGCCTCTAAGGTTCTTCTGCAAATGTGAATGTCTATGACTTAGTGGAAAAGAAATGGGGGAAGGAAGAGGAAGGAGCAATAGATGTTTGCTATGAGGACTAGAATAAAAGGTCATTGTAAGGAGAGGACAAGAAAGAGACATCAAGTCAGTTTGACAATGCAGAGCCGAACTCAGTAGAGAAAATGTCATGGATTTGCAGAGAGAGGGGGTATGGTGCCAGTGTGATAGAATCCAATAGCATTTTTCTCTTCTTTGGCAGATTCTACCCTAATTTAAATCAATCAGACAATCAACAAACATTTATTAAGCTCCTACTATGCCCCAGACCCTATGTTAAGTGCTAGGAATAGAACGATGACAATGAGAGTGTAGTCTACTAGGGTAAGGAGTCTTAATATTTTTTTGGATCATGGACACTTGACAGTCTGGTGAAGCCTATACACTGATCAGAATAGTGTTTTTAAATGCATGACATAAAATACGCAGGACTACAAAGGAAAGCAATTTTACTAAAGTATAGTTATCAAAATATATTTTTTAAAGTTCATAGACCCCAAGTTAAGGGCCCCTGGCAGGGGAATACTGTATATTCACAGAAATACAAAGTAAGAGAATCATGACTGTCATTTTAAAAAATTTATTTGTTATATTTCCATGAACATTTAGTGTATTACATATTCCCAAGGTCACTAAAAGAACAAGATTTTTGAAAAATTCAATGAATACATTATGGGGTAGGAGGAATGATTTGCAGAATCATAATGTTGAATGCTGCAAACAACCATGAGACCCAGTCCAGAAGCATCCTGTTTTTCCTTCTCTTCCGTGTATCACCACAATGATACATAACTCGCCCAAGTATATGCTGCTACAAACACACATAGAAAAGAAACCCTTGGTCTCTCTCTCAGTCCCCCCTGCCTGAGACATTTCTCCAGGCTGGAACAAATGACCCACTTTGACACTGGAACTGGGCATAGTTTTTGAATTTTAAAAATAGCACATACGTTGACATGCCCACAGGCTGCAGACTTCTCAACTTGCCCACACAGCACGCAGCATTAGAACATTCGTTAGTTATGAGCTCCCTCTTGCGTAGATATTTTTAGTTTAGAAGGCCCCAGCCTCCTTGCAGAGTTGCAGAAAGCCACAGCCTTCATCTGCCTGAAAATTTGAATATGTAGAATTTTATTTGAATGCGTATAACTTCCAATTATTAAGACAAAAAGTCCAGTACTAAAAGAACTTCAGCGATGGACTATTAACGAGAGGAACTTCAGTTTTGAGATGGCAGCTTTTGACTTTCAGTGGCAATATATTCTAGAAACCAACAGCAAACTGAACATGTACATTAATCCAAGGTTAACTTTGGTTGCTTAGGTCTTTCCTTGTTAGTGGGCAATTTGAGTTCCATCATCTGGGAACATGCAAGCCTCAGTCTTCTATTTTAAATGGAAACCCAGTTTTAGCTTCTTCCAGCGTGGATTATTATTTTTAAAAATATTCCGCAAAAGGCAGGTGACAGGTTGTTATTTCACAGCCTGAAGACAGAAGAGTTGCTAAAAATGATCACATGTTATTTCCAATTATGCCTCTCCCAAAGGCCATTCAGTAGCACTTTAAATCAAGGTTCTAAAATGCACATCTAATTTCAATTCAGTAAGACCTGTTTTGAATTATGAGAGGGTACCAAATAATTATCAGAAGTGTGTGAGGATTATCAGCCGGCACAATATGTGTATGACTATTTCACTTGTTAATGTCAATCTTTAACGGATGTTTTAATTTATAGTTGAAGGGACAAGTTGTTTTTCGTATTAAAAATTTTATTATTAGAATTTACATAACAAGTCTTACCAAGAAACTCCATAGAGTGATCAGATATCTAGTATACCAGATATACTGGTGAAATTTTATACATTAATTTTTATTAATACAGTAATTTAATGGGCAATATTAATTCTCACTAATTCAAAATTAAATTTGCTTTGGAGACTTTTTTTAACCATGACCCATCACCCTTGTGTACATATTTTCATTATTCCTTTCCAGTATTCTAAAAATAACATTTCTTATTTTTTAACAAAATATGTAAAGATGATAAATGGCACTAGAGCCAGAAGACCTCAGAAAGCATCCACTCCAATTCCTTCATCTTACAAATGAGAAAGCTGTAGCCCAGAGAAATGACTTATTGGAGGTCACACACTGGCTAAATGTTTTTATTTTTGTGCCAACATTTGCTTGGCTTTTGGCATCCAAGGATATAGATGGGATTAAACTGACATAAAATTCTTTGAAAAAAAAAAAAGATGATAAATGGCATATGGGTAGCTAAATATGACTGCTCCCATTGTTTCTAGTCTCATTAAGTAGTATTTTTTTGTATCAAAAAAGGGAAAATCAAGAACAGGTTTTTTTTAATGTTTGTGAAGATGTTTAACCATTGATTACTGACTAAACTGTAATTTACAAGATCAAATGCCCTGATTGCTAAATTGTATCACCCAGATCAAAAATATGTTATCATTAATAGTGATTTTTCTGTTATACTTTTTCTTTTCCTGTATTGAGAAATATAAAAATAGCTATGTTAACATACCAGCCTTAATAATATTTTATACATATTACATAAGACAAAGAATAAATTGTAATCCTGGTCTATCTACAAGGCTGCATTAGATTAATAGGATTATGGAAATTTAGAAACCATCTAGAACAACACTCGCATTTTACAGAAGTAACTGAGTCTGAGAGGTGTTACATGCATCCAATTATGAAAAATAATATGAAAACATTTATTTCCAAATCTTTTTTTGAGGAAGGGAAAGCTAATAACTTATATTTCTCTTTGAAGACTCATACCCTTTCTTAGCCACTCAAAGCATTTTTCAAATATTTTCTATTAACTGTCATGAGAAGTTGAAAATCAAAGATTATATGTCCACTTTAGGGTAGAAAACTAAGGCAAAGTGGAACTTCATGATGGGATTCGAGTAAAAGTAATAAAGTTTTAATAGATTTGTCCTGGAACAGACTCTTATAAATAAATATGTATTAATTTTAAAAGATTAATAAGAAAAATGAGGATTAAAAAATAGCGTTCAGAAGCAAAAACTAAGTACAAAATACTTATGAACTAATAAGAAAGATTTTTTTTGGTCCCCAAAAAGCCATTTTGAGTTACTGATTAAATGACTGAGAGTCACACAGTAGAAGTTGATTCAAATTTTCCTAACCTTTTTTGTTTATTGAAAGCCAAATTTAGCTCATCCTTTTCTCAAAAGGGAAAAAAACCCTAAATTTTACTTAAGAAGTTGGAAAAGTCTTTATATAACTGTGAACCAAAATTTTCTTTATGAAACTTTTAACTAGTAAACACCTACTGGTTACCTTTCACATTCTAGGGCATATATGAGCCATACTAACAGCACAACTCTGCTTCTTGGAATCTACATTGTCAGTAAAGTAACTTTCCATTTCAGGTCGTCTGAACTGGTGGTCAACAGTGTGTACGAGTTGCAAGCGTCTTCTTCCATTGGCAACAACAGGGGATGGAAACTGCCTCTTACATGCTGCTTCACTAGGTGAGTCCAATAATGATCAGAGATCTGTAGATTTTCCAAGCATTGCCAGCTTCTTTAGTAGAAGAGAAGATTACACAAATACAATAAAGAGTTATGAGAAGTCTAGTGAAGGCTGAGCAGATGTAGAATTTGAAATGACTTTTGGATGATGATTAAGACTTTGTGGCGGGAAAAAGTAGGGTATATCACATATACCAGGAACAATATGAACAAAGCATAGTTTCAAGAATACTCATGAAATATTTAAGGGAAGATGAATAGACCACTTTGACTGGAATGGACATTTGTGCTGGTGAGCAGATAGATGGTGGGAGATAATATTTGAAAGGTAATTTGGAGAGCAGACTATGGAAGGCTCTGGATATCAGGTTAAGGAGTTTGTTTGGAGGGCCTCTCATTTCTTTTCTCTCTAATCCATCTTTAACACAGTTGCCCAAGTAATCTCCTTAAACGCACAGACTTGACCATGTTACTCTATTGATTAAAAATAAAAATCAGTGACTCCTTACTGACTCGACGGTAAAACACAAATGCTCTCAAGATTCTCAACCTTCACAATCTGGCTCCAACTTACCTTTCTAAATTTTTATATACACATATACATATACATATACATGTACATAGACATATACATTCATTCATTCATTTATTTAACATTTATATATTTAACATTCTTTTCTGTTTAAATTTTGATTTCCAGATAGTCTCCCTCCCTGCCACCTCTCCCCCCATCTACTGAGAAAGGAAACAAGTTGACATCAATTATACATGTGAAACCATGCAAAATATATTTCCACTTTAGTTACATTACACAAAAAGCAAAAAAAATTTAAAAGTGAGAAAATTAGACTTCAATTTTCACTCCATGTTCATCAATTCTATCTCTGGAGGTGGATAGTGTTCTTTACACCATGGGTCATTTGGAATTGTCTTGGATCATTGTCTTGATCATAGTGGTCAAGTTTTTCCACAGTAGATCATAACAACATTACTGTTACTGTGCACAGTTATCTCCTGGTTCTTCTTACTTTGCTTTGGATTATCAGTTCATATAGATCTTGCCATTTTTTTTTTAACCACCCCTGTCATTTCTTATAGTATAACAGTCCTCCATCCCAATCATATACCACAATTTGTTTAGCCATTCCCCAATTGATAACTATCACCTCGATTTCCGATTCTTTGCTTCCACACAAAGAACTGCTATAAATATAGATCATTTTCCTTTTTCTTTGATCTCTTTTGGGGTACAGACTTAGTAGTGGTTTTGCTGTATCAAAAGATTTGCGCAGTTCTATAGCTTGTTAGGCATAATTACATCTTTAGCTCTAGAATGGTTGGACCCGTTCACTACTCCACCAACAGTTTGTTAACATACCTATTTTTTCCTCATTCCCTCCAGCATTTGTCAATTCTGATAGGTGGTACCCCAAAGCTGTTTTAACTTGTATTTCTCTAATCAATAGTGATTTAGAGCATTTCATATGACTACGTATAGTTTTGATATCTTCTTTTGAAAACTGCCTATTCATATCCTTTGAGCACTTATCAATTGGGAAAAGGTTCTTATTGTTTATAATTATGACTCAGTTCCCTGTATATTTGAGAAATGAGACCTTTCGTCAGAGAAACTTGCTGTAAAGTTTTTGACATTGCTTCATTATGTACGGTACCTTTTAGCAAAATGAAGTTTCCCTGATTATCTCTTTCAATCAGATCTAATTTTGTTTTTGCATTGTCTGAGATCATGATTACCACCCCTGCCCTCTTCACTTTATCTGACGCATAATAGACTCTGCTCCAGCCTTTCATTTCAATTGTGTAGGTACTTCTGTCCCAAGTATGCCTCTTGTATACAGCATATTGTTGGAATCTGGTTTCCAATTTATTCGGCTTTCTTCTTCCCTTTTATGAGTTAGTTCATCCCATTCACATTCACAGATATTATCACTTACTGCATTTCCATTCATCCCATTTTATTCTGTTTATCTTCTCTCTCTTTTTATCCTGACCCTCCTCAAAAGCCTGTCTTTCTTCTGACCATTGCTTCCCCAAAATCATCCTACCCTCATATAATCCCCTCCTGCATATTTCTTATCCTCTTCCCCTCCTATCTCCCTATTAGGATAGATTTCAATACCTAACTGAGGGTGTATATGCTTCCTTCTTTGAACCAATCCCAATGAGACTGAAGTTCAAGCATTGCCCACTCCACCCATTTCCTGCTCCATTATAAGAGCTCTTCCTTGTGTACTTCATATGAGAAAATTTGCAACATTCTACCTCTCCCCTTCCCTTTCTCCCAGTGCATCCTTCTTTCTCACCTCTCCTTTTATTTTTTGAGACCATCCTAACATAATCAACTCACACTCATTCCCTCTGTTTATACTGACCCCTAACTGCCCTAATAAAGTTCTTAGAAATTACATATTATCATCCTCTCATATAGGAATGTAAACCATCTAACTTTACTGAGCCACTTTTCATTCCTCTTATGCTTCTCTTGGGTCTTCTGTTGGAATGTCAAATTTTCTATTCGGTTCTGGTCTTTTCATCAGGAGTGCTTGGAAGTCCTCTATTTCATAAGTATACATTTTCCCCCTGAACAATTATAATCAATTTTTCTGGGTAGGTTATTCTTGATTGTAATCCTAGCTCCTTTGCCCTCTGGAATATCATATTCCAAGATCTCCATCTCTTGGAAGCTGTGAAATCTTGTGTTATACAGACTGTGGCTCCATGATATTGAATTGTTTCTTTCTGGCTCTTTACAATGTTTTCTCCTTGACCTAGAAGCTCTGGAATTTGGCTATCATATTCCTGGGAATTTTTATTTTGGGATCTCTTTCATGAGGTGATCAGTAGATTCTTTCAAATTTTATTTTACTTTCTGGTCCTAGGATATCAGGGCAGATTTTTAAAAATAATTTCTTGAATTGATGCCTAAGTTCTTTTTATCATTATTTTCAGATAGTCCAATAATTCTTAAATTATCTCTCCACAGTCTGTTTTCCATGTCAGTTTTTCCAACAATATGTCTAATGTTTTCTTCTTTTTTTCGTTCTTTCAATTTTGTTTTATTGTTTCTTAAAATCATTAGCTTCTACTTGGTCAATTCTAATTTTTAGGCAATTACTTTCTGCAGTGAGTTTTTCTGCTTCCTTTTCCATTTGGCCCATTCTGCTGTTAAAGGAGTTCTTTTCTTTGGTTAATTTTTATACGTCTTTTATAATTTGGGCAATTCTGTTTTTTAAGAGGATATTTTCTTTAGTAATTTTTTAATGCAATTTTCTTGCATCACTATCATTTCTTTCACCAATTTTTCCCCTACCATGCATATCATTCTTCAGGTCTTCCACGAATTCTTGCTGGCCTTGGGCCCAATTAGCATTTTTCTGTAAGGCTTTGCTTGTAGTTGTTTTTACACTGTCATCTTTTAAGTTTGTACTTTGGGTTTCCCTGCCACCATACTGGCTTTTTATGGTGAAGTTCTTTTTGTTGTTGTTGTTTGTTCATTTTCCAAGCCCATATCTTTACTTCGAACTTTATATTAAAGTTGAACTTTGTTCATCTGGGTGTGGGGACATATTGTGCCAAGCTTCAGGTATTTTAATTCTGTTTTCAGAGCTAGTTTTGAGGGGTTAGCAAGTTTTCCATGCTTCCAGGATGGTGTTATCCTGGGAGAGGTGTGGTTTCCTGGTTTGTGCTCTGGTCTTTACCCAAGAAGGGCTCCTGCTTCCCATGCAGCCTCAAGTATAGTGCTTCTCTTAGCTCTGGAACTGTGATCAGATCCCCTGGTCTCCTGCAGCTACAAGTGCTAGTGCTCTTCACGATCCTAGAACTGTGACCAGGGTCCCTGCTTCCCTACAATGGATCACAAGCACTCCTCTGTCCTGGAACTATGACTCAAAATTTGGTAATGGGCAATAGAGTTGCCAGTGAGCACCAGCTACAGCTAATGCTAGCAAAGGGTCCTCTGTTATTTCTTTCTGACCAGAACCCCCTTAACATCTCCGAGCTGCTGCTGCTGCTGCTTTTGCAACTTTGGCTAAGGCCTACTGCAGCTGCTCTCACCATGCTCAGAACCTCCACCCACTATAGTGTTATAGACGTCTCCTAAATTGTCTTAGACTGGAAAAATATTTCTCTAGGACCTTTTGTTGGCTCTGTCCTCCAAAATTTTATTTGAGGCATTATTTCAAAGTTGTTTGGAGGGAAATGTTGGAAGAGTTCATCTGTATCCCAGCCTGTACTCCACCATCTTGACAAACTTTTTTTTAAAACTATACCTTTCTTCAAAAAATCGCAAACATACTATTCCTTAAATTTAAGATGCTATCATTTGCTTATATCTCTTTTCATTGGGCCTCCCATGCCAGGAATGAATTTCTTCCTCATCTTGGCTTTTCCAAATCCACATCTTTCTTTAAGATCCGACTGAGGTACCACCATTCTCTGTGAAACCTCTGACACTTCCACTCTGTCTTCACTTTTTAATGTTTTCTCTCCTCAGGTTTTCCTGAAGCAGTTTGTTTAGTTATATTCTTTCCTCCATCACTCCTTATATTTAGATATAGATAATATATACATATATATGTGCTCTAACTTTTAATATACTTACATGTATTCACATAATAGACACCCTACTTTATATTATGCTGAAATGTATCTTATATTCTTATATTCTTATATTCTTCTTACCCTCAATAGAAAATGTTAATTCTTCAAAGAAAATGACACATTTTTGTCTTTGGGTCCCTTAGTATGTTTCTCTGCACTCAGTAAGTATTTGGTAAATTGAATTAGAATTTCATCTTCAGACAACAGGAAAACATTTAAGGTTTTGGTCCAGCAGTCTTTGGAAGGTTAGTTGTCTGCACTGTGAAGAATGGATTGAAGGTGTGGGAGAGAAACTGGGAGCAAGGGATCCATTTAGAACTGAGCACATCTAGGCCTGAAATGATGAAAACCTAGATTGGAGTAATTACATTGGGAATGGAAAGAAACATGTAGATGTGAGACATTATTAAGGATAGTGTTTTTTGACCCAATATAGAATTTCATGAAAGAAAAGAAGAAAGAAAGTTCTCTTTCCCACAAAACCATTATACCAATGTGAAGCTGTAGACACAATGACTTTTCCTGGACTCAAGGTAGAAACCACAGGTGACTTTATCTACTTCCCCTTAGATCTCTTCATGTGGTCTAGGGCACAGATTGAGTTGGTTGCTGGACTTTTCCTCTGATTATTCCAGTTTGCTTTTTGCAAAGCATCCTCTGGAGATTCTACTGTTATTAGGCCTCTCGAAGTGAAGTGAGCTCTTGTGCCCCTGGTCACTTTGAAGCAAAAACTGGTGGGAGAAGGGAGAGAGGGAAAGTGAAGGGAGTAGTGAGAGAATGGGAGTTAGGACTTAGTTTTAATTGTAATGGAAGGTTTTACATTGAGAAAGATTGGTACATTGATCACTAAGAAGTACAGCAGGTCCCAGGAAAATCAATATAGAATAATGTTGCCTCGAGTTCACGACATGTTTTTTTTATTTTGAATGGTTTGTTTTCTTTTTGTATTGAAGTATCAAAGTGACAAATGACCAGGATTGTTAAAGGAGAACCTGTGTGACAGATTCAACTGTTTTATAGGAGTATAAGGATAGCCTGCTTTATTCATACTAGATTATGTTATCAAGAGTAGAATCAGTACAGCATAGTGGATAGAACAGTGAGCTTGGAATAAAGAAGCCCAGTATTCAAATCATACCTCTGTTACTTCCTGGCAAGTCACTTACCCTCAGGTACCCAATTTCCTAGGAATTATCTACTGTGTCAGAAACAAGTTAGAATTCCCATACTAGTAGTTCCCTATGCCGACAAAATCCTGGTTCCTTTATACATCATTTGTGGATGCTAAGGGTCAATCCAAGGCCTATTTCTCAGGGAGCAATTGTGGCGCCCTCAATATTCAAAATTTTCTATGGCCTTGAATACATACTCAGCGTGTTAGACTGAGACTTTGATGATTAATATGAAACATATTCCTAGGGGCAGGCAGATACCCATAGGAAATAGACACCCCTATCTTTAAGACTCTTGTCACCAGCAATGTTATTCTCTTGATTAAAACTTTTCTGTATGCCTATTGCTGTTTCTCATTGGCTGTACCTGGAAACTTATGAGAGCACATGTCATTGGTTCAGTGATGTCTAATTCTCCCACCCTCCTCATGCCTACAGAGCACAGAGTTTGTTTCTAAGCCTAAATCCAAGACCTGTTTGGTTCCTTGTAGTAAAGCTGAAGTCAGCTGAGAGCTAGTTGCCAGTATATTCATAGTGATAGTTTTTTGTTGTTGTTTTTTAAACTAGGCTATCAGCTTGCTTAAAAGGTCGCATTTTTCTTCATTAGTCTGTTTACACTAATGGGTTCCATTAGAAGAGCTTAGAAATAATGAAAGAGAATCATTAGCTAATGAGGAGAATTTGGCAATTAATTAACAAAATTGTTTTTATCCCTGCAGAAATGGGAAGGCTGTGTTGGGCATGATCTTAATAGCTTTTGCAGACCCTTATTAATGTTCCCCTTTCTTCGTTTCCCACTCTCTGTCCCCCTCATCACAAGTATACCTCTGCTCCATAGGCATGTGGGGATTTCACGACCGGGACCTGGTTTTGCGAAAGGCTCTCTACACCATGATGAGGAGTGGAGCTGAAAGGGAAGCATTGAAGCGCAGGTGGAGGTGGCAACAGACCCAGCAAAATAAGGAGGTTTGTACCCACTGAGATGTTTTAAAAACCCTGGCCCTAATCTTACCATCCAGCAAGCCATGAGTGATGGATAATTCACATCTTCCTGACTAATGGCAGGGCTGGGTGTAACAGAGCTCAGAATACAGGCCCCAGGGGCTGGTCATGTAAGTCAGTCTTCCATCTTCCTGGGTGCCAAGCTAAAATTGTCTCAGTAGAGTAGTAAGGCTTCAGTTTCAACATGCTTGGGAGAGAACATATTAAAGCACCAGAACAAAAATGTCAAGAGCAAGAAGAGCCTCTGGCAAAGGGAGGTAAATTTCAAGGCAGCCCTGCCAGCCACACCAGAGTTCTTAAGAGGGCAATGGAGAAATTGTTAGGAAGCCCTATCCCCTAGGAGAGCTGCATCTCACTACCATCTCTGACCTTGTTGTTTAGACTAGAAATGATAAATCTCAACACCTTTTTTAATCTCTGTCCAGTCAGAAAGAGCCAAGTGATCAACTGGGTAAAGATCTGATAGAGAACCTTGAATTATTCTGACTCTTCAACTTGGAACCTTGTTGGGCAGTAAATTCTCCGGTTCATAGGAGGTATTATTCCCTCTAAAGTCAGACCCTTTCTCCACTTTCCCTTTGTATCTTCTCCCTGAGCAAGCTTTGGAAGAGTCCCTTCCTTCCCCACATACACACACACACACACTCTTTTTTTTTTTGACAGCTCTCAGGTTTTTAGTTTTTCTTCCTCTTGCTTTGTGAATGAGACCATCCCTGGGTAGAGTACAGGAACTATGACAAATCCTACTGTGTGCGGGCCCTCCCCTGCCAACATTTTCATGACAGACTAAGTCAAGGGCAGCTTTGAAGGGGGAAAGATACTCACAAAAGACAGTTTGAGAAGTGTATACTGCGAAGAAACAGTCCTAGGACTATGAGAATGAAAGAGTTAAGGTTTTATTTGATAACTGTATGCCTGGAGCCATACTTAGAACTAGCTTCCATAGCTTCCTTCTCCTTGGATAATGTCTCCCTGAATCACTATCCTGAAGAAAGCAGCGTGGAGTGCCCCTTCCCCCTGCAAAAAAAAGTCATTGGGCTTAGGGTGATTGCACTGAAAACTTCCCTACTTGGAAATGTCCTTAGGGCAAATACCCGAGAGAGTATTCTATTATCACTAAGGAATCCGTATCTTATTTTTGGATAACATTTTCGCTTTTTGTTATCTCCCTGGAAAAAAAAATTAATGTCCTTAATGAGCATGTATTTAGAACAATGTGGCTTAGTGTAAAGAATGCTAGACTCAATAATTCTGTTCTCTCAGAAGACCAAGGCCCAGGTCTCAGCTCTGCCCTTTATTCACTGAGTAATTTAAATAAGTGACTTAGCTCTTCTGAAACTGAGAGGTTTCTGAGGTTTCTTCCTCTGAAGATGAGAATGATAATACTTCCACAGAGTTGCTGGGAGGAAAGCATAAAACACTGGAAAATGAGTTATTTTAATATTACTATCATTCTTATCACTGAATTTTGACTGGACATAACCTTTTGAGGGCTAGAAAGAATACATAGTATGTATGTATGTATTTGTATATATATATATGTGGGTGGGTGTGTGTGCATATGTCATAGTTAATTCCATCAACAATCACCAAGTTAGTAAATTGAGTTTCTCATACCTCTCCTCTTAGTGGGGTATTTGTTTAATTAAGATCTCTTGGCACATCAAAGGGGAGCTTAAAAAATAACAATTAGCCTTATGAATAAAACAGTACTAAATACTTTTGAAACCTTCAACTAGAACAATTTACCTTCAGTGAAAAATCTGATTAAATAAATAATCCATGAAATTTGTGAAGTAGGAAAATATCAATAGTGGTCTTACCTCCTATATTTAGGATAACTTATAGGTGTTAGTCACAATATACATACACTATAACTGTTGTGGTTGTTGAGGCATTTTCAGTAGTGTCTGATTCTGCACGACCCCATCTGGGGTTTTCTTGGCAAAGATACTGGAGTAGTTTGTCATTTCTTCTCCAGCTCATTTTACAGTTGAGGAAACTAAGGCATACAAGGTTAACTGGCTTGCCCAGGGTCACACATCTAGGAAGTGTCGGAGGCCAGATTTGGATGGAGGGAGATCAATCTTCCTGACTCCAGACCTGGCACTCTATGTTTTGTGCTACCTAGCTGCCTGTACACTATAATTATGGGTGGTGAAATTAGAATTTTGTGTTGGTGAATGACAACAGCGCTTCCTATTCAAAAGACTGAAAGGCCACACAAAGATTTCCCTAAAACCAGAGATGGATTATTTTTTATTTTTGTTTTTCATTCATTCAAGAAACATTTAATAAAAATTGTATCTAGAACACTGTGTGAATTAAGAGAGTGATACAAAAAATTGATACAATCCCAGCCTTCATGGAATTTGTACTCAAACCAAACAAAACATAGAAAATGGAATGAAAATATAAGAGGAAGTGTGGTTAGGGAATCTCTACTCTTTTAAGAAGGGAGGGGAAGAGATGAAAAATCACAATGTCAAATGTTCTCATTTGGGAAATTTTAATTCATTCACTAGTTTAGAAAAGACAAAATACTGATTTTATCCAGAAAAGGTTTGAAACCAATTCTATGAAGAACTCTCATTTACAAGCAAATTACTTAAAAAGTAGAATGTATTTATAATGTATATATAATAATATATAATATGTTATGTTATATATAATTATATATTATATTATATAATAATAATAATATAATGTATGTAATTTATCATGTATTTATATATAAACGTTAGCTGATCTTTTTTGTTACTGGTCAGTTTTTATACCTAGACTGAGAGGATGATCAGAGTTTGTCTTACTTGTCATAGTGGTGCATATTTTATAGTAAGACCATATAGCCATTTAAAACCAAATAATTGCCAGGGCTCTCTTTTGTGGTAAGGTGGCTCTTTACTGTGTGGCCCTGGGTACATCCATTTTCCCTTCTGCACAATAGATGAGGGGAAACCTTCCTACTCCAGAGGAGTTATATAAAGACTGGATGGCTCAGAGAAAAGAAGCAAGAAGGAATATAGTTTGGGGAAAAGCTGTTTGTTTCCTTTTTGAGTTATTCAGTTGTCATGACAAATGTTGTTCTATTCCTGTTATACAGAGTGATTTCATAGTAGAACCTGGATCTGACTTTTCTAGAAGAAGAAACTACTTATTATTTCAGTATAGTCCATCTTGGACCCATTTAAGATTTAATGGGATACCTCAAACTGGACCAACCTGCAAGTTATTATTAAACCATATCCTGCCCTCAAGGCTGCCTAAGGTCAGACTCCTTATTGCTGAAAAAACTCCCTGCAGCAAATAGTCTAGATTAAAGACTTTTTTTTTTTACAAAAAATTTTTACCAGCAACAAAGGAGAAAAATAAATCAGAGACAGCTATAAATACACAGTCACTACCAAAGACCCATGTTTCAGAATGGACCAAGATGATCCAAAGGCAATATTTGTAATTGCTTCCAATGTCAGTTTTATGGGATCATAGATTTGAGCTTGAAGGGAACTTAGAAGCTATCAGCTCCAAACCCCATTTTGACAGATGAAGAAACAGATGGCAAATGACTTGCCCAGGGCCATACAACCCAAAAGATCAGAGGCAGAATTTCAACCTACATCTTCCGGACTGCAAGCCCAATGCCCTATCCACATTGCTGTACCAGCTTCCGTTCCCTTCATCGAGTGTTAGGGGTGAGGTGACCACTGCCAGTCTGCTTCAGTTGTATCTCCTAAAACAGACACTTTCCTTTTCCTTAGTCAGGGTTAGTTTATACTGAAGAAGAGTGGGAGCGAGAGTGGAATGAGCTCTTGAAGCTGGCATCCAGTGAACCTCGAACTCATTTCAGCAAAAATGGAGGCACCGGTGGTGGGTAAGTTACTGTCTTCTAATGCTTTATTCTGACCTCATTTAGTGGCTAGAATGCATTTTCGAGAACCAGTCATACACAAAACAATGCCTATTTGCAATTTGTTCTAGTCTATTTAATTATCTGAATGTCATAGCATTCTATATTCTACCTGTGTGTGTGTATACGTGTAGAATTGCATGTATGTGAGTTCATGGTTTCTGTGACTACTGCAAAATGTGTCATGTCAATACCACTACCCTAAAGCCACCTAGAAACCCTGGCAATCTACTAGGCCCACATCCAGAGTTAATGCTGGAGCACTGAGTCATGATAAAGATGAGGATTACTAAAGCCCACCTACTCTCCAATCCCAAAGTCCAGCCATGGAGTTGCTGCTGAAACCTGAGGGGAGGCAGAAAAATGTCTCATCCTGGTCCTGTAGAACTGTTCCATTCCCAATAGCCAAGAAGAGTCTGAAAAAAAAAATGATACTTAGAAGGAACATATGGGTAGAGAAGAAAGAGTAGGTTGGCAACTTGCCAGCTGTTTAGAAGAGCCCTTTGCTCATTCTCAACATGTTTATTTCAAAGACATTGGCATAAAGTGCTCATGAATCATCTCTCCCTCTCCTACTCTTCATCTGATGTCTGACAAGGAAAAACAATATACAACCAATAGAGAAGGGCAGCCAAGTTGCAGGCCTGGAGGGTGGCATGTGAAAGCAGATGATGACTTACTGCTCTAGTTTTCCTTAATGGAACTTCTTTTGGGGGAACTTTTAATACTGGATTCCTTTATTTTATAGAGAATATTTACTTAATTTTAAAATTAAAGTAAAGTAAAACTAAGAACTCAAAAGAATTAAGCCTCAAAACCAGCAATAATAATGTGAACCACAGTAGTAGGTGATTTAAAAAAAGAGAAGAAGAAATAAAGAAAGAAGGGTCTTTTGGAGTTGGAGAGGGAATACATTCCAGTGCAGTTTGAGCAGTATATATTGCTGGGGATTGTGTACTGTTAGTCCTTGGAGCAGTGTACCCAGAGTCATAAGATATTATCCCCTTGAAGCAGGAACATAACTGCTTCTCTAGAGGGTAGAGTGAGAAGATGTGGGTAAAGCATGAAAAGCACCCTATCCGTCAAGAACTTTCTGGATAGGCTCTGGATGTCCCAGATGTATGACCCAGATGTATGAATTTTGTCCATAGTGTCTGGCTATGTTAATTCCAAATCAGGATAGTATTCAAAAGGACAAGACACCCTTTTCTTTTCTTTTTTTAAATCATGCAGAAACAGAATGTTCTGAGACCCAGGGGAAAATCATGGCCAACCAATCTGCTTAAGGAAATAGTAACTAATTAAGTATATTTGAAAAAGCTGTGAGCCCTCTGATCTGATTGCTAGGGAGAATTCTTTTAGATGCCTTTAAAAAAAAATCAATAAAACCTTATTTGTGTTTCCTTTTTAAAGTAGTCTTTTCCTTTATAAATAACTAAGTACCCTGAGAATCTTGGGTATGGAGTATATGGTAGGGGGAAAATGAGGAAAGACTGGCTGTTTGCCAGAAACAAAGCACCTACATACAGCTCGTGGGTTCAGGGTCACAATCGTAGTAGTGCAGAATATTGAACATTAAATTGTTTTTGTTGTGGTTTGGTCATTTTTCAATTGTTGTCTGACTCTTCATGATCCCATTTGGGGTCTTCTTGACAAAGGTACTGGAGTGGTTTGCCATTTCCTCCTCCAGGTCATTTTACAGAAGAGGAAACTGAGATAAATAGGGTTAAGTGACTTGTTCAGGGTCACATAGCTAGGAAGGATCTGAGACTGGATTTGAACTCACAAAGTTGAGTCTTCCTGACTCCAGGCCCAGCATTCTAACCACTGTGACACCTTTAGTTGACCCAGCTCTAATAAACCATAGAAAATGGTTTCCAGGTGGAACAGAGATTCTTAATTCTTTTAATTTTTAATTCTTCTTAATTGTTAATTCTTTTTTGACATCTTTGGCAGGCTAGGGAAACTTGACCTCTTATGGAATACAATAGACCCTTCCTCAGAAAAATATTTTTAAAATACTTAGAATAAAATACACAGGATTACAAAGGAAGCCAATTAAATTAAAATAGTTATTAAAATATATTTAAAAACACAAATTCATGAACCCAAGTTAGGAGTCTGTCAAGGACACCCTGACTTC
This sequence comes from Pseudochirops cupreus, assembly GCA_028627135.1. NCBI lineage: Eukaryota > Metazoa > Chordata > Mammalia > Diprotodontia > Pseudocheiridae > Pseudochirops > Pseudochirops cupreus. The sequence continues at coordinate 464,749,221 of CM053582.1, read as the reverse complement.
AAAGGTAAAGGTTCCCTAAGTCAGTTCCTCCCTGGGGAGCTATGATTTGAGAACCCATTACCTAGAAGGATTCCATCCTCAATTTTGAAAGTTGTTTGGTATAAAGTGGAGAACCAAGTTAATATTAAATTTCTTTTTTAAAAAAATCTAGTAATTTTTTTTCCCTTCCATACATCTGGCTTTGTAGCTCCCAGACCACAGGCCTCCTAAAAATGCTCTTATAAGTTCATATTAACTCTTCATTGACATAGGTAGTGGCGAGGTATTTCCCTGTGCTCTTAATAGTCTGCTGGGTAAGCAATCAGAGAGTGAAGATTCTCCAGAGAGCAGACTAAGCTAAACTGCAGTGTTCCAAGCAGGCCTTCAAAGTTCAGGATGCTTGAAAATATTGGCCCGTCGATGCTCCTGGGAATCCATGGCAGACACAGAGCCTATACCATTCCATTTTATACTGTGGAGTGGCAGAGTATCCTGCTCATAAGAAGAATTATACCAGGCACAGGAAGATAAGGGCTTATTTTGATATTCATTAAAGTTCACAAGTTACTAAAAAGTTTTTTGGATTTTTTGTGTAGTTTCTCAATAGCTTTTGACATTTAGGAAGAATTTCCTAAACATTCTGCTGCAAGTCTATCAAAATACCAACTTATATTCATTTAAGGAGGGGAGAGGGTGACATGAATCCAGTGTACGTTATAAACTCCTGAACTGTGTCTTCGTCCTTCAAAAATTCCTCCTTTTTTGGAGTCTCATTTTTACTGGAGACATAGAGATTAGGGCAGATGAATGATTTCTTCCACCACATATGCCATTTTTCTCTGGGCTTTCTCTCCAAGACTATGGCTCATTCTGGTCACTGGATATAAAATCTCTACTCAGCAGAAGCAGAGAAAGAAGTCTCTGTAACTAATTGGACAATAAAAACAGGCATATGCCTGTGATTTTGGCTGCACAGGGTGGATGTCTATGTTCCATTACTGGTCTCACATGCGGCACAATAAAGCAAGATGGTGGCTACTTACTGCCACATTTTCATTAACAGAGAATATTCGAGGGAACTTTTAGTGTTTGATCTGTTTATTGTATTTTTAATGAGCATTTATTTAATTTTAAGTTTAAAAGGAATCACAGGGAAGCCAAAAGATAAAATTTGGGTTACATCACTTGGTGAAGATGATGCTTAAAAGTGAGCAGTGTTTAAAAAAATGATCCATGAAAGCTGAAGTTCTGTTTTTAAAAATTATTCACAGAAGTGAGATTTAGAGATTAACTTCTACTCTATCTGTGAAGAATGTGGCAGCATGTAATGAGAGTAGTACATTAGAATGGAAATTGAAAGAACTAGGGTCTCCTGCTGGCTTCGTCACTACTTCACGATGTGACTCTGGTACAGTAATTTTCCATTGGTAAATGTTCATCTATAAAATAGAAGAATTGGTTTAGACTATTTCTAAGGTCCCGTCTAGACCTAACAGTCTTTAAACTTTAGTATTTCAGTTTATTTCTGAGGATGATCAAATCATTCTCATAATTAATTATACTGATGTTATTGCAGATTTGTATTCTCTGTGGGTCATTTACACTCTCAAAAAGCTTTTTAAAAGGATTCCATACCAAAGGTTATTTCAAAATATTGAGTTACTTTGTGATTTAGGTGAAATGCCTTTTTTTGCGTTTTTTGGAGGGGGAAAGGCAGAGCAGTTGGGGTTAAGTGACTTGCCCAAGGTCACACAGCTAGTAAGTGTTAAGTGTCTGAGGCCACATTTGAACTCAGGTCCTCCTGACTCCAGGGCTGGTGCTCTATTCACTGCACCACCTAGGTGCCCCATTTAAAATGTAATGGTGAGTGAGATGCTTTTTTTCACCAAACGACAGAAAAAAGACATCAAAAAGCAAACAGACACTTCCCCCAACAGAGTGTTATAAACAATATAGTTATTGAGAAATTAGAGCAAGAACCAGTGTTATCTAGTATTTTAATAAATTATCTGGAAAATGTTCATCAGAAAATCTTCAAATACATATGTAACACTAAACTTTTGGGGATCTCCAGTCAATCCAGTAGGGAGAAATCTCAGAAATCTCAGAAAAGTCTTGGGATGTAGTGTGAATATCAACCAATTAATAAGTCACCATGCATTTATTAAGTACCTACTATATTCCAGGATTTCTGATAGGCCCAGGAGATACAGAGACAAAGAATGGAATGCTTTGTATTTTTAAAGGATTTATGATCTAGTGGAGTAGACAAAAAAGTAGCAGGTATATGATGAGGTATTTCAGTCATATCTGACTCTTCATGACCCCATTTGGGGTTTTCTTGACAAAGATACTGAAGTGGTTTGCCATTTCCTTCTCCAGATCATTTTACAGATGAGGAAACTGAGGCAAACAGGGCTAAGTGACTTACCAAGGGTCACACAGCTATTAGGTGTCTGAGGTTGCATTTGAACTCAGGAAGATGGGTCTTTCCTACTGTAGACCCAGCACACTATCCACCACGCCACCATGCCACCTAGCTGCCTGTGACCAGGTATAGTTAAAATGCATTTTGGAGAAAAAATAATCCAAACTATAGTTATAAAATGAAAGGCTATCATTTATAGTCAGTCACTATAGATAATACAGAAAATATGTGAAAATATTACATACTGAATATTGCTTTATAAACCTTAGAGTATTATATAATACTGGCTGTTATGTTTGCTAGCTCTTAGATCTTTCCCAGAAGACATCAGTCCAAGGTATTCTCTAGGGACAAAAAAAATGCCAAAAAATTTTATTAGAAAAGAAACTGAAAATCAAATGGAAAATCTTTATTAGAAACCATTGGGTGCCAACAAAGGATATTCTGTGCTCATTCTGGTTGCTGTACTTCATAAAAGACATAGTTGTACTAAAAATCCAAAGAAGGACAACTTAGTCAAAGGAATGGAGTGACTTCTGAGTCAGGGTATGCTAAAATAATGATAATAATAATATTTCAATCTGAAAGTGGAGGGGGGTAGGGGGTAATGATTGTCATTTGTAAAGTCATAAAAGATTTAAGTAGGTTGAAGTGGAATTGCTCACCAAATCCTACAGCTACAGAATACCCCTTGAAGCTGGAAGATGAAATTCAAATAAAAGAAAGAACCACTTGACCCATGGGTGGAAATATATGGAATCTCAGCTGAAAGAATAGGCTGAAAAGAAGTAGTACTTCCATTTAAGAAGAATGTAAATAAATTCATGGATTTGTTTCTACCATCTATCCATAATTGAGGGACTTTGTGGGTGTTCCTGGCATCTTCATTTTGGGGAAGGGCTTCAGACCATTCACCCTTGATTCTCTGGACTTAGCCACTGTGCCTCCACTACCTTCTAGCTCTGTTTCCATTTGTCCTTTCTTATTGGCGTGTTCTTCCTGGAACCTTCATTTTGGTGATGGGCCTAGACAAGTTATCACTCATTCTTGAAATCCCCAATCCTTTCCCTCCTCAAACTCCAACTTTTCATCTTCCTTTTCATGTATTGTCTTCCACCATTAGAATGTAAATTCCATGAAGGCAGGGATTATCATGTATCACCAGCATAGAACCTGCCACATAATAAGGGCTTAATAAATGCTTGTTGGATGATTGACTATTGATTGTGATATGCCTGATCTTTAAGGTGATGACATTGGACGAAACAGCAAACCCTCCTGCAATGCAGGAGTTGGCAAACTCTAACCCTGTAGGCCAAATCTGCCCCACCACCTGTTTTTGTAAGGCAGTGAGCTACAAATGTTCTTTTTTTAACTTTTTAAAATAAAATTGTATTTAGGGCACAGGAAGCAGGCCAGATTTAACTGTTGGGCTATAGCTTGCCTATTCTTGTGTCATGCAGTTGTCAAGAGACCAAAGACTGAGCTGGACAGACTGTGAGTTTGACCCAGTGAGGAACTTTGTTAGAAACCAAATTCTTCCTTTATCCAGTGTCTTAATTTCCAATGTGGAAAAATATCAGGAGGAATTAGAGAAAGTAAAGAGTATGATCCATCAGAAAAAAACATTTCTTAAACATAAAGGTGCCCAATTGCATTTATGTTCAATGTTAAGTTATTAATCAGACATTTAATAAAAGAAAAAGGAAATAGAAGTGATCCCCTCACAGAACGCTTCATAAAATTCTTTGGTTTTTAACCTTTTGATGTCAAACTAAGGATTTCTTAATGCAGACAGATCAGTATCATTGGTCCCTCTGGTTCTATTTGGACCTAATTCCAGCACTGTGCTTATACCTTTCTTTCTACTATGGCAAATTCTGTTGATTTTCTGATACATTCTGTCCCCCAACTGGCACCTCAACCCTTGGATTGTCTCTTAATGAGACAAGATGAACTATTGAGGGAGCCAGATGGTCCATGGAGGTGAAAGTGTAGCAATTTAACTCCCTTCAATATTCACTGGCCAATTCACATCGTCCATAGACAGAGCTAAGATAGGATAGTACAGAAACCTAGAATAAGTTGGTTTAAAGAAAACTAAGCCAGAAACTTCCCTAAACCTGGTCCAGGCCATGAGACTGAGGACAGGCACCCAGAGCAGAGGACAGTCTAACCTTGACAAATAATTGTGAATAATAAATATCTTATGAACTCATTCCTTTTAACTAAATTATAAACACAGTCCAGGAATCCAATAAAGATCTGGTGGGGGGGGAGGGACCGATTTAAAGCATCAGCTTCCAATTTATATCATAACACAATAGAAAACAGATTCATTAAACCTCCTAACTTGGCAAAACATGCTTCCTACAACATCAAAGATCTCAGCATCACTTGCGGCATGAGGGGGTGGGGAAGTGGGAGCAAGAAAGGGGAGACATGCAGCAACATAATAAGCTTGCTGGATTTCTCCTGGACTCCTCACCAACTTGGAAAATGAAAATGAGTTCATTTCCTTTGGTGCCAAAATGAGCTGAAATTTATGAAGCACCTTCAAAAGGACCTCTGAAAGATACCCTTTTGAACTTAATCACCTTAGAAATTTGTGACTGTTGAACTTCATGGGTCTTATTTTTGTTTTGGTTTTCTTGAGCATCAACTAAGTTTATAAAGTTACTTTGCTGCCCTTTCCTGAATGTACAAGGCTAACTACTATTGCTGCAGCACATACTGAGGGGGAGTGCAATCCATAACACAGGAAGGAAGCAAAATGAAACAAATAAGAAAATAGCTCTTCCTCCACTCCTGAGTGTACACTAATTGAATGATTCATGCAGCTTCACAAGGGTACCAGGACTGAAATCAGGTAGAACCTTACACAAATTCACATCCCGTCTCTCTTTTCCTTTATTATAAAGGTGGGTTAGAGGAAAAAGGCAAGAAAAGGGCTAAGGGAAGAATTCTCAATGCTTTATTTTATAAAGCTAGCTACTTCAAGAGAACCTGAGTTTTGTCCAGGCTCAGGAATTAGATGCCTTACAAACAAGGAGAATGCTAAGTATTTTCCTAGCGTCACAGAATTTTGACCTTCTAAATCAATTTAGTCCAATAACCTTGTTTGAAAGATTAAGAAAATGAGACCCAGAGATGCTAAGTGACTTGTCCAAGGTGATAGAATGAAAGTGGCAGAGCTAGAAAATTTTTAAAGCATTTATAAAGCACTTTGAGGTTGACAGAGTGCTTTATAAATATCTCATTTGACCTTCACAACAGCCCTGAGGGATAGGTCCTATTGTGAACCTAATTTTATAGAGGAAGAGACTGAGGCAGATGGCAGTTAAATGACCAAGGTCACATAGTCAGTAAATATCTAACACTAGGTCTGAACTCAGGTCTTCCTCATTCTGGGTCCAACATTCCATCCATTGTGCCACCTAGCCACCTCAGAGGATAACAGAATTCAAGAATAAACCAAGCCTATATCCTAGATGTCTTGATTACTTGTCCAGGGTACTTTACATGGCACTATGTTTTGTCAAAGATGAAGATATCAGGTAACCTAAAAGAAATGCAAGTTTCTTTAAAAAGAACACTGACAGCTAGAGATTTAAAGTCCAAATTATCACATAAACCAAGGAAATTATCATCCCCATTAGCACCAAAAAGAATAAAAGAATAATAACATTCTTCTAAATAATTCTTTTGATGTGAAAAAAATGTCATCTTGTAGTGAAGAGTTTAGAAGTACTTTCCCAAAATATCTTCATATCCTCAAAATTCCCCGTAATATAATGGCTCTTACTTCACTTCAGATACTTCTGCACCTCTAAAGGATGAAGGGTTTTTATCAGTCAATTGTCAAGTATTTTGTGATCCCCAAAAAGGTGCTAGGTGTAGCAGAGGATGTGGGGTCCATTTAGTAAATAAAAATGTGTTGAATTTATTTTATGGAACTATTTTAAGCAATAAAGTGTTGTGGCTGGCAAATATTACCTGACTTATGGACTCTTTTACCCTTTCACAGCCTGAAAAGCCAGACTCATATACATACATCATAAATACGTATTTATTGAAGAAAATTCACAGTTTAGTATAAATATCAGAAATGTCTCACCTCACAGCTCTCTCTCATTGGGATCATGGAATCATAGATAGATAGATGGATAGATGAACACACGTACATATATATATATATATATATGTATGTATATATACACACACACACACATTTGAATGTGTATATGTGTATTTGTATCTTAAAAGTATCTCATAGGTCCCCCTGTTTGCCCCTCTCACCCTCACACCCACATTTGACAGATGAGAGGAGGTTAGGTGATTATCAGGGCCATTATAGGTTGGAAGTAGCAGAGCCATGATTCAAATCCAGGACCCTAAATACTAGTCCTTGAAGCAGGTCAGCATTAACCTGCAATCAGTATGCATGGCTTATCAACATTCATGGGGTGACATCAATTTTCCAAGTGTGTGGATTAGCAGTCACTGGCCTCTTATATACGGTTGTTTCATTTCCTTGTGTGATACTGTTAATGCCTGGGGTACACATTATCTTTGTTTCTATTGCCGTAAGAACTCAGAGTGGTTGCTTTGTGTCAGAAATCCTAAGCAGAAATGCCATCAAAGACTTGGAATCTTCACAGAGATTTGAAGTCAAAGAGCAATTGCTGCCATGGGTCACTAGATCTGGGGACCTGCTGTGGGTCAGACAGGCGACAGGAATTTATTAAGCACCTACTATGTGCTGAGCACTGTGCTGGGGATACAAAGACAAAAGTCCCCATTCTCAAGAAATGAACAGTCTAACGAGGGAGACAACACGGAGGCAACAATGTACAAAAACATTATATATAAGATAGAAAGGAAATAATGAGTAGAGGGAGGGAACAAGAAGTAAGAGAGATTGGGAAAGCAAGTCAGTTCTCTTGAAAGCCAGATACAATAGGGCTCAGTATTACTCACAAGCTTTAATGGAACTGTATCCTATGTAATTATTCCCAAATAAAGTAGCCCATTGTAACTTTGTTCCATGCAGAAATGGCTTTTCATACCACATAATCAAACCCTATCATAAAGTTACCAAATTTCACTATAATTTCCTTATGATATTTATATAAATTGTTCTGATTGAACTAATTGCCCCCAATATTGGTTCACCTAGCACTCTGTCTTCACAGATCTAATTGGAAACATTAAGCAGAGTTATACCTGTTTCTTTCCTTGTAAAAATCACACACATCCTTACTATAACCACAAATTGCATAATCAAAATTAAATTTATAGTTAAAGTTAAAGAAAGTCAATTATGATACAATATAATATTAGAAATAACAAAGATGAACACAAGTATTAGAATAAAAATAGTATTGGACGTGAGGTCAAAAAGGCCTACCATGCTGGAATTCAAGTTCTTTAACTTACTATTTGTTTGACCTTTGAAATAGTTCCCTTCCCTTCTCTGACCCTCAGTTTGTTTTTTTTTTTTAATCAGTAAAGTGAGGTGGCTGGACCAGTTGACTGCTACAGTCCTTTCCCACTCAACCACCAGTGAAAAAATACAGATGTATGGAATCAAAATACATAGAAACAAAAAAATGCATAAAAAGAGCAACACAGCATTGAAAATGCAACATCTTCATATCACTGATTTGACATGAGGAGAAAAGTCATATTCTCTCTTCAGTGACTATCGACTCCTTTACCCCAACTTCATAATATGAAGAAAGAAAATGGAACAGAGAACTTTGACTTTATTATAATAGTGATAATTAGAGTTGCTTGCTCAATGCTTGCCACTACTTCTCAGGAAGTTTCTTTTAGTAATGGGGCCATATTTTCTGTTTTTCCTATCAGACTGCAGGCCATGGTTCAGGCAAGAGATGTTTTGAGTCTCAGCCCTTATAAGTGGTAGCCTGAATCTGCATCGTTCCCCAAATACAGCTGCTCTGCAAATGTGTAGACAAATCTTTTCATTTAATGCACATGGTGTTGCCAGATGTTTTTTTTTTCCCTTGGATATCCCAGAGCACTCTGTGCCTCTCATGTGCAGTTGCTATATAGTGTTTTGTGTTATAGCTATTTGTGGATTGTAGATTGCGTGTTCCTGGAGGACAGGGCCAATGGTTCGTTCATTCTTGTATTTTTCCCATAGCACCTATCCCAGTGCTTCACACTAAGTGCTTAATAAATCTCCAGTATTTTTTAAAAAATAATTTAGACTCATGAAATATATGTATATTGAATGGTCAGTTATTCAAGGACTATTTATTCATCTCTTCCTATCGTTTCCCCTCATAGCTACAAATAGAGCTATGGAGTATTTTTGGATTTCGTCATTCTAGACCAGTCATCATCATTTTCTTCATTTCTTTTTCTCTTCCTCCTCTTTCTCTTTCTCCTCCCATCCTTTCCTCTCCCTTTTTTTCTTCTTTTCCAGCATTTATATAGCACCTACTATATGCCAAACACTATTACTAAGTGCTTCATAAATATCCTCTCATGTAATCCTCACAACATCCATATGAGGTTGGTGCTATTATTACACTCACATATATGTAAAACCATTATATACACACACACACACACACACACACACACACACACACACACACACTTCTATCTATCAGTTCTTTCTCTGAATGCAGATTGCATCTTTCTTCATCTTAATGCTTCCATGTGAGAAAAAAACATTTTGTTTAAATGAATACCATGGGATGGTAATAAATAGTTGGTTTGGAGAGCTAACAAGTAGGACTTAACTATGCCATCTACCTATTGTGTTTTGAACCCAGGTTGCTACGTTTTTTTTCTAGACTTCTCCACATTAAAATGGTGTGTTTTCCTCTATATAGGACTAATGTATAGGTAACTCTAATGTTGTTCTGAATTGAATTTAGAGTGCACAAGTAAACCAAAAAAAAAGAAAGCAAGAAAGAAACTGCACGTATATACACACACAGTTATAAACACTCAAGCAAATGTGAGAAGTGTTTTGATTGATTTGACATGAGGAGAAAAGTCATATTCTCTCTTCACTGACTATCAAACTCCTTTGCCCCTACTTCACAAGCTGAAGAGAGAAAATGGAACAGAGAACTTTGACTTTATTATAATAGTGACAATTATAGTTGTTTGCTCAATCCTTGCTACTATTTCTCAGAAAGTTTCTTTTAGTAATGGGGCCATATTTTCTGTTTTTCTTATCAGACTGCAGGTCATGGTTCAGGCAAGAGACATTTCAGACAAAAGTCCTTATAAATGGTAGCCTGAATCTGCATTGTTCTCCAAATACAGCTGCCTTACAAAGGCTGCCTCACAAAGTTGTTATTAATTAGCTCCTATATTGTACACCATTAATGTTCAGTGAATATGTTATTGATTTATTGAAGGCTGTGCTAGACGGTAAAGGACAGATAACAGATGAATGTCTCAAGGCTTTTACTGGAATTCATGACATATTAGAAGAATCAGGAGCAGTCTTCCAGTGCATTGAGTGGATCCCTTATAGAAGCTCACAGAAAGACAATATGTTGGGGTTTTTTGAGAAGAAAAAGACTAGATTTTGCATGATGAAAACTGGTTTCAAATCATACCTTTGCTGCTTGTTCACCATCGACAGGTCACTTTCCCTTTCTTGCTGTCAGTTCCTTCATTTATAAATTTAAGGCATTGGGTCAGACAACATCTAGACTTCTTTCCAGACTGGAATCTATGATATCATGTAATATATACAAGAGTCATGTGAGATGATAGGTTATGAACAGATTGCCATCCATGTTAGTTGAAGAAAGACCCTCACCAATAAAATCACTAGTCTAAGAGAGAACACTGAAACTTACTCAAAGTTTACAATGATTTTTACACCTGAGTTTAGTCTCTTAGAACATATTTACCCTTTTAAAAAAAGAACAACCTTAGGGAAACTAGGAGAGAAGCTAGACCCCACCCCCACCCCCAACTGGGAATGTAACTGAATAAGTAAATTCTTGCCCAAGACAGAGATTTGTCCTTGGTTGCAAGATATAAAATTGCCCTCGCAAATCTTTATTGGTCTATTCAGTCCCTCTGGAGGATGTGCTGCCTGCCTTAGCCCTTTGTTAAAAGTTAGGGGTGAAATAGTTAAGGTTTGTAAATAAACAGGACAGAAAGTGATAGTTCTATTCAGAATAATACAAATGCTAAAAGGCCCAAGGAATTCTACAGACAGACCAAACAGAAAGAAAGAAAATACTCAAATAAAGAAACTTTCAGGTGTGTTTTTCTATAAACAAAAATGAATTCATTTGAATTTCAGTTATGGATTGTATAACATTAATAAGCATATTCATTTGATTCCTGATTTTAGAGTTTCAAGAGATGACCTAATTGATAAATATTGATGAATATTAATAATAAGCAGGCAACTAGGTGGTACAGTGTATAGAGTGCTGGGCCTGGAGTCAAGAAGACTCCTCTTTGTGAGTTCAAATCTAACCTCAGATGAATTAGTAATAGATGTTATTTGTAGAAGACATTAAGATTTTTACAATCCTGAAAGGGAGGTACAGAGAGGTAGGTATCAATATGCCCAGTTTACAAATGAGGAAACTGAATCAGTAGAGAGTTAAGCAGCTTGCCCCCAATCATACAGCTTGTAAGGATAGAGTAGCAAATACCCCAGGACCTCCAGCACAGGTTCTTTTGATCTGCTTCATAAAGGAAAGATAGCTTTAAAGGGGTTAATAATCCTACTTTAATTATAGAGAAAGAAGTGAGTATAGGAAATACAAGCAGAGAAATAAGTGCAAAGATCAACGGACAGGGCTCCAGCTCTCTGAACATAACAATATTGTTATACACTTTACACAGACATCTAAAGGAGGGTGAGAGCTTTGAACATACAGCTACTCAGTCTTGACCAGAAAAATCAAAAGATCCTTCTCATGAGCAGACCCCCCCAAAGCAAAATTCCAACCTCCCAAACTTTATAACAAAGGCCTGGACCCTGATTAACTCAGAGCCAGAAGGCATGGAACGTACTTGACTCAGCACAGCTGTGAATTATCAGGGTTCAAAGGAGATTAATCCTTCAGATGTTCACAATTTAGCCTGAGCCTGGGAAACTGAACTCCAAAAAGTAAACAACAAAAATCCCACCTTGCTTGCACTTACAAAGTATCAAAATCAGAACTTGAATCCAGGTCTTTTCAGTTGAATTCTCTTTCCACTCCCCCACAAAATAGAAATAATATTGGTCTAGAAGTCAGAACAAGTCTGATTTCAAGTCAGCTCTTGTTTCTCTATGGACCCCAGTGGAAAGGGTCATAAAAGGAGAGTTTTGAAGGAAGTGAGCCCTTCTAAGAAGGGGAGGGGAGGTGAGCATGGGGTATAAAAGAGAGGAGAATTAAACTTCTTAGATAAGTTCTAATGAGTTGCTGAACAACACACGTTAAATGACCTACCCAGGTTCTCACAGCTAGTGTCAGCAGTAGAATTTGAATATAGGTTTTCCTGCATTCCTCCCCTCTACCCCCATACACAAACAGAAAGAAAGGACATTCTAATAAAGTTCCATGGTGGAGTACTGTGTTGTGAAAATGAAAAAAAAAATCTAATATCCCAGGCTTATTGATGCTGGGGTTTTTTCCACTGTGGAGTAACGTAATATTTTGCTGAAACTCCATCCACACTCCAGCACTCTAAAATAGGGATGAATGTCTCACTGGGATAACTCCACTATGCCAGAATTTTTCTTTTCTTTATCTTGCCAAAGCTAAGCCAAATTAGTTATGGGGGCCATCCACACAGGATTTCTCTTTGACACATTTGATCTCCCCAGCTGAGCTGGACCTTGAGAAGAATGACTATGCCTTAGAGAAAATTATGTCAAGGAGAAGTCCTGTCTAACATGTTCTTTTTCACATTTGAATTGGGCATTTCTGTGAATAGGTTTTCCAGCCTTGAATACTGTATTTTCTTCCTAGGATCCTCCCTGAATGAGTTGTTTTACCAGGCTTTCCATTGTCCAGGCAAACCTAGCACACTTAGAGACTGATGGGAGACAGACACCCAAGTAAACAACATGAATGGAGACCTATTTAGAAGCCTAGTTTTTGAGGTTATGATTTTCCAAACATTCAAGCCTGTCCTCAGAGAAGGAATTGTGGATTTCTAAGTGATGGAATGACCTTCGTGAAACATTTAGCAATGTCTGGAATGTGGTTTTTGAAATAGGCTGTGCCACATTTCCGTGGGAGGATAAATAGTAGAAAGGGTCCAAGTTTTGTAACTCAAAGTGTTGGGATTTTTTAAAAGTAACCTATTGAGCTGTTAGTTTTTAAACTCTTAGATGACAGGATCAGTGTCTATGTAGTATTATGGGGATAATGCCTGGCAGAGTGTTAGGTAAAATACGTAACTGATGTCACTTCGATGATTTTAACATCACAGATCTCAAATGAGTGGCCCTGTCACAATTCCTGCTCTTCTGCTGGCTGCCTCACATTTATTACATCACCTTAAATGACTTTAACAGAGGATGAAATACTGATGAAAGCAGAGGGAAAGGGGAGCCTTGGAGCAAGATACAGTCTCTCACAAGTGCGTGCCCATTGCACTTGTTACCAAATTCTTCTTATTGCATTCTTTTTCTTCCTTCTGACTAGCCTCTAAACTCCTTGAAAGCAGAGACAAGCTCTAGATTGGCAACATTCTTTTGGATCCTGACTCTGTCTCTCCCAGTTCTGCATCATTTGCAGATCTGATTAATTTACTGTCTACATACCTTTACCCAAACCACTGACAAAAATGTTTTTAAAAAGCATAGGATCAGTTGCAGATTCCTGTGGTACTCCACTAGAGACCTTCTGCCATCTTGACATTGAAACATTAACTTGAGGCAGGCAGATGAATTAGAATGCTTTTGCAGTAGTTAAGTGAGAGGTGATAAGGGCCAGAATAAAGGGTGTAGCTCAGTGAATGGGGAAAAGGGATAGATGCCAGACATATGGGAGTGGAAACTTTATTTAGCAACTGATTTGATATATGGGGTGAGAGAGAGTGTGGCGTTGAGGATGACATTGAAGTTGAAGGGCTGCGTGACTGGAGGAATGGTGATACAAGAAATTTTGAATAAAGATTTGGGTTTAGGTGGTGTGGGAGGGAAAAAATATAATGAGCTCTGTGATGCAGATCACAGTCTATCCCTACTAGTCTCTCCTCTATGATTGTCTCCCTCTGTTCCACCAAAAATGAAAAGTGTCGAGGCATGCCTATACTGCATTCCTGGGGCCACAACTTGTAGAGATGGGGTGGTGAGAGCAGGCAGGAATTTTTCCTATGTAGCAATCAAGTTCTAGTTAGATAATAGTCAACTGTGAGGACTTACAAGCACAGGAGGCCAGTGGTGAGAGGGGTTCAGTGAGGGCATCTCGAACTATAATAGATGAAGAAGGTACTTGGAGACAAGCTGACCATTGGTCATCATGTGATAGATGGAATGCTATCCATCTTCTTACTCTCCAATTGATCACACACACCTTGGGATCATGCCACCAACCAACCAGGATGCACAACCCTCACTTTGGAGATTTTAGTATGAAGAAGAATGAATGAAAGAGAATCCTGAGGTTTTAATGTAGTCTGGACAGAACTCATTACTTCGATTCTTCCAACGTCTTTGTTCTTCAATAAATAATTATCAACAGATGACAGTATGTACAAGGCCCTGTTCTGGTACTAGAGATACAAAGAGAAAAATGAAATAGTATCTGCCTTCATGAAAGTTACATTCTACTGGGAAGACAGACAAATAATCAATAAACAGAAAGAAATTTGAAGAGTGTGGGAGAGCCAGTAATTGGGGGAGGCTGGGTAGAGCCAGACAGGTCACCTTTTTCTGTTTTATGCATCTTACACCTATTTTATCCCTTTGTTCTGTAGTTTGGTTGGCAAAGTTGACCCAGTATTTCATCTTTATGGCCTTCAGCCGGAATAGCTATAACCCTAAATGGTTTTATGATGCAAAGTCTCTAAGCTATAAAGTGAAGTCAGTGCTTTATAAGGAAAGTTGTGGTTATGCAGTTACTGAAAGATGCCAGCCTAGCAGATTGCTACACTGACTGATACCAGAAACTTACCAGAACCTGACCTTTGTCGGCAAGTTTGGGATGTATGATGGCCAAGGAGCTTTTCTTCTGAGCTTGCCCCGAGTAGCCAAAGCCTCCATCAGCAAAAATAGGAAGAAATCATAAACACAGATAAGAGCTCCTAAATTTTGTTGAAGGACCTGTATCTTATAAAAAGACTGAGGTTTCCTACTCCCTTGGAGTCCTATCTTGTTTCTGAATATAGCATAACATTCATTGTATTAAGGCTTTTCTCAGCAGACCCTTCACCCACACTCTATGTGGAAAATGGGTTCAGGTTACTTTTGATGGGAAAAGATAGATCAACTAATGGAAATGTGGAGGGAAATCACTAGTTCCCCACCCCAGCACTAGCAAAATCTTATCCTAAGCTAATTCAGCTTTGGAGAGTTTGAAGGAGGAAGCAATGGTAACCATTTTGGGAAAATATTCACAAAAGAATTATTTATTAAATTGCAAAAGCAGGCAGGTAACAAGCACAAAGTACAACCAAAGGAATGTTATAATCTTATCAAAAGTAACTTTGTACACCATTTTGATGCTTCTTGAACACTTCATTTGGGGGCAGGCCTAGCCTAAGAACACAAAATATCTGAGGGTAAATTTCAGATTCCATGTCACTCTCTTCCTTGTCATCAAGGTTGGAAGCATCTGGGCCTGAAATCCCACTACTCATAATGCTACTAGCTCTGCTCCACTAGGGACAACATCTAGCATGTTGGTTATAAAGGCTAGCAAATTCTTGTACAGAAATCTGGAGGGGGAAAAAGGCAAGCAGAAATGGGGAAAGGAAGTCTATTGAATCTTAACATGATCCCCTGCATAGAAAGAGAGGATCATCAATTTAGAGTTGCAAGGGGCCTTCAAAGCCACTAAGTCCAGTCCCCTCATTTTACAGGAGGGAAACTGAGGCCAAGAGAGGTTAAGCGACTTGTCATAGGTACGACAGCTCCTAAGCGTCTAAGGTGGGATTTGAACCTATCTTCTTTGTTTCAAATCCACATTGCAACTAAGTCAATGCATGCTCCTCCCTAAAGGAAACAAAGTTTGTGCATTTAGAATTATAAATACAGCCAGTAGTACTATCAGTGTCCTGGAAGAATTCTTCCTTGTTATCCCTACTGGCATTTTAACAGTCAGCCCTTCCTTTTCTGGATGTTTCAGTGCCTAACTTCTCCATAGGCTTGCCTTGCTTTCCTAATCACTCTACACTCCACTCCCCCACCCAGAAAAGCCAAAAACACCTGGGGGATCTGGGAGACTTCGATTTCAGCACTGCAGTTACCCACTTCTAGAGACCAGGCAAAGAGAGTAAGCTCAGAGGTTTGCTTCATCTTCACCCTCCTGTTCTTAGAACACATTTCAACAACTCGAGTTACCTTCTGTAATGATGTCCTCCAGATGCTTTAAAATGCACAGGATTTTTCCAAATTGAATTTCTGCAGAATTCCTGCTGATCTCCAAACCCCCCACCTTTGGAAATTGAAATTGAAAAAGCAATCCCATTACAATCTCCAGGGGACACTGAATCCTCCTCCACTTATATGAAACATACTCCCAGCTATTACTCAGATACTTTCTCTTAGATAGTCACTAATGTCACAAATTGCTATATAATTCTTTTTTGAAGAAGGGCTCTCATCTTGCGTCTCTTTGAATTGCTTTCTGGGAACTTCCAAAGCCATTGTCCTAAGAGCAATTGCTGTGGACAGAGCACTCTTTTGACAATAAGCAGGATCCAATTTGGGGCTTTCCTCCTAACTATTCACCTCTCAGGCAAAAGTAGGCAGATTTTGTGTTGCTCTGAAAAGAAATCCATTTTCAATCTATAAAGTCTGCTCACTACAAATTAACCCTATTTATTGATCCAGGAATTTTATTTTTATTTTCCCCTTGTACCTTAGGATGGGTAGAGGCTGTGGTACAAATTTGAAGTTTGCTGTCAGAGCAGTACTTTTGGGGCAGACCCTGGGATTCCTGTCATCTTTGATTGGGATCACATACTCCATTGACTCGTACTGTATTCTGAAAGTTGAGTGGTCCTGATGACTTTCCCCATAATAGAAACACAGAGACTAGTAAGTGGTTAGGATGTTCTGCTACTTGAATTCTGTAAGACACACTAGTCACAGAATATGCATTTTCTCATGATGAATTTATGGTTCTTTTTTTTTTCTCTAATCATCCAGAGAGAGAAGGGAAAGGGATGGCTTTCCCCTACATACTACTCCTACCTGTTCTGCCACCATCCCACCCCATTTATCACACAGCTTCTCAGAACATTTATACCCTATAAACAAGGCTTATGCTCTATTGAGGTATTCTATTGGAAATGTTCCTTTATCTATATTATCAGGTTGTCTAAGGCAGCATGGAGGATGCTGCAGGTATGAGCCTCAGGTCTAATTCCTAGCTATACAACAGTGAGCAAATCAGTTCACCTCTCTGGCCCTCCCTGAGTTTCCCATTTGGAAAAGGAGAATGCCAATATTTGCATTCCCTGTCTCACAGAGTTGTTGGGAGGAGAGGGCTCTGTCAACCTCAAAACACTGCATAAATGGGAGTTAGTCTGAGTTCCTCTCAGCTATGTTTTTCTTCTTCCTCAAAAGGAATAATGTGCTCTAGTGTATCTCTTTTTCTTCTCCGTAACCTTGCAGATCTCTCATACAAACAGAAAATTGTCTTTAATCTGGAAGGCTATATCTGTTGCAGATGAGAAAGATGTAGAGAAATTCTGTGAAAAACTCAGTAAGCTCTCCAAATCAATATATATTTAATATTTGGGAACTTCAATACCAAGGTGAATATAGAAGAGGAAGGTTTTTTAAAAGTCTGAAAACATGGATCAGGAGTATAGAATGAGAGAGGTCACTAAGGGATCAAGTCTCAGAATATCTAAGAGAATAAAAAATACTAAAGACCTGATGGTGGGAGTGAGGGGGAGGGCGGTTGCAGTCCTAAATCTTATCCCAAAAAAGACAACTGAGAAATTTTAGCAACTATTGATCCACACGTCTACTTGCTATTCCTACAAATACCTTATGAAATAATGTAAATGTGTGTTGAAGACATGAGTAATGAAGGTTTGAGGAGGGAATAGAAAAGTTGCAAATGATGTCCTATAACAGACTATACCTTCCTAGTCACACAGTTGATGAAAAGAGAAATACAGGATTCCATTGTACTTAAGATATATGTTGACAATAAATAAGTATTTGATCTAGTGGAACAAATGTCACATTAAAGGCTTTCTTCAAACAAAGCACTCCCCACTCAGATGTCAAAATCAGATGAGATTCCTACAACTGTAGATATTAGCTTTATTTAACGGCCCTCTAATTATTAACATCAAGTAAGGTTTAAAACAAGGAGATGGGTGCCAAACGGTCATGGAGAATACCCAAGAAAGAGACCAAAGGGAAGAAGAATCCCCTGGAGATGGTGAGATTCTTCAGATAGTCTTGTATGCTGGATATTGTGCTGATTGCGTCCAACTACAGAGCCTTCTTAGTGAGATCCACAATTTCTCAAAAGAATTGGCCGTACTGATCCATGAAAAAAGCACCAAATGAATGAAGAATGCCTGAATGCCAGGCTATATTACTCAGTTGGATGGATAACACATAGACTGTATCCAGCAGGGTACATGAATGTGTATAATCTATAAGTGAGTGAGTGAGTGTGTGTGTATGTGTGTGTGTGTGTGTGTGTGTGTGTGTGTGTGTGTGTGTACACAAACCACTGATAACCAATAACAGAATAGCAATTGACCTTTGTGGCCAGGCAATCTTGAGGAGAGGAAAGAAAGCAAGGCTGATATACTATCTGCAATACTGATGGATGTATATGTGTGTGTTCATGTGTGTTGGACAGATACAAAATGGACAGTGAGTTGAACTGAACAGGAGGAAAATGGACTGAACTATCTATGAGAAATTGCCAAGCCCTTTTAATGACCCCAAGCTTCTCCCTGAAACAAAGACCCATCTTTTAAATATCATTATAGTGCTAATGATGTTATATGACTATGAATCATAGAATACCATAGTCCCTGAAGAATCTGAATTGGGGGTCACTCAAAGGGCAATAAAGAGGCATACAGTGGGCATAAGTACTCTGTGATGTATTACTGATGAGTAATTGCACAGGAGAAGTTGTGTCAAGGATGTTGTCAAAAAGATATATTATCAGAAAGAAGGCAGTAGTGGGAGTGAGAGACAACCAATGAACAACCCATGTGCTCCTTTGCTATCTATATGGTGTCAAGGAATCTAGTGGGAGGCACTGAGCACATCTGAAGATTAAAGAGAAGACATGGATGAGAGCTGCACAAGATGAGATGGGGTTAGGTTGTGTTCCATACAGTTGGAGGAAGTATCCACTGATCTATTGAAATGTCTCCTACTCCTTAGGAGGCTCTGAATAAATTATTATTAACTGACCATCTGATTTATAGTTTTTATTGCAATTGATAAGTAGTTTAATACCCCTAATATATTCAGTATTTTTGGAATTCAGCCAGGACCAAAGCAACCAGAGCTTCAGCAGTTTTAAATCACCCTCCTGCCTTCATTGTTACAGACAGGATACTAACCTTGCTTCTTTCCTTTGATCAAATTCAACTCCTCCTTGGCTCAAGATTGCCTGTTCTCAAAATCCAATGGTGATGTAAAACTTCATTCTGCCTTTGACTTTCAATGGGTCAACTCTAGCCAAATAATTAGTTGTTCAAACAGATGGTGATACATCATCATTCCTTCTCAGTAGGAGCTGGCTTCATCATTTCAGTTAAATCATTCCATTGCTTAAATGGGGGGCGGAGGAGGGAGAATAGATCAATATTTGAAGACTACGATTAGTTTTTCAGAATCATTTTGTTATAGTGAGCTTATCTATAAAAAAGATGCTTTAAAAAGTCCTGGCTAATTCCTCAGGGAAAAAAAACTGCTGGGAGGTTCTATCTTGATGCTCCCAACTTCTGTGTGCATAGAAAGTCAGAGCACTATACCTTTCCCTGCACCATGGAGCACACTGAAAGGGAAAGATGGGTACATTTTTGTCTTTGTACTTTCAGCACCTAACACAATGCCTGTGCATTTTTTATTAGGAGATATTTCAAACATTTTCTTATTGCTTTTAACCTCTTTGTGCTTCAGTTTCTTTGTAAATAAAATAAGGGTAATAATACTTGCATTTTCTAATGCATGAGGTTGAGGAGAGAAAAGTGTTTTGTAAACTTTCAAGTTCTATATCAATGTGGGTGGTGTTATTATTATTTGGAGGTCTTGATCTGTCATCGGTTTACATATTTGATAAATGAAGTGCATGGTAAAGTGTCCATGAGGCTCAATTTGGCAAATATAATACTTAATAGTCCCTTCCCTAAAATGAAGTATTTCCTAACATAATTATGTCTTTGATTTCCCCATTGCAAAAGTAAAGAAGTCTTTACCAAAAGCACGGTATGACTTTTGTTCTGTTTTGAATGGTTGATTTTCATGCTTTAGAATTCATGTAATCCTCATAACTGTTCCTTCAGGGCCTCTGTAGAAAATTTTGTATGAAGTCATTATTGTGCAAGAACAGGATCAATGTTACCTAATCTGTGTGCAACCCTTATGATGTCTGTGTTATTTTTTGGCTCATTTGTATATGGACAAAAATATAGAGGTCACCATAACCTAGCTAAACAAAATCATTACTGCAAGACAGAATTCAATTGCTCTTCTATCATCTGACATTTCCCTTAATACTTTTGCTCTTCTGAGCAGCCAAATCTCTCTTGTTGATAAGTCATCAGTCTCCAAAGTTGTCTTTCAAACTTGTAAAAAAACAAATCTTGGGATCCCCTCTTCTTCTCCATCTGCTTTTGTTGAAATCTCACACATCCTTTAAGATCTAGTCTCAAGGATACCTCTGTGAAGCCTCCTCTTACAGTCAATTACAGATGCGCTACCTCCCTCTGATTTCTGGTACCCTTTTATGTATTTATTGTATTTTTTGTACCTTTTTATGTATTTATTGACTCAACTTCACATTGTAGTCCTAGAGTTCTTGCTCTCAGATGACACAGACATGAAATCTATCAACTATTTCTATATATACTTTATACTATATATATATTTATATATATACTATATATTATGCTATATATATGTTTATATACATACTATATGTTATGCTATATATATATTTATACATGTGTATATGTATAAATACACACACACACACACACACACACACATATATATATACACACACACACACACACACACTATACTTTTCTCTTTACTTTTCTGGGAGAGGCTGGGCATACTGGGTTTGGAGTCAGAGTACAAGGATTCAAATGCCGGTCCTGTCATATACTAACTGTGTGACCTGGGGAAAGTCGGGTCTTAGGACCTGATTTTCCTCATTTATTTAACAGGGGTTTTGGACTGGATGTCCTCTGAGGTCTCTTCCAGCAATAAATCTCTGATCCTATGTGATCTTATGATCTTGTAGGTAGAAAGAAGAGACTATATACTTTTTTTTCAGGGTAAAGATTTCATTTTAAAAAAATATCTATTTACTTATTTTTAGTTTATAACACTCAGTTCCACAAGCTTTTGAGTTTAAAATTTTCTACCTCCCCTTCTCTCTCACCTTCCCAAGACAGCGAGCGTGCAATCTAATATAGACTCTACATATATATTCATATTAAACATATTTTCACATTAGTCATGTTGTAAAGAAGAATTGTAACCAATGGAATGAACCATGAAAAAAAGAAACAAAACAAAAAAGAGAGAGAGCAAATAGTATGCTTCAATCTGCATTCAGACTCTGTAATTCTCTCTCTAGATATGGATAGCATTTTCCATCATGAGCCTTTTGGAGTTGTCTTAGAACCTTGCATTGCTGAGAAGAGACAAGTCTATCAGTTAGTCACTGCACAATGTAGCTGTAACTCTCTACAGTGTTCTTCTGGTTCTGCTCTCCTCACTCAGCATCAGTTCATATAAGAGACTATACACTTTAATAATGTCTTTTTAACCCTTTACCTGAGACCACTTACACATGGGAGTGCTATGATTTCAGTGCTGGCTTAGACTAACTCTAACTCACAATTTGGGGAATAGACATTGATGATTTTTATCAGTAGGGGTTTGAGCTGAAGTCTTATAAGCATGACATTTTATCTTGTCTGCCATCTCTTTACTGTGAAAATAAGTTTTGAATGATTAGCTGAGCTCATTTCATTGTCTTTTTCAGAGTGGACAATTCTGAAGATCCCGTATATGAAAGTTTAGAAGAGTTCCATGTTTTTGTCTTAGCCCACATACTAAGACGACCAATTGTTGTTGTAGCAGATACAATGTTAAGAGACTCAGGGGGAGAAGGTAAGTCAGTCTAAGTAGGTAATATCTATAATATATTTCATCCAGATTATCTTCTTTTACTTACCTATTAAAGGTGAGGAAAATTAAAAATTTATATGGAAGATTTTTATAAGATTATTATGTACCATCCTTCTGATTCAAAGATGATTCTAACTTTATCTTTTGGGATGTTTTTTGCCCCACAGGACTGGATAAGGGAGAAGGCTGCATTTTTCTCTGACCTACCCCTTTTTATCAATGCTGGATATTATTAAGAAAGTTTGACTGGAATAGAGATTTATTCTGTGAAAGAATAGATTTAAAAGGTTAGGAAGAAACCTAGAAAGCTTCTCTTTAAAACTAAATTAGGCTTCCCCTAAAGCATTTCAGACATAGGAGCACTTATTTCACAGGATGCTGTGTGATCTGAAGTGATTGACAATCCCTTTGGTAGATTATGTTTCAAAAAAAAATTGTAGGGGAGCAGCTAGGTGGTGCAGTGAATAGAGCACTGGCCCTGGAGTTAGGAGGACCTGAGTTCAAATTGGACCTCAGACACTTAACGCAAAACTAGCCATATGACCTTAGGCAAGGCACTTAACCCCAGTTGCCTTACCTTAGCCCCTCAAAAAAAAAATCATAGGCATAGTAGATTTACTTGTCCCCTGCATCTCACTCTAACTCAGGGGTTCTTAACCTGTGGTTCATAGACCTCCAAACCATGACTAGATTTTAGAACATCTAAGAAAAATTACATCTTTATTTTAATATAAGTGAATTTCTTTATAATCTTTTACATTTCATTTTATGGTTAATTCTGACTTCAGTAGCCTACTAAAGGGATCCATAACACACTTAAAAAAAAACAAAACAAGAAAACAACCCATTAAAAATCTTTGCTCTATATGATGAGTGAGCTGCCTCAGGCATCAAAAGAAAGGATAGAATTGCCCTTATGGGCAAGTTTGAGTGGTAAAATAAGGATTAGACCCTCAAAGTTCCTGAAATTTCATTCTTAGTCCAGAAATTCAACATGTCCTAGTGGGTAGAGATCTAGCCTTGATTTAATAGCTTAGAACTTGAAACACCTTAGTTGTTTGCTTCCGAATCAATAGGAGAGCTACTCAAGTGGATTTATAATTTTAAATGGACATGAAATGGAAACAATAAGCAAACTGGAGAAACAATGATCCTGTCTTCATAAAAACACCTTTAATAAATAGAGGGAAAATATTGACAACAAGATTGGTCTTCTGTGTGTGTTTTAGAAATATATTTTTCTCCAAGACATTACTGGATTTTATTGTTGAAAGTAGCAATGTGCCTTTTTGTCCCTTTGGTCATCCATCTCATGCAATTTTGATCATGGTAAACCCATTCTTAGAAGAGTCTGAGCGGCTAGTCTTGAAGTGCATGTAAACTCCCTCCCTCCACTCTTTTAGGTCAGACCAGAATGCCACCAAAATAAAACATGTGAACTGAAGAATGTGTGGAAGATGATGGGAAAGGAGGGGAGGGTATTTATGGACCAATCTGATTTGCATGAACTCCAGATCTTTTTAGCACCAACTGTCAAAGTCACCTACTTTTCCATTTGTCCCTCTTCCTCAGAGTTGGTAACTTTCTCTGAATCACTTCATACCTATCTATGTGAGGGATCCCCAATGCACTTGTTCCAATTTACCTTCTACTATACCTTGAAGAATCATGATTGCAGGGCAAGTGTAAAAACCATTCCTCACCAAATCCTTCTACTTTCATGCTCCTACTAGGTTATAGACTTCTTGAAGTCAGAGATTATGTGATTTTAATATTTATATCTCTAATACCCAGATTCTTGGTATATGTGGCTAGGGGCTCAGGGGGAGGTTTGACCTGTGATTTCATCTTGTCAGGGGAATTCTTGATGTGGAAGCTCCCTGAACTGAATGTAGAGCAAGAGTTCATCTATTACTTATCACTTAATGGAGTTTTCTGAGAGCACCAAGCACTCCTGGTCATGTTTGCCAGTATGCATCAGGGGAGGACTTGAACCTTGCAAGCAACTTTCTGCATACATCAGCTGGCTATCTAGCAGATGCTTAATAGAGGTTTATTCAATGGAATTGAATTTCCTAAATCATATTTGTCTCCACACAGCATTTGCTCCGATTCCATTTGGAGGAATCTACTTGCCTCTGGAAGTTCCACCTAACAGATGTCACTGCTCCCCTCTGGTCCTAGCTTATGATCAAGCCCATTTCTCAGCCCTTGTGTCCATGGAACAAAAAGATCAACAAAGAGAGCAAGGTAGGCTTAGCGGGAGATTGGAAAGGGGAATATGGCAACCCAGGAGGAAGACCAAAGTAGCTTTTATTAACAGAAAATTCTGCCTTTTTCCATTTAAAGAAAATCAGGAAAACTTCCTTTCAAGCTGTATGAATATATTAGCATGATAAAAGTATCTGTATTATCAAGACATATGTGTATGTATCTGTCATTTTGTAAATATGTATTATTTCATCAGCATCAGAAAGTATCTCCATAGATATGGAATACCAACTTGCCTATAATTTGTAATCTAATATTATTGACTCTCAGAAGACAGAAATTGAGTGACTTGACCAGGTTCACACAGCTAGTGGATATATATACACATATACATATGTGTGTGTGTATATATGTATACATGTATGTATATGTAGTATATACATAGTATACATACACACATACACACACACACACACAAACATATATATATATATATATATATATACAGAGAAAGAGAGAGAGACAGAGAGAGAGAGAGAGAGAGATCCTCTCAACAACCCTAGGAGATAATTTGTAACTGAGACAGATGTTAAGTGATCAAAGTTATACAGCCAGTAAATAACTTGAGACTGGATTTGTATTCAGTTCCTCCTGGGTACATGTTATCTATGTATCTATTTAAAGTGTTTTAAATAAAAAGATAGACATTTTCATTAAAATCCCCACATTTAAGTTTCCAATAAATAGCTCTTATCCTACTGGAAAATGGTACTTTAAACAAGTGTAAGCTGTTTTTAAAAAGTAGAATTTTGGGGTTGTTTTATTTTTAAGTATTTGCGGCTTTTTTTTTTAATCTTTGCTTTTCTTATATCAGTGACTTTGTGAAGGGAAGCCAGCTCCACAGTCTTACAGCCTTTGTCTATGGGTGATGCAAATAAGGCCCACTGGTGATTAAACTGGGATCAAAGTCACATCTATATTGTATCCACGATCCCTGCTACTAAGTTTCTTTCAGGAAAATTGCTAATAACACACAAAGAGTGTTCAGGAACATGAAGTTAAGGCATCTAAAGTTTTGATGTCTTATTTTGGTCATATAAACACAGCAAAAAAAAATTTGTCACTAGAGAAGTTTAAAAAAAAATTATAGCAGTAGACAAAACAAGGCCTCTGCCTCCAGATAGGTTTTACTGTGAAAAGAACCGGCTCCTTTCTGCTTGTCTTTATTTGTTTGTTTTGAGGCAGGAGGTGATCCATTATCAGAAGCAGGGGAACATCGAATTGTTAAAACTTCATCACATCTAACTTTTCCAGGTGTTGGCAAAGACCCAAAATAGAAATTAGGGAACGATAACACATTTTGGTGTGGGCCAGGTGATGTGAGTCAGAGAGGAAATTAAGACAAAATTCTGTGAAACCAACTGTTATGGAAATATAAAGTTGTTTTTCTACACTATTTCCAGACATATCACTTTTGCAGTAGAAAAATATTTAAGCAATTAGAAGTAAAAGGCTTTCTTGGCTTTCTCGGCTGCATCTCAGTCAGGGGTGCGGTAGTCACTATCGCCGTTTTTAATAATAATAACTGGCATTTATATAGCACCATAAGTTCCACAAAAAAAAGTTTTTACAGAAGTTATCTCATTTGATCCACACAGCAGTCCTATGTGGTAAGTACTACAAGATTATCATTTATTCCTCACTTTGTATACAAGGAAACTGAGTTCTCAGAGAGGTTCTGTCACTTGCCCAGGGTTTCACAATGAATAAATATTGGTGGTAGGATTTCCACTCCCATCTTTTCCAACTCTAACCAAGTCCAGCTCTCTTAATATACAGATGCCACACCAGCTATCATCCAGACTTAACATGTGTGCTCATGAGATGTGACAGAAAGCTTTAATTAGGACTTTGGACTGGGATTAAGAGCCTGGCTTCTATTTCTCCTGGTATCTCAGCAGTTCCATAATTGAGCAGAAGATATTCCTATGTAGGAAGTGCCTTCTTCCATAGGGCAGCTGGATAGTATGGAAGATAGAGCACAGGGCCTAGAGTCAGGAAGACTCATCTTCTTGATTTCAAATCTAACTTCAGACACTTATTAGCTATGTGACCGTGGGCAAGTCACTTAACTGTGCCTCAGTTTCCTCCTGTGTAAAATGGGCTGGAGAAGAAAATGGCAAACCACTCCAATATCTTTGTCAAGAAAACCCCAAATGGAGTCACAAAGAGTCAGATGTGCCTGAAACGACTCAACAACCACCTCGTTCCAAAGAGTTTTTTGTGTGTTCAGAAGTCAGTGCTTTTTATTCTTCTCAAGTCAGAGTGTGTCCTCTAAGAAATGCAAAAATCTGAAGGCATGGCAGCACCAGATGATTTCCATTGTGGCAAAATTATCTAAAGATATAGGCGAGAAAGTGTTGGATCAGGAATTAAAGGGTCAAAGGATCTGGGTTGGAATCATGGGTGATTTTGGAGAGCAACCCATTAGAATCATTTATTAAGGGCCACTTTTATCAAGCACTATCTCGATTCTGGGGACATCAACACAAAAATGAATCCCTGACCTGGAGGATCCTGCCTTCGGGCAGGGAGGGAATAAGCATTTAAATAGCCCTACTGTGTACCAGACACTGCTCCAAGAGCTTTATAAGCACTATCCTATTCCGAAAGTCTCAGAGCAGTTCTAGGTTTTCCTTGACATGATATAAAAAGCATCTGCAAACAAAAGGTATTTATGAGTTTTTTTTCGGAAGAAGTCCTTGAGGAAGTAGATGAGGAAAGTACAAGCGTGGCTGGACCTTAGAGCATATGCAGGAGAATAATGTATAAGTCTGGAAGTTAAATTGTTGCCATGTTGTGAAAGACTTTAAATGCCAAATCAGAGGAAAATTTGACCATAGGGCAAGGGTTTGTAACTTTTGTGTGTCCTGAACCTCTTGGGAAGTCTGGTGAAGCCTATTCTCAGAATAATATTTTAAAAGCATAAAATAAAATTAATATACTATAAATATATATAATAATTATATAATTATAATTATATAATATAAATAAATAAATGTAATAAATCAGTAAAATAAAAATACATAAAATTACAAAGGAAACCAATTATATTGAAATAATATTGTCCAAACATTTTAAAGAAAAAATTCACATTAAGAACAAATTCATAGGCCTCAGGTTAAGAACCTCTGCCATAGGGTAAGTTACATAACCTCTAGGCATCTGTTTCTGCATCTAGAAAATGAGAGGGTTGGCCCCAATTATTTCATTCCATCCCTGTTTCAGCATCTATATTTATCTATGATCCCTTTTATTAAAATACTATAATTGATTTCATTTTGTTTTAACATTCCCTATTAAGCCCAGAAATACTGACTTTACATTAAGTGTGTCTAGTGGTTAGAAGTAGAATATTCCATTTAGATTCTACCTGTTTATCAATAGCTTCTTATCCTTCAGTATGTGGAAGGAAAAATTTTCCTCTCTTCCCTTCCCACTGCTGTTTTCTGAGAGTCTGCACATTTTTGTTCAGTCAAGCTTGCTCTGGAAACTATACAATAAGCATTCGGTGAAGGGATACCATAGGAATGTGCATCAAACTGTGCAAGGCCCTGAGGAGGGCAGGGGGGAAAAAGGGAACTTTATCAATAATCCAGGGCTACCTAACTGAGCTACTATTATTACAATAGAAAACAAAGCCCAGGCAGGATCTCAGTGATTGATTCTCTGCAATGATAACGCATTTTTTCTTGAAGAGTTTCCTAACCAATATGTTGACTCGCTTGTGGTACAGTGGAAGGACTGCTGAATTCAGAGTTAGAGAGCCTAAGTCTGAATTCCTACTCTGCCACCATGTAATCTTCCCTTCTCTGGGTCTCAATTTCCTCATTTGTGAAATGACCGGAGTTTGGCCTAGCTGCCCTCAGAAGTCCCATCAAGTTCCAGATTCATGAGTCTATTATCCTTGTAACTGCCAGACCATCACCAAATGGAATTATCAGAATATATTGATCACACTTCTAACTATCAAACTGGTATTAAGAGATTTTCAATTTCCTCCACTCTCTCTTTTACTACTTGTCAGTACAGAAGGGCCTCTCCCGGTATGGTTTTGAATGGTACCACAGAAATCTGGCATGGAAAGTAAACAGGCTGTAACTGTCACCCATTGTGGGTTCCCCAAGGCTGGAAGGACAAAATAAAATCCAGTTTGCATCCAGGCAGGACCAGCATGTGCGGCCGGAAATGACTTTTACATCCCTGATTCCCTTGATGTGGTTAGGGAGTGTAGAAAGATTCCATCCTTCTTATTCTTTGAGGTAGGAAGTGGGTCCTCTTATATACAGTATAATAATTTACATAGGGCTATAAGGTTGGCAAAACACCTTACACGTGCTATCTCATTTGATCTTCACAACAACCCTGGAAGTTAAGTGTTATTATAGATGAGGAAACTGAAGTCTGGTGACTTGCCCTGGGTCACACAGGTAGAAAGTGTCTGAGGCCAGATGTCAACTCAGTCCTTCCTGACTCCAGGCTCAGCACTTTTGTCACTGAACCTTTCAAGAGAAAGGCATTGGTGCCAGCCGGTTCTTAGGAGGTTTATAATGAGTCCATGGACAGAAAATTTGCTTCCATTTCTCTCCCTCAATAAATAAAAGCTCCAGGTTCTGTAATAGGAGAGGGAAGAAGCAGAAAAGGGTCATGAAATAAAACCCTGACAGCAAGTGACAATTTGTTTTTAGTATGTCTGGGAAGGTGCCATTCATTCATTTATATTAAATGGGAGGTGAGAGGCTTCTGTCTGAAGTTCTCCCCTCCCTTTAACCAGAGAGGTTTGGTGTTCTTTGAAGATCAGTGACTGGAAAAGAAAAGAAACTCTCGATATGAACTCCTTAGTTTCTAGACCTTTCCTAGGAAATAAGCAACTGTCATCCTGACATTCTTTTAATCATGAGGTTTGGTTGATTATTCTTCAAAGCTGTTATTCATGAATTTGTCAATTCAAAGGCACAGTAATTCCCTTTAAAGAAGAGTGATTTTGCTTAAATGGATAAATGCGATGGTTCTACTCCCAACATAGCTCAAAGCATCCTTTGATTTAAATGTTACACAGAGAGACTAAGAGTTAAATAGCATTTCTGATTTTGTTGCCCAGGCCCAAAAAGTTTTCAGAGCTATTTGGGAAGATTAGTTTTAGTCTTTATAGAACATCTGAAGCCTATTGGAAATTTTTATAGAAAACCGTAGCCCTACTAAGTAGCTGATATAAATCTGATATATAAAGGCACAATTGACCCATTGAAATTTGATTTTTTTTCCTAGCAATTACCTTTCTTTACTTTCCCCCAACCTCCCACCCACCCACCTCAGCTTCAGAGCTGGGCTCGTTTTCTATATAGATTGTCACGCTTTATTTGTCCCAATCATATATCAAGGCTCTTCCAGCAGAACTACGAGGAAAAACTAAGTATTTATCTATCCTAGTTGGTTTTCAGACTTCATTTCAGCAAAGGCCCAGGTGAGAACTTTTCAAAAGAGTTATAATTTCTAGCTCCATCCTCTTAAAAAGCCCTAATCCTTCTGCCCTAATCCTCTTTACAGTATTAGAGATTATACTCTTAGCTCCATGCTAGCTGCTGCTCCTTAGCTAGACAGAACCCAGGGTTTTGCTGAACTGTTTCTCTTAGACAGTAACTTTGCTAGGTGAATTCAGTCCAGCCTTGCTGCTCCTCTTCAGCTCAGCTAATTCTCCTAGATGAGAACTCCAGCAGACAGCTGCATCTTCCTGATTAGTCTAATCACCTCTGAGGAAGTACTGTTGAATATGTATAAGATCCAAGGGAAAACATTCAATCCCTGTCCTACCCTCTTAAACCCCTCCATGTGGTCCCTGAAGTGATATCTCTACAGTCAGATTACTCCTGACTCATGATGAGAAGTTAAGTATCATTGATGACAAAGAACCTCACAAAGTCCCACCATCCCACCTATCCCTTTGGAATAGGACGAAGTCAAACTAGGGGAAAGCAAGAGGGGAAGAATCCCTAGAGTAATCCAGGTAAACCCAGGGGGCTTTTACTAATCCAGGATCCGTTACTTCACTCCCTTAAATGTATATACTATATCATTTAAGCCTCTGATAGCTTCTAACAAAGTACTTTGAAATAAGCCAATAAAAAATGTACTATTAACCCAAGTGAAGAAAGTTGTATTTCATAAATCTGACAGAGCTACCTCTAAAAAGGTGGGCCAGGAAAATTCCCACAAGGCCATATCACTAGAGGGAATTTCCAGGGGCAGCAGAGCAGTAATACTTCCAGACTAAACATTTTCACCATTTTTAAAATGGAGGTTACCCACAGATCACTGTGGGAAACAGAAGAATGCCCAGTTCCCTTCAAAAGGCATCCCCAACTCTAATCATAATTTGACATTTAAGGGCAAATATGGCATAAAGCTCCTTGAGGGAAGGAACACTCTCTGATGTCTTTTATCTTTAGCATTTAGCATACTTCTTGGCATGCCGTAGCCATTTAATAATTTTTTTTGTTTGATTAATTGATGCTATGGGAAATGTGCTGTATTATGAGACGAGAGACCTGGGTTTCAATCCTGGGACTGATATTAATTTTTATCATGACTTTGGACAAGTTACATAATGTCTCTGGCCTAGGTTTTGTCTTCTGTAGGTAAAGTGAAAGTATTGGACTAGATAACTCCTAAGGTCCCTTCCAAATCTAAATTTGTGGACCTATGATCCTATGATCTGCATTCATTATTACCCCTTTTATTTTTCTCCCTCTTAATCTTTTAAAATGGAAGGGCCTGATACCTAACATCTTATGGTTATTGCCTGGGGAAAAGACAAATGGGTCAGTGAGTGAGTGATTGGTGACAAATTCTTATGGTTTTTCATTTTGACCTAGATCAGCTGTTTTCAAGTGGGTCAGCATTAGGGAATCTTTCTTTGATGTCTTTCAGAATCCTAATTCCTGGCATGGAGGCAGAGCAGAGACTAGAGGTTAGAAAGAAGGAGACAAAAATGAAAAGGCACTGTCTTAACCCAGTAAATGAAGCCTGAGGCTTAAGAAAATGATATCTGAAAATATTATATCTGGCACTTGGTTTGAGAAAAGTGAGTTTTCATTTGAAGTCAATGAATTGTTCACTCAATGAGAATTTATTAAATGTGTCTACTAGGTTCAGTTTTTTTTAGCTTTATAGGATGACCAGTCTAGGAGGTCATTTAGTGACCTTGATTTATGCATGAGGATACTGAGACTGAGAGAGGTTAAATAACTCACCCAAAGTCACACAGAAGTAGTAAATGATCTTGGAGCTTTGAAACTCATCTCCCACATCGTAGTTTTCTAGGTTGAAGGTCATTTGGGGGTGGTTCTATCTTTAAGGTACATTAACTTGCAAAGTTGGATTTGATTTACATAATCACCAGGGCAGTGTAAATACTTCTGATACTGATGCCATTGGTCATTACAGAAGTTCATGAATAAGGTCTTCTTCTTCCTCCAATCAAAGCTTTTGTTTCATCTGGCAGAGAATCAATCAAAGCCAATTAAACTTTGGCTTGTTTTCAACACAGAGTCAGACTTAATAAAAAATACATATATATAAAATGAGGTGAAAAAATTAGCATGAAGTACCTCTAAATCCATATCTGTGAAATCAGGAAGGGGTATGTGTGGGTGTGGGTGTGTGGGGTGGGGGGGGGTTGGGGTGTGGGTGTGTGGGTGTGTGTAATTCCTCTGTGGATATGAAAACTACCTCCCAGAATCCTAAAACCATCCAGGAAATTTTGAAGGAGTAGGAATATCCAGTTCACCAGTGACAAGCATAAAACAGCTTCTGTCAGAACCTGGTAATTGCTGAACGCATGGAGAGAATCCAGAAATATAGCTTGGCAGCTTCAGCTCCACCCAACTATTCCTCATCATCTCCTCCACATCCAACCTCTCCAAATCAGATGCTTGCCAAGCCAGTAAAAAAAGCAGAACCAAGTGGCTTCGTTTTTTATCTTGTACCTTCAAATGCTTATAGTCATAATGTAACATTAGGAAGATCACAGTTAAGAAGTGTGATACCCAAGAGGGAAATAACTAATGGAACATCTTGAATCAAAGGGAATTATTCCTATATCCAGATAGAAGATGGTCAATTCTTTGTGTATGTCAATTCAGAAAATCAAAACTTCCTTTGATCCCTGAAGTCCTATTAACTGAAGACGTTATGTTGGTTTATTGAAAGATAAATCTTTGGATGCTGTGTGGTTACAATGTGTTCAGATAACACCATTAGCATAATGACAATACTTCACATATTTGTCTTGCCTCTCCAACTAGATGTTAAGACCCTCAAGGGCAAGGATGCTGTCTTTCTACCATTTCACAGTCCCATCACCTAGCATAATACCTTCTTGTAAAGTAGGAGCTCAGTAAGTGCTTTTGAATTGGGACCCATGATTTGCTTTTCAATCTAGTATGCACCTATTAGGAATTCAACGCTCTCAACACATATTTCTAATTTGAATAATCTTCACACCATCTTTGACTGGAAAGACGATGTTGTTCTCATTTAGGACAGGAGTGCAACATTAGGCTATCAGTGTAGACTGTTAGGTCATATACAGATGCTCACTCCATGACTCAATTCCTGTAGAAGAATTCAAGGCTCCTATGGAGGAATAAAGTATTTTCTGTCACACTGTGCACCAGCAAGTGCTTTCTAACATTGTTAGGAAGTTTAGACATGTTTCAGAGGAGGAGGGAAAGTAAGCCAGCATCTGCTCTTTGGTCAAGAAGACTATGAACTTAAACCTCAGAAAGAGAGGCAAGATGTCATGTAAAAGAAAACTAACCGGGGGGGTGGAGCCAAGATGGCAGCGTAGAAGCAGCAACATATCGCAGCTCTCACATAGCCACCCCAAAATACCCATAAAATAGGACTCTAAACCAAGCCTGGAACTCCAAAA
>CM053582.1:464685674-464715568 GCA_028627135.1 Pseudochirops cupreus | reverse complement strand
GGGAGGGGAGAAAATCTGAAACTCAAGTGATTGTGGAACTGAATCTTGTAAATTAAAAGTAAATGAGTAAATAAAAATAAAAATTAAAAAAAAAAACAAGGTCTTGGGCTTAAAATAGACATATGGGAGCTAATGGAAGATGGGCCAGGTGTAGTCAGAATAATGTGTGGATGTACTGGTGTAGGTGAAAGCTGTACTTGGAGCCAGAGGGCCTGGGTTCAAACCTTGGTGCCACTGTTTGAATGACTTTGTTTAAAAAGGTCACCTAAAACTTTTTGTTTTAAGTGATTCCTTTCTTTTCTTCATCTTTAAAATGAATTGGTTGGAATTGATAAGCACTAAGATCTCTTACAGCTCTAACTATTTACAAGGGACCAAACTCTAACTCAGTGCTGAGCTACCCTGCGCAAAAAAGATGTAAAGTGTTTCAGTTTTGTACCTGGCTGATTGCTGATCTGCCTAAGGACTCTCTTGGCTGAGTTTTATAACATCATCCCTAGGTACACCTTCTGGTAACAAGCTAAAGTGTCTACTTTGAACATCTGTTAGCTGTTCTTATGCCCCTAGTTTAGTCACTGCTTAGCCATACTATTTTTAAGTTAATACCTTTATATTCTACCTCCTGCCAAATTCTCCATTCTTGGAGTCATTTTTGCTGGATGTTCCTGAATTCTCTTTCTTTTTTCTTTTTAAAAAGAAGTATGGGAAAGATTTCTGAGGTGTCTGAGTAAAACAACACCAACATCATTTCTCTAGGATTGAGTCTAGGAAAGCATTGGTCTCCTTCTTGGTGACAGGAAACCCTTAGGCATGCAGCCCCAAATAGCTCTGACCTCTCTGGCCATCATTAGGGTGCCAATGCTCATCTGCATTGTTGTCTGTTCTCATTCAATCTTACTGAAATTACAACAGCCTAGACAGATAACACATCATTAAAGAGCCCAGAATGTAGTCATTATGTAAGTATAGGCATGTGTGTGTGTGTGTGTGTGTGTGTGTGTGTGTGTGTGTGTGTAAGTAATTTGGGTCCAAAGCTACAATTTAACTGGTAAAGAGCACTCACACTGAGGAAATTCTTTCTTCCAACGTAAGTATGAAACTATTCTGCAATTTATAGGAGTTGAGATGTTAAGTAACTTGTCCAAGGTAAGGCTTGAACCCAGGTTCAAGCCAGGTAAGGCTTGAACCCAGATTTTCCAGCTCTCAGTATAGCTATATATCCATTATATTATTCTGCCTCTGGGGCTGTGCATATATATACATGTATGTGTGTGTATATAAGTATATGTGTATATGTATATATGTATGTGTATGTGTGTGTTTCTTTTTCCAAATATTAGTACTGAGTATGTTATACCTAAGCTATTGAATATACATAATAAACTAACATTTACTGCTATTTTTCAAACACAGCGCTAAATACTACAGATACAAAGAAAGATGAAAAAACACTCCCCTACCCTCAAGTAGCTCATAGTCTGACTGATGGGGTAGATGACGTGAAAACAATAAACTGAAGAAATACACAGGAACACTTGGGGAGTAATCTCAGAGAGAAAGCCCTTAGATTAAGGAGCAATAGGAAAGCCTTCTTGCAGCAAGTAGGATTTTAGCCAAGAGCTGAAGGAAGCCAAGGGAGTTAGGAGGTGGGGATGAGGAACATTTAGGACAGCCAATAAAAACACTCATACTTAGAGCTCTCATGTGCGAAGAACCAACATGGAAGAAGCCAGCATCACTGTTTCATAGAGATGAGGAGGGGAGCAAGGTGTAAAAGACTGGAAAGGTGGGAAAGGGCCAGGTTATGAAGGGCTTTAAAAACCAAACAAAAGATTTCCTATGACTATTCAGAAAGGAGTTTAACATATTTGATGATTTACGGCTGATCTCATCCTCTCATTAATTTTTACCTCTCCTCTAAGGAAATTCTTCCTTCTCTGAAGGTAAAATATCATGAATATGACTCTTTTCCTCCTCCCCATTATTAGTATTCTCCAAGAGAATATAAGTAAGTTTCCATTGATAAACGAGTGTTTTTTTACCCAAAAACCTATACTACCTTAATAACCATAGGCTAGAATATATAAGATCATACATAACAAATTGTCATTTTGCTTTTTAAATACATTGGTCCCATTAAACTTATATAAAAATAATTACCTAATTTTTTCTCTGAATAATTCACATTATTCATTCATTCATTCATTTTAATATTTAAATAATATTCACATTATTCATTCATTTGTTTGTTTTTTTAGTTTTCAACATTCATTTCCACAGAATTTTGAGTTACAAATTTTCTCCCCATCTCTCTCCACCCTCCCACTCTAAGAAAGCAAGCATAATGATTACTCCTTCCCCCAGTCTGCCCCCCCATACTCCCTCACCTGCTTCCCCATTATTTTCTTGTTGGGCAAGATGGATTTCTATACCCCATTGCCTGTATATCTTATTTCCCAGTTGCATATAAAAACAATCTTTTAGCATTTGCTTTTAAAAGTTTGAGTTCCAGATTCTCTCCCTTCTTCCCTCTTCACCCATCCCCACAGGGAAGGCAAACAATTCAATATAGGTAATACATGTATAGTTATGCAAAATATTTCCATAGTAATCATATTGTGAAAGACTAACTATATTTTCCTCCATCCTATCTCACCCCCCATTTATTCTATTTTCTGTCCCTTTTCAAAAGTGTTTGCCTCTGATTACCCTCTCCCCCAATCTGCCCTCCCTTTTATCACCCCCTTTATCACCTTCCCCTCACTTTCCTGCAGGGTAAGATACCAAATGAGTATTCACATAATTTTTAAGTAAGTTATGGTATTAGTCAATTGCTAAGTCATCTGATGGTGTTTCTACCATAACAGAGTCAGAGAGTAAGAGCATCCACAGACTGCTGATCCATTGGTTTCAATGTCAAAATGTTTCAGACTCATAGTTCATAGAATATATCACATTTCAGAGACTCAGAGAAATTGAACAACCTAAATGCATATAACTTTGAACTTTCACAATAGTTGAACAATCCAAGAAAGAAAAAAAATCATGCTATAGTTCATTTCCGTAAGACAACTAAGAATATTTCATACTATAATAACTTACTATTAAAATTTAATATTTGTTTCAGCCCTAGAAGCTGAACAATAAAAAGAAAACAAGAAATACAAGTTATAAAACATTCTCTACAGAGGAAGGCTGGATTCTTCCTTGATTAACTAGTCAATATTTATAACAACTCAAGGAAATGCAGACTACCAGAAATCACCTTTGAACCCGAAAGAACAGGAGTAAAAAAGCATAATGTTGTATCTGAACAAATTAAAAATTAATATCAAAATAAGTACCCTGGCTCTATGCAAAAATGTTTATTCTCCATTTGTAACTCCAGGCTGGAACTATGCTATGACATATTGAATATTTTCCAGGTTCTAATCAAGGCCACATAAGTTCATCAAACTTTCAAAATAAAATGCACTGATCTTATATTAACAAATTCTAAATACTAAGAAGATTTGCCCAAGTGGGGGGAAAGAAATCTCATTTCAGAATTGCTATATAATGAGGCACCAAAAAGCATGAAAGAACTTTCCCTCACCCATTTTGTACCCTAAACCACCAGACCATTTTCTGATACTATATTTCAAAAGACATTACTTGCCACTTTACAGGAATAACAGAATATCAATAACAGACATTGGGAAATCTATTTAAACTCAAAAAATTTAGTTGATTTGTATATGAAGGAAGATGCATTAACTTTGCATAGATGACAACAATGATTGTAACTGATAAGCTGAAGCCCCAGCTGCTTTAAAATAACCAAATAAATTTAAAGGAACCAAGAACATTTGGTAAGTCTTTTAATGATTAGCATCTGTAGAATGTCTAATAGCCTTTTCTAAATAAGAAATATGCTAACTCATTACAACACAAATTTCAGACCACATTTTTTGAAAAGATCTAATTTAGTATTTCAATTTGTGCCTACAACAATCAATTTGTATATACATGTTGCCAAATTATACAGATTCACCACAGAACTTCCAAACACAATTTAATAAACTGTCGATGCAACTAATGAATAGTCTCTTCAATCCCTATTTCTGTGTCATGTTGAACAACATCTATTTCCAAATTACAGAAGGGGAGTAATCCCTTTCTCTCATTTTTCCATTTTCTCCTCCAAGCAAGGGAAAGAAAATGTTTCCCTTTTGACTTTTGGGGATATCTCAGAACAGTATTGGACATGTCGTAACAATTCCTTGGTAACTATCCTATCAGTACTGGAGAGTGGGAAAAGACCTAGACAGTCACCAGAAGAATACCTGAGAGTATGTATAGCCATACAGTGGATAGAATCCTGAGCCCCAAATCAAGAAGACCTGAGTTCAAATCTAGCCTCAAATACTTACAAGTTGTATGACCCTGGGCTAGTCACTTAATGTCTATCTGCCTCAGTTCCCTCAACTGTAAAATGGGGATAATAATAGCACTTACTTCACAAAGTCGTTCTCAGGATGAAATGTATGCTTAGCACAGCACCTGGCACATAGGGTTTAATAAATCCTTGTTCCCTGTTTTCCCCTCCTACAGATTCCAGAAGCTGTTGTTATTCAATTGTGTCTGACTCTGTGATGCTATTTGCAGTTTTCTTGGCAAAGATACTGGAGTGGTTTGCCATTTCCTTCTCCAGCTCATTTTACAGATGAGAAAATTGAGGTAAATAGAGTTAAGTGACCTGTCCTGGGTCACACGGTCAGTAAGTGTCTGAGACCAGATTTGAACTCAGGAAAAGGAGTCTTCCTGACAACAGGCCCAGTGCTCTATCTACCTCATCACCTAGCTGCCCCCAGATACCAGAAGTAAAGTTGTCCTAATAGGGCTCTCTTTCAAAACGGGGGTGGAATAAAACCTAGTATTCTTTTTCTCCCCTATATTTAACTAACTCATGCATTACAAGGGAGAATGTTTCCATATCCTAAAAGAAGGGTTAAAGGTTAAAACCAACTATTAAATGTAAAGTTCATGTCTTAAAGAATTGACAGAGAAAGGTAAAAACAAATTTTATTTTTCTTCTCCATATTTCTCCTTTAATTTTGCTATTCTTTAAAAAATTCTTTCTTAATATGAATTTAAGTCATGGATAATTCAATCTGCAAGAAACAGAAAAGAGGATTGTATATGAACTTGTGAGCTTTAGTTATATAGTTTATTTTTTTATTAATGTGCATATTAAATTTAACACAATAGTAGCAAAACTGCCTCCCTTGTCTGTAACCCCTTCTGCCTGTTCATTTCTCTGTATTTTTTAACATTTCATTGAAATTCTTTTTTTTTGTTTCACTGTCACTACCTCTCCTTCACCCCCACAGATAGAAACTCTCTCTTGTAACAGATAAGTATAGTTATGCAAAAGAAATAAAACATGGTCATGTCTGAAAACATATGATTTCATTCTGCATCTATATTCCCACGTTCTACCATTCTTGACATGGGTTCTATATTTAATTCTTTCTTTGGTTTGTCCCTAAGTTTCCTATAAAAGTATTACTCCTACATTCAAAACAAAAAAAGCAAAAAAAAAAATGCATAATAATTCCTATAATTCAACAAGTTAACCACTGAATGCCTACTGGTTTCCTAACACTACGCTAAACTCTTTGAGAAATACACAAGGAATATACGACAATTCCCCTCAAGGAGTTCACAGGATTACTAACTTCCCATTTACATTATTACTGTTGTTGCTAACATGTTGTAGTCATAGACTTAACATCTCTATTGAAATTCTAAATCTAAGAAGTCACAAGGAGACCTCAAAGAAAAAGTAACCAACATTGAAAAAGTACTTGAATTAATTCAGAGGATAAATGACTCCAAATAGAGTAAAAGTTGGAGCTTTAAAACTCATCAATACAAGCTGGCGGAAAAATTGATGGACAAATTGAAAAAGAGAAAATTGAATGGGCTAAAAATTAAGTGATTCAAAACTGATCCCCAGGTCTGAATGTGAAGCACCCCAGAGTGTTTCCAATTATCTCAATGGGTATCATGAAATTCTCTAAAGATTCTCAAGACAAAATTAATCATTGCAGAAGATATTGAGTAACCACTTCTAAAGCTCATTGAATCTTAAAACTGGGATTGCCCTGATCATCTAGTTCAAATTTCTTATTAAAAATAGAGAAACTGAGGCTCATAAAATTACAGTGGCATTGCCTATAAAAAACAGAACCATGACTCAAATGAGAATGAAATAAATTAGATTACACAGACTAATTTTCATAAGATATTTCAGGAAGATAGATGCAAGGAAATACAGGAAATTATACATGCAAACATATAAAGTATACATTAGAGAAGTCCTATAAAATGTAGTATTTAAACCTAAAATACTCTATTATAAAGGAAACCCATTGGAAAACAAATTGGGGTACAACAGTCAACTGAAAAGGAATTAAATTTTTAAAATAAATACATATATATATATATATATTTTATAAGGTATATTTATATTCCAGGACTTTCTATATTGCAAAAGACTTACTGGTCTGCTTTGGTATATTAAGCTTGCTTACTGTGGAGTTTCCTCATCAATGAAATCACAGAACCAGACTATAGTTTACAAATAGTCTACAAACATCAAATGTGATTAATTCATGGAAAGTGCTTTGCAAACTTTAATGCCCTATATCAATTTTAACTATTATTATCATCCTAAATAAATCTCCTTAGCTTTGCTCATAAACATTACATGTTTACAACAAGAATGTATGATAATAAATTATACTGAGATATTTGGCATATCCTAGGAAGGACAAACTCAAAATATTTCACAGTCAACAGTGAATGTGTTTATTTTCTTTGTATCTGCTTGTGCCCAAAGAGACATGTTCAAGGCCTACTTTGAGAAACATTTGAAGTTTTATGTAAATGAGCTCTTGCTACAGGGTAGCTCATCTTATGAACACAAAGAAGATTGCAATTGGGAGGAATTTGAAGGAATACCTAGTGCTCCCCCACTAATTCTGCAAATGAGGAAATTGAGGAAGGAAGGCTAGTAAATAATTTGTCCAAGATCCCATAGATAATTAGTGGCATTCAAGTCTAGAATTCAGAAATTGTTCAAATCTGAATCAAATGTTACTTCTACCACACTATGCTGATACTGATTTAGATACAACATCAGTCAACTCAAATGCACAGACCACACTCTTCTTTCCAAAAAAAAAAATGAATTATGTATAGTAAAAGACTTCACAGATAAAAAAAATAGGATTATCAGTCCTATCTTCTACAACATTATGAAAAAGGGAAATTATCTGCATATTTTCAAATTTTGTAAAACATTTATTGTTCACCTAAAAAATATCAGGTACTGTACGAGGTGGTAGAGATAAGAAGGGAGAGGACGTAAGAGGAGGGGAGCGCAGGGTAGGGGAGAGTAGGAGAGGGGAGCGGAAGGGAAAAGAAAAAATCCCTACTGTAAAGCATCTGGGGGTTGGGGTGGGGAGAATATATTATATTATGTTATACTTTCTGCCTTCTGTCTTAGAAATGAATGATAACTACCTGCCAAGCAATTTTGTACTCCTCCAACAAAATCTATTAACGCTCATTTTTCCTTTTGTCTGAGAAAAGGCTCCCTCAACCAGAGACCATGATATGTAAAGCAATCAGCTGTATCAGTTTAAGTGGCTTTTAAAGCACCTACCTACAAGGAGCAATTGGGTGGAGTAGTGGATAAAGTACCAGTCCTGGAGTCAGGAAGACTCATCTTTCTGAGTTCAAATCTGACCTCAGATACTTGCTATGTGATCCTGACCAAGTCACTTAACCCTAATTTGCCTCAGT
This sequence comes from Pseudochirops cupreus, assembly GCA_028627135.1. Taxonomy (NCBI): domain Eukaryota; kingdom Metazoa; phylum Chordata; class Mammalia; order Diprotodontia; family Pseudocheiridae; genus Pseudochirops; species Pseudochirops cupreus. The sequence goes on along the minus strand of CM053582.1, from coordinate 464,707,714 downwards.
GTCCTCATGTATAAAATGAGCTGGAGAAGGAAATGGCAAAACATTCTAGTATCTTTGCCAAGAAGATCCCAAATGGGATCACAAAGATTCAGACAGAACTGAACAACAAAGTCTCCTATAGAAGTGAGGCCTCAGTTCCAGGAGCTCTCATAACTGGAAAATACTCCGCCCTGGTGTTGGTAGTTTCAAGGTTGGTAGTTTCAAGGCTTTTCTGGACTGAGGTCCCTTTCTCTCTCCGAATATGAGATCCTGTGATCTGATCTATAGCTAGGAGAAGTGATCTCCTGCTTAACAACATGATTTTTAAAATTACATGGGCCCTCGACTCTTCCCTCTATCCCAAATTTCATAACCAGTCTGTTTTCAAGTCTTATTCTATTCAACTTCCTCAACATCTTGGACATCCTTCTCTTTCTCTCCCATTTATGCAGTCACCAACCTAGTTTAGACCCTTATCTACCTGTGGAGATTGCTACAATAGCTTCTTAATTGGTCTCTCTGCTTTTTTCCTTCAATCTCTCCTTCATTCATCTGCCAATATAACCTTCCTAAATAAACTCCAGGTCTGTCCCCCTTACTCTCCTATTCAGGAATCTGTAGTGCCTTCTCAATGAGCAGAAGAGAAAATAAGAACTCCGCAGTTTTGTGTTCAAAACCCTCCAGAATCTGACTCCAGACTATCTTTCTAAACTTATTTTATATTCAAGCACTCTATATTAGCACCTAACTAGGCTATTAAACCTTTTTCCCAAATTCAGCATTCCATCTCCCACCTCAGTAAGAGAGCAGGTTTGGAATCCCCCACGTGTGGAACGTACTTCTTATTCACTACTTTCCTTAAAATGTCTCACTGCCTTTAAGACTCAGCTCAGTCAGTCCTGATTTCTCCTCTGCAAAAGGAGGGAGTTGAGTGAGGTAGGCTCCAGGATCCCTTCCAGCTCCAAATCTATGGTCATATAGTCCATGGGAAGCCTTTCTTGGATCTCTCTAGTTTTTTACTACTCTCTCCCTCCTCAGATTATCCCCTCTTTATGTATCATATATCCCAGGGGAATTTAAACCCTTTGAAGGCAGGGCCTTTCCAAATATATTATGCTTTACTACCATTCAAACCAATCTTCTGTCTAAGAAAACAAGCCTTCTTATGGTTCCTCACCCACCATATTCCATTTCCCCCTCCCATCTCCTCATCTTTGCACAGGCTGACCTCATTCTTGGATATACTCACTGCCTACTCATCATTACCTCTTAGAATCAATCCTTCATTTCCTTCAGAGCCCAGTTAAAAAGCTACCTTCGACATGAAGTATTTAACTATTTGTCCCAGCTGTTAGCACCACTGCTGCAAATTACCATGGATTTATTGTGTGTCCGTTACATGTTATCTCCCCTAGACAAAAAGTAATTTTGTTAAGGGTGGGAATGGTCTTATTTTTGTTTTTGTATTCCCAGTACAGTTTCTGACACATAGTAGGTTTTTGGATTAAATTATGTCCATAGGGGTAATCTCAGTGGCACAGTGAATAGAGCAATGGCCCTGGAGTCCAGAAAACCTGAGTTCAAATCCAGCCTCAGACACTTAACACAAAACTAGCTGTGTGACCTTGGGCAAGTCACTTAACCCCAATTGCCCTACCTTCCCCCCTCCAAAAAGCAAAAAAAAAAATTATGTTCATAAATGAATATGGGTCTGGATTCTATATAACTTCTATTGAAGAGCTATAAAATTTAAATCAAGAAATCTATCTATCTTTGTTTGATTCTGGAGTAAGAGGATCTAGATTCAAACACCATCTCTAACATAAAGTACGTGACCTTGAGCAAACCATCACCTCTCTGAGCCTTAGTTTACTCCTATAATTAGTTTACTCCTACAATTATTCCTATAATTTGAAGTGGCTGGACTAGATGACCTCTAAGGTCCAGTGAAGTTCTAGTTATCATCTTTGGTATTGAGAAGCCCAAAATTGATTATGTGAATGACAAGCAAAGGTTACACAATTAAATTTTAAAACTCACCAAAAGTTTTAAAATAAAGTCCATTACAAAATAGTACTGCAGTATTTATTATTACTGTAGTATTTACTCTCATTCAAATTCTTGTCATTTTTGTTTCCTATATAATTCTCAAAGTGATAGCTCTGCTGATACTTTTACTAGGAAGAACAGCTTCCAAGAGTTCTTAAAGTCACCTGTTCCTCATCCCCATAACACTACTTCCCAAAGTATGTATTAAGAGGCATTTGGTTAAGGGGAAGGTATAGCATAAGATTTTAAGAGATTTTACAGAGATAGTCGTGTAGATACAGATCTATAGATATAAATGCTGTATGTATATGTCCCTATTTGGATTTTAAAAGTTAAAGCTTTGATTTTTAAAAAAGCATTAAAATTATCCAGATACTATATGTATGTGTATATATGTGATTTCTCTAATTTTATGATAAAGACTCCCATTTGTACCTGGGCTACTGTGAAGTGTATAAGGAATGGAAGAGGAGAAGATTTAAGGCAGGTATTTTTAAAATTCTTTAATGAACTATTCAAATCATTTCCAGTAAACAACAACACCTCTTCCTAGCCATAGCCAGATTCTAATAACCATTATAAGAAACATAGAAATGTTTTACCATCTTATTTGCTTCTATGAAATGTAAGCAAGCAACCCTACTGTGCCATACTTCTTACTGTGTAAGCTCAGCTACTGCAAGTAAAATGCCTTTTTTTTTTTTTGCCTAATGCCACACATGGGAACATGCTGTTAAATAAACTGGCACATACTGAAAGTCAGATTAACTACATTTAACTAAAGAACACAATTGCCTTTTTTCCTACCCTCTTCATTTTCTAAGGGTTTAAAGTTTTAAAGGCTAAATGTTTGGCTTTCTTTTACAAAAACACAGCAGGGCCAACAACCATGGTAAGAATGGGCAGAGTGGCCCTTTCTATGAGACTGGAGCTGTTAAGTTGCCAAAACATCTAGCCAATGCAGTCAAAACATCCAATGCGTGTGTGTGTGTGTGTGTGTGTGTGTGTGTGTGTGTGTGTGTACTCGCCATTCTTCCGCTGGTCATCAGGCCTCTGTTGTCAAACATCTGATTCTCTTAAAACACACACAGATACACACACACACACACACACACACACAGAGGCACACAAACAGTGCAACTAAGTATTTTGGCATCCTGTAGACAAAACCTAAAAAGGAGGCTCCACATCTGGATCACCTCTGTAGAAACCACTTCATTTCTTTCTCCCTCCTCTTCTCCACAACTGTAGCCCAAGAGTTCAATAATGGAACTGAATTTTAGGACTCTAAAAGTATCCTAAGCAACACAGCACTCTTCCATGAAGGGCCAAGTTGTTTTCCAGCCCTCCTCTTCAATACAATTCTTAGAGTTTTCTTTAAAAGTAATTTGATCAAAGCTTTCATCAAACCAAGTTCAGCACTCCCCCTGCTGGCACTCCAGGAACTGACTCACCTCATTCGATGGATCTATAGAGACCAACAAGAGGAATCTAGTGACCAGGGGAGGCGAAAATAAATAAATAAACAGATAAATGGAAGTTTGGATTCAAGATAGCATCTCAAAAGTAAAACACTTCTTGCTTTAAATAATGAAGTGAAAAAACTGAAAACAGATTTTTTTTTAAAAAATAAGAAAAAAATTTAATTAATTTAATTTTTAAAATTAAGATTAGCTGACCCAAGTTTTTAAGAAGCACCCGAAACAACTATTGTTTTTTATTTAGAGGACTAAAGTGGTTTTTGAAAAGCTATATGAAGTACTATCACTTTAACAAATATGTTAAATAAACATGCCTACAAATGAAAATCTGACGTTTTCTTCAGATCTATTAAGGTAGTGATGGTATACCTTATTTCAGTATTTCTAGGGATCTATGATTTCAGCCATCTAGGAGTATTCCCTTCATCAGTTCAGACTGGAACCTAGGGAAGCATTTTCTTACAATGTCAAAGAACATCATATTTCAAATCAAAGGGGCTGTATTCAAATCCTCACCCTGGCACTTACTATCAATGCCTTACTATCTTGCGCTAGTTTAAGCAAGTCACTAAACCTCACTGGGTCTCAGTTCCTCAACTGGAAAATGAGGGGAATGGTTTCAATGACTTCTAAGATTCTTGAGCTACACTTTTGATCCTCTTTTATCTTGATGAACAATTTCATCAATTGCCATGGCCAAAATGCACTCAACACTTAGTAGCCAGTCTTCTAGAAATGAGCTTCTTGATACTTAGCAAGGCCTGACTCGACCCATTCTAGATATTCTTCCAGCTTTGAAGAACATGGCAGAGGGTGAAGCTTCCAGCATCATCTCCAGGCAGCACACAAATGAGACTTTAGAAGAGATTAAATCAACTATATGCTATAGAACTAAATCGACCAAATGCAGCAAGTTTTCAGTCAGCTCATTCACTGTAAAACCTCATCTCTTTTTCATGCTTGAATTGCGGAGTGAAATGAGTATTAGGAATATCCCCAGCTCTGTGGACTGCCCTCAGTGACCCAGTAAGGAGTCTCAACCTTCAGATACAAAAGGGTTCAATCAATTTTGGTTTCCAAGCCTATTCCATCTTCAACTTTTTCTTTAACTTCAAATGGCACTCTCATAATAGGAACACCGGCTCCCCCAAAACTGGACTGAAACAAGTCACTCCAAATTAGACACCCAAGAATAAAAAATTTTAATTATTACTATCCTGAAAGCCAGAAAAGCAGAATGCTGTACTTTTGCAAATTTACTTTCTGGTCTGGGTTCTACTAAAAAAACTTTACATGTTGCATGAAGTTGATAAATTCCTGACCACTCCAGTATGATTATGGTGATAATTCAAGGTATGCTCATTGCAATCAATTATGAATTTTCGGGGCAGCTAGGTGGCACAGTGAATATAGCACTGGCCCAGGAGACAGGAGGACCTGAGTTCAAATCAGACCTCAGACACTTAACACAAAACTAGCTGTGTGACCTTGGGCAAGTCACTTAACCCCAATTGCCCTACCTTCCCTCCTCCAAAAAGCAAAAAAAAAAATTATGAATTTTCATTCATTATTAAGCAAGAACATGGCAATACTTCTGCCCCTATTGAATGTCCTTTGTTTGTAAGACATTAAAGTCGCTATCCAGAAACTGCCTGGGAATTCTCTTACCTCTATTCCCATAAAGGCACTATCACAAAGAAGCTTATTATCTGTGACATGTTGCTCATGTGTTTGAAAAATGATTCCTAGAGAACTTGGAATTGTTAACAACCACTGTGGCCTCTTGTTTCTCTTTAGGTCTTAAGAAACCAAGGAAAATGGGACAGAAAGAGGTTAAAAGAAGGAAGAAGTGAATGAAAGCTATTCTTTTGATCAATAAGGAGCCTTCACACTTGATCATTCCTGAAGTGCTGGGGTGCTCAAATCCTTAAAGAGTGAAGTCATGTTGGTTTTGATACAACAATCTACCACTATGATTTCATTGATGTCACACTACTTTCTTACTAATACTGGCAACTATATAAAATTTGTCACCATCTTTTCCAAACTATTCAGTCTTAGCTGACATATTCATTTTTTTTAAATGGTGAATAGCTAAATGACAGTCTGGGTTTTGTGTACATGTGTCTGCAAAGCTTTTTTTTTTTCCACTGTGAAGCATAGACAGAGGTGATAAGGATCTAACAAGTTTCCATGCAGAACTATTTGGATGGCTTATTAGTCAATTCCTCCACTTCCCTCCCCCCCAAAAGCATTCATTTTTCATTTGTCTGTCATAGTTGTTGGAGGTCAAGTCAAGAAAGTTGAAAATGCAAAGCTTTGGTTTCTGATATATAAAAGACATTATGAACAAAAAAAGGCATTGAGACTTCCACAGCTATGTCTAAAGGTGGAGTAGATTCAAAGGGCCGTGCATAGTGAAGGAAAGTTTCTGTTAATGATGACATCATTGACATTTCCCAAATTTAAAGGGGCATTTAAGGCACAGCAGATGTGATTTTTTCCCCTCCAGTGAAGAGACACTAGAGAAGGCCTCTGGGTACACGGTAAGAAATTTCCCTAATTGTATGGATTCCATTTCGACCAAACCAGAGGAAAATGAACTGTTCATGTTCAGTTACTGTGGCATATTGCCTATGACATTCTATGCTCCCAGTTAATGAGTCTCCTAAAAGCTTAGACCTAAAGTGTTTTTCCATTATAAAGAAAAAAGACATTGATCACTGGTAATGCAGCATGTTAAAGAAAATTATAAGGGTCACTAAGGGAATAAAGAATTTACTACATAAAGGTTAATATCTAAATCAAACATTTATTTATATAGGTCCTTTCTGGAATCACATGCTAATCTGGGGAGTGGGGAGGGTTAGGAAACAAGCCGAATAAAGGAACAAATTCCTGAGTTTGCCTCCTGGATAGGCAGCTCAGGTCTAATATCACACAAACGATGGTTCTAATACCTGCCAACCCATCAGCTCCCTGCATGAGCAAAGATATACAACATAGGTCCCAACTGGACCCCTTAAATTGCTACATCAAAAGACCCAACAGTAGCAGCAGCAGCAGCAAAACAATAATGAATTCGGTGTGAGATCCTGCAATGCAGAATCCTCTCCGAATCTCATTATTGAACAGAGGTGAGGGAAGTCCATGACATGGGCATCTCATATATGTGCAGAGACTGAGAGGGTTACTACCGCGTTTAGCCAATGGAAAAAAGGGGACACTCCAGAAGTCAACCCCTAGCCCCCCCACCTTTAACCTTTTCCTCACCCTCCCAGGCGGGTGCGAGCTCTAACTTCTCTTTCAGTAAGTGGACCCAGGCATGCACGGGAGGTTGGGGGAGGGGGGCGGTCTCCTGCTCTCCCCTCCTTTCCACCCCACTGTAGGAGGAAAGGACATTGAGCGCTCCCGCTGCTACCGCTGCCGCCTGGCTTTGCCTGCACCACGCTGGGTGGACTGCACACAGGCGATGATTTCGGATTATCAGCAGCGCACCTGTCCCATCCTCTCTCCGCTGCAGTGACACCCACAGAACCCGATGACCTGCCCGGCGCCATGGACTGGCCCCAGCAACGCGAAGAAGAACAGCCAGTTTCTTACCTGCTCTCTACGCCTGCTCCAATCCTTTATTAACCGACTTCCATTTTCTTTTGCTTTAAACTAAAAGGAAATCAAATCAGTCGGTTTGGTTTTCCCCCCTCCTTCTCTCTCTTCTCTCTCTCTCTCCCTTTCCCAGCTGCCGCTCTCAGTCACCGGGATCCTCCTCCTTCTAGTCCTTCTCCTCCTCCTCCACCTCCTTCTCCTTCTCCTTCTCCTCCTCCTTCTCTCTCCCCGTTGCCTGGAAGAGCAGCTGCTTCTCTCCTACACTCACCCTGCAGAAGCCTCGGAGAGATACCCCTCCCCCTGTCCCTGACGTCACCTGGCTGCAAACTCCCTCCCCCCCCCACCGCCCGCCCCAACCCCAACACACCCCCCTCTTCTCCCTCCTCTTTACCCTGCAGAAGCCTCTCAGCAAGAAGTGGCCGCTGCCTCCTCCTCCTCCTCCTCCTTCCCCTCCTCCTTCCCCATCCTCTCCACCTCCTGTCCCTGACGTCACAGGGCTGCAAGGCCCACCCACCCACTGCCTTCCTCCTCTCCTGCGGAAGGCTGGAGACAACCTGCTGCCTCCGAGCTGAACAGCGCTCCAGACCACTTGTGCTCCGAAGACGTGCCTGGCCCGGGTGGCTCCCCCGCTGTCATCCCGCCAGGAGGGAGGGAAGCCAGAAGGGGTGGCCTCGGAGCCGGAGGCAGTGCTGGGCCAAGGGACGCTTGGCCACACCTAACGGCCCGGCCAGAATCATTCCTGAAGGGAGAGCGTGGTGATGGACGGGGAAAGGCAGAGCCAACTGATCGCAACTTATTTTCTGCTGGAGAAAGAATTTTAGAAATAAAAATGAAGAGGGTTGTCAAAGGGCAAAAGCTTTGGCTCAAGCGCACACTCCATCCTTTTTGATACTTTTTTTTCTTGGCTTTCTGCTTTTCATGTTGCTTTAACTTCTCTCGCCACTACATTACTATCATCTCTGACATTTCCTCTCTTCTACTTCTGTAACAACCCCCCTCCCCGTTGATGTCAGTCTAACCTGACGGTTCTCTTGCCTCCTAACCCAGTTTCCCTATCTTTCTTAACATATGAACTTAACTGTCCCCCAACTGGTTTGTTTGTTTGTTTGTTTTTCTCACTCCACTCCTTTCAGGAGATGCCTCTTTGCATTCTCAGAGATCAGAGGATCTTAGTTCGAGAGCTGGAAGGGAAGACTGACCACTCTCATTTTACAGATAAGAAAACTGAGGTTTAGGAAAGTTAAATGTCTTTACACAAGTAGTAAGGATCATCTTCTAGAAGTCCTTTTTACGTACTTCTTGTTTCCAAAAAAAGAGGGAGGGGAGGATGAAGTTGGTTGGTGGTAAAAATCCACTTTTGAGATTTTAAAGGACTATTTAAAAGGACCTTGGGCAAGTCACAAGCCCAACAGCCCCCCACCCCGTGTGTATGTAAAACGAATGTGAAATGCAAGTATACGCAGTCACCTTTTTAACCATCTAAAATCTTGCTCTTATGTGTAAGTTCAGATTATTTTGTACCAGAAACCAGTAACTGCACAATAGAATTTAACAATAAGGGCTAACTCAGCATTTCAATGGAATAGAGGAAAATATAGTTCTTGTGTGAGGGGGTTTCTTTTGAACATGATTTCCTGAATTGGGTTAGCAAAGATAGATTTCCCCTTACACCATTATTATCTAAGCATATAAATATGTCTTCCTCTTTTTGGTCCTTAAGCACAGGCAGCAATATAGAAAATGCACTGACCAATAACTCTATTTGACTTTATGCCAATTTGTGCGCATTGAAAAGTATCAGAATGGAGCTAAAAATAACCCATAAAGTTGAATTCACCTATCTTGCCTGCTCAGTCCTCTGATGGCAACCTGGATGGTGGTCTATACAAGTACCCCAGGATTCTACTCTTGCCCCCCTTTTTTCTCTCTGACAATGTTCTCACCAACATCAATTGAAGGCAGAGAAGATATATTTATCAAATTTATAAATAATATAAAACTAGTGGGATGGCTAACATATTGAAGAATAAAATAAGAATATGGGACTGAATCTAGAAAAGAAACATTTTAAACAAGATAAATGTAAAGTCCTACATTTGGGTTTCAAAAAATCAACTGTTCAAGTACAAGCTGGAGGAATGACTATAAACTTTTCATGTGAAAAACAACAGCAGCAACGAACCGGGAGGTATTTGTGTGCTGCATATTCAGTAAGTCAGTGGTGCGGTATGTCCGCCAAAACAGCCAAACTAGATAGGAGGTGGCATGGATAGAAGCCTAGTCCCCAGACAACTAAATTTATGGTCATCCTACCTTCTACCCTTGTCTGAGCACATCTGGAATATAATAAGAGAACATTTTATTGTTCTTAAAGTGCTTCACATACATTATGTCACTTAATCCTCATAACACTCTCTGGGGTAGAGACTAGGGGTATTGTTGTTGTTATTCCCTTTTTACAGGAATTAAAACAAGATAAAATGTTAGGTGAGTTTCCTGAGGTGTCATAGTTACTGAATCATCAGTCCAGATTTGAATCCAGTGCTCTCTAACTGCACCTCTAGCCCACTGTCCACTAGCTCGTGGAGTTCTTGGTGTACCTTTTAGGAAGAACATTGGCACACTTGAACCTTCCACAGTCTGGCTCCTGCCTACCTTGCCAGATATTTTGCATTATTCCCCTTTGTGTATTCTCTGTTTTAGCCAAAAATGGCCTAACACCTATTGTCATCCTTCAAGGCTCAGATCATGTTCCACCTCCCATGAAAAACCTTTCTTGATCTTCTCCCTGACACCCTCTGTCCTGAAATTATCACACAAATTGTCAGCGTTCACCCCCTCCTAAAGTTACTTTGGACATTTATTTATTTGTGTACGTGTTATATTCTCTGCCCTTCATATTTTGTCTTTGTATTTTCAGCATTAGAATAGTGCCTTGCATGTAATTTATGAAGATTTGCTGAATTAGCAGTAATTTATGTAGCATTCTTTCTGAGTAATAACAGCAGTAAAGCGAAACAGCAACTTGTGGTATTTTCAATGCCAGCTGGTTGGCAATTGCATAGCAATTTCTTCAAAGACCTGTGAAAAACACATATCCTGCCTGATCCCTGAACTACTAGAGTCCCTTCTACACTATACATACCTAACAATTAAAAAAAAAAACTATGGCTATAAGTGTAATAATAACAGTAAATAATTGGATCAAACTCTTATTGAAAATCCAGTTTCTATTCAGTGTCAGTTTTTGCCATTTCCATAATGATTTAGTTACTTTATTTTAATAAGATCTTGAGCTACACAATTCATATCCATAATGAAGATAGACTCAAGGGATGTCTATTTCTTAAATGCAGGAAAATTTTATAGACTGTAAGAGGAAATGACAGCATGTCTACAGAGACATGTGTCTATCAAATTTTCGTAGATGGCATTATATTTTCCCATTGGCATAAATTAGTGTAAAGAGACAGTGATCAGACAGAGCCAGCATGACTTCATCAAGAATAGGTTATGGAAAAAAAAAGAATAAGTTATAGTAGACTAACCTCATTTCCTTTTAATAATGAAATAATAATAATTAATAATAATAATAATAACTAGCATTGTACCACTTACTGTGTGCCAGGCACTGTGCTAAGCATTTTACAAATATTATCTCATTTGATCCTCACGACAACCTGGGAGTTAGATGCTATTATTATCATCCCCATATCACAGATGAAGAAACTGAGACAAGCAGAAGCTAAGTGACTGTCGAACTCAACTCTTCCTGAGTTCTCTCTATCTAGCCACTATACCACATACCTGCCTTTCTACTTAACTGGTGGGTGAGGGGAATGCCATAGATATTGTTCACTGAGATTTTGGCAAAACATTTGGAATACTATCTCATTCTATTCTTCTGGAAAAGATGGAGCGACATGAACTAGTTAGCAGCATAATTAGATGGATTATAAACTGGTTCATATACATGAAGTTAGCAAGAAAGCACTTACCTGGCCTTGATGAACTTGTTATCAGACCCAGATCAACCATGACTTAAGATAACTCACACTATTCTTGTGAAGAACATGGAGAGATGTGAATTAAATAATAATTTAATCCTATGGATTCCAATCTGGTTGGAGAACTGGACTCCAAGTATAGTTATTAATGGTTCTGTGTCAACATGGCCTGAATGAACTGACAGGTGAAAGGTCATGGAAAATGAGCTGTACCATAAGATTGGAGAAGGCTGATTGTCCTGATCTTGGGTGGGATGGGGGAGAGAGAAGGAGGGGAAGAGAGGAAAAGGAAGGAGGAGAATGGAATCTGAGAACTATAGGTCAATTGACTTTGGTTCCTAGGAAAGTCCTAGAAAGGATCATTAAGGAGAAGGCTGGTGAATATATAAAAAGAGAAGTATTAATTACAAAGAGCTGGCCTGGCTTCATCAAAAGCAAGTCATTCCGAGCTAACCTTATTCAATTTTTTGACAGGATTACTAAATTTAGTATATGAGGGCAATGGTAGGGATACAGAGTTTACCTAGGTTTTAGCAAAGCTTTTGGTAAAATGTTTTATCTTATTCTTTTTGAGAAGTTGGAGAAATGTGGATCTGATGATAATACAATCAAATAGATCCAGAACTGAACTCAAAGGGCAGTGTCATTGTAGCTGTAGGTCTCCAGTTGAATATGTCAGACATCTGTATTTGGCACTATGCTGCTTAATATTTTTATCAATGACTTGGCTAACGGTATAGATAGTACCCTAATCATATTTGCATATGGCACAAAGCTGGGCAGGATACCTAACTGACTTGTTGAGAGCCAAGTTCTGTTGGCACAGTGGAAAGTCCACTGGGTTTGGAAGATGGAAGACTTGAATTGGAATCCAGCCTTGGACACATACTAACTCTGTAACCCTGGGCAAGTCACTTTAACCTCTGTTTGCTTCAGTTTCCCCACCTATAAAATTGGAATAATATTAACACCATCTCATAGGGTTGTTGTGAAGAACAAATCAGAAAACATTCATAAAAAGTGTCTAGCACAGTACTGGGTACCTAGTAAGTATTATATAAGCATTTATTTCCCCCTCCACCTCCTTTTTCCCCAAAAGATCTTGACCAGCTAGAACACTGAACTGAATCTACGAGGCTGAATCCAACAGAGAAAAATTTTTAAATCTTGCACTTGGTTATAAAAAAAAGTCAACTCCATAAATATAAGATAGCTAGACAATAATTCTGAAAAAGTTCTGGGGGTTTTGGTGGACTACTAGCTCAATCTGAGTCAGCAGTATGATGTGCCAGCCAAAAAAAAGCTAATGTGTTCTTGAACTACGTTAAAAGGCACAAGTCTTCCAGGAACAGAGAGAGAATAACCCCACTGCACTTGGCCTTTGTCAGACTTCATCTGGAGTAATGTCAGTTCTGGGCACTAAAGCTTAACAAAGATTGGTAAACCCTCTGGCTTATGAGTGTCTAGAGCGTTTAGACGTCTAGAGAGCCAACCAGATAGTGAAAATTTTGCCTGAGTCCACGTCATATGAGGAGAGACCGGTGGTGTGTGGACTGGGTGTGAACATCATAGCTATACTCAAATTTTTGGAGGACTATTATGTGAAAGATTAGACTTGTTCTCTCTGACTCCAAAGGGCAGACCTAGGAGCACCAAGTGTGAGTTACAAATAGGCAAATATAGACTGATGTTGGGAAAACTCCCCAACAATCAGAGCTGTCCATTAGAGGAATGGATTGCTTTGAGAGACAGTAAGTTCCCTCTCCTTGAAGACTCCAGCAAAGACTATATAATCAATTGTTGGGTCTGATATAGCAAGGGTTTCTTCACATATGAGTTGAACTGGATGACTGTTGGGTAGAATCACTGACCAGATTAGGAAGAGGATGTTCAAGACTCCCATGTGCCCTTGGGACCTTCCTTGAGCCTCACTTTCCAAATCTGAAGTGATCAGACTCATGACCTCTTAGGTCCTCTCCAGTTTTAAATTCTATGATTCTGAATACCTGCAAGAATCTAAGGAAAGTTACTGATGTCTTTGGACAGGTTCAGGAAGCCATGAGATGGTTCTTTGTTTTAAGGGAGAATACAATAAGAAGAGGCAGGGAGGATAAAGTATATGAAGAAATTGCTTTGACATAACAAACAAAAGGCATCTATAGACTTTTTTTTTAACGTGGCAGACTTCCTGAGAGTAGTTCAGATCATGACCACTCCTCCTGCCCCCAGCTGATGCAATTGTAAATGGCATTAAAATTGCTTACAATATTGTTTATTGTGGGACTTTGGGGAACAGTGCTAAGATTTGTCATATAAAATCTACAGTTATAAACTTCCAGTGGCTCCATGTCTCCTCAAGGAACAATTCTAAAATTCTTTGTCTGGCATTCAGGGCCTTTCATAACCTAGTCCCTCCTACCTTTCCAGTTTTCTTATACCTTACTCCTATCAAGTTTGTTTTGTTTTTTGTTGTTTTTTTTTTTGATCAGCGACACTCTCCTCCTGGCTGCTCCATGAACAAGACACTCTATCTCTATGATCTGGGCATTTTCTCTATCCTCCATGCCTGGAATACTCTTCCTCCTCAACTCTGCCTCTTGACTTTACCAACTTCCTTTCTGTCCCAACTAAAATTCCATCTTCTATAAGAAGCCTTTCCCAACTCTTCTTAATTCTTATGCCTTCTCTCTCTTAATTATTTCCTATTTTTCCTATCCAATAGTTTTCTTTATATGTATTTATTTGCATGTCAGCTCTCCAATTAGTTTGTAAGCTCTTTGAGGATAGCAACCATCTTTTGCCTCTTTTTATATCCCCAGTACTTAGAACAATGCCTGGTACCTAGTAAGCACTTAATAAATTTTGTTGTTTGTTTGATTGTTTAATATAGCAGCAAAAGACAACAATAGTGATCTTTAAATTTTTATTTTATTGTTTTATCTTCCAGTCAGTGAATTTACAAACGAGTAACTTGTGTTGGCCTGCTTTGACCTCCAACGTAACCTTTTCCTAGGCACTTGCTGGGGTGGAAGAGAAAAGAGGATCATTAATAAAAATGTGATACTCTTCAAAGGTAACTTTTGAACCATGAGAATATAGGACACAGAAGTTTCAAAGACAAACATCCCTTTTTTGTACTGAACAAACTACATACTGAAAAAAACTGCTTCCAGAATAAACAATTCCACTTAAACATGAGAGACACAGCATGATTCACTGGAAACAGTGGTAGCCCTGAAATCAGAGGGTCTGGATTCAAATCCCACCTTTGACATTTCCTCAATGACCTTGGGCAAGTCCCTTAGCATCTTTAGGTCTCAGTTTCTTCATCTGTATAAAAGAAGGGTAGGCTAAATGGCTTCTGGGGTCCCTTTTGGCTCTCCATCTATGATTCAAGCAGCCCTCTAATTGGAGGGAGAGAGGGAACGCACACACAGAAGGAAGAGATATTACCCTAGTTTAAGATCTATTTACTCTATAGTTAGCAAATATTAAGGTAGACCTTTCTGAAATGTTTGCCAATGGGTTGGTCTCATTGGTCTCTGGGATCTGAAAATTCTTTGTTGCTTCAATTTAGTTGAATTCAATCAGAAATTTATTTAATAGCTATTCTGTGTTGAGCAGGGTAGAGAGCTGATACAGTGGATATAGAGTTGGTCTTAGAGTTAGGAAGTCCTGAGTTCAAGTCCTGTGTCTGATACATATAGGCTCTGCAACCTTGGGCAAGTGACCACCTTTCAGGGTTTCAAGCAACTCTCTAAGACCATAAGTTGCAGAAAAGGAGTAAGTATACACCCAAAGAAGAAGTTTTTCATAGGGAACTCCATTGAAATCATACTTCCAATTGTTTTGGTTTTGTTTTTCAATGTGTCAGGCACCATGCTAGGCACTAGGGATAAAAAGACAAAAATGGAAGGCTTTGCCCTTAAGGACTTATTATTAACAACGTATTATTCCCTTTTTATGGGTAAGAGAACTGAGAGTGAAAGGTTAATTGACTTTACCAAGGTTTCATAGCTACTGAAGTAAAGTATCAATCAGGATTTGAAGCGTAAGGAGTTTACCCCCCTATTGTAGGGAAAGAACATGTAAATGAAAAATAAATATAACATTAGTTTGGAAGAAAGGGGGCTGCTAATAACCGTAAATCAGGAAAGGTCTTTTGTAGGTGATGGTGATTGAACTGAGCCTTGAAGGGAGGTAGAAGTACCAGGAGACGTCTAGTGGTGAGGAAGGTATAGATGCCCTACCCTGAGACTCAAGGAATCCAATTACATGAGTATAGGATAGGCAGATTTAACTAGACAATGGTTAATATGAAAAAAATTCTGGAGTGGACTTTTTGAATTGTCAACTCAATGTGTGCAATATGGCAGCTACCTTCATCTTAGGCTGTATTGAAAGAGGCATGATGTCCATAAGGGAAGTGTTAACTCTGCTATACTCTGCCCAGGTCAGACTGCATTTGAAATATTGTTTTTAGTTGGGGAGCCATATTTTAAGAAAGAAAGAAAAGGACAGACCTGATTAATTCCAGAGGAGGGTGCCCAGTTGGCCTAAACCAAACCATATTAGCATTAGTTGAAGGAAGTGGGAATGTTTAGCCTGGAGAAGACTGGTGGAAGGCATGATAGCTGTCTCCAACTATTTGAAGAGCTGTCAAGAATAATAGGGGCTAGACATGTTCTGCTTGGCTTTATAGTTGAGAAGTAGGAGCAATTAGATAGAGGCAGGAAAGGCACAGATCTAAACTCAATAGAAGGAAAAAAACTTCACAACATTATTGCCTGAAGATCAGTGGGCTGTCTCACAAAATTGTGGGTTCACCTTCCCTAGAAGACTTCAATCATAGGTCATATGACCACTTTGGGGGAAGATTTTTGTAAAAAGAATTCCTATTCCCACATGTGTTGGAATAGAGGGTCTAAGGCATTCCTTCCAACTCTGAGACTATGATTCTGCTATTCAGAAAACTTTTCTCCCTGCTGCCATGAAATTGCAGGTGAAATTTATCTAAAATTCAAATATGGCATCCAGGGAATGATATACACCCACATTGCAAAACCGATTTTACAGTACTTTTAATGTAGTTTGCAATTACCGTATTTCTTTGCATAATTCCCACTTCCCCCTTACACATATAATATGCATATATATGTATATGTATATATAGATATATATTTATTTATATATATATATAAAGTTCAAGCATATGTACATATGTCAACTTTAAAATGGGAGTGGAGGATTATGTGCATGGTTTTTTCACATAAACTAAAAATGGCCCCTGCTGAAATCAGGAGGGAGGCTTTGGTTTCACAGCTGAATGGTTACTCTTAGCAGCAGAAGCAGCAGGTACAAAGGCGGAAGGAAGGAAGGAAGAAAGCAACTCAGCTGATCGAAGTAGAAGATTGTCTCCCAGAATCTCGGCATTTGCATTTGATCTCATCATCATGAAAGCTTCCTATTAGCCTTCAGAATTTATCCTGGCTATTGGTTATGCCCATTAACGGTGGCTGATAGACACTGTGGATTCATTACCAGGAAATAAAGAATTGGGGGAGGATAGAGGAACATATGTTCTTGCTGCTATGGATATAGAGGTTTGAACTCTGAAAATCTTTCTTGCTTTAGGGGCAGCCTTGGAATATGAGGAATTTACGTAGTCATTTTCTTTCCTCCTAAAATTCAGACAGAGGGAAAAATATGTGTAACATGTTTACCAATTAGATCTGTGTCCCTAACAGGATGGCTCTGGGTACAATTGGTGGAGGGGAGGAGAAATGCTAAAAACAAATCTTTCAGATTTATAGTCTCACCCTGGAAAATCCTGGGAATGACACTCTCCTACTCTGATGCTTAAAATCTAATTAGATACCTTCATTAAAGGATACCCTGGGAATGTCAGGTCCTGGGTTGTTTTGTTTTCCCCAAAGGAAAGCTCTCCTTCAAGCATGCAGGCCAATAGGACTTTGAATACAAGACAAGTTTATTTAAACTCAAGGAAAATTGAGAATGGGCTCATACCTAAGGTCCTTAACTAACAGGAAAAACCTCCCCTTTCTAAAATGCATCCAAGTGACCTTTTCTGTTGTTTGTTCTTATTTTGTATTCTTTCTCTATATAGTCTTTATGACTCACAGAACCAGCAAAGGTATAAGTCCAGGTTGCTGATTTCTTCCTGTGCTGTTTTCACTCTGATGTTAGCAAAGACGAGGTCAATAGCTTAGCTCCTCACCATTAGGACTCATGCCTAATCATTCCATGGGGCATGTGGTTCCTTACTATATCCACATTTTTAGTATGAGCAAAGGAAAAGGCCATAGATTTGCTCTTCACCCTGGCTCTCTGTCTCCATTTCAGCACCTCTACCTGGACCCAGAATCTAATGCATATGGCTCCCTGTAGGGGCCATAAGTTGGAGGAGGGGAGCGCAGTACAGATAAGTGGTGCAGTGGATGGAGTGCCAAACTTGGACTCAGGAAGACTCTCCTGAGTTCAAATCTGGTCTCAGATATTTACTAGCTGTGTGACACTGGGCAAGTCATTTAACTCTGTTTGCTTCAGTTTCTTCATCTGTAGAATGAACTGAAAAAGGAAATGACAAATCACTCTAGCCTCTTTGTCAAGAAAACCCCCAAAAAGGGTCACATAGGGTTGGACATGATGGAAAAATGACTAAACAGCAAAAGGAGCCACAAGGATGGATGTACAAGTCTCTTTCCAGGTCCCAAGTACTGTTCAGCATCTTCCCTTCTTTCTTCCTTAGGTCCTCATGGTTGCCTTTATACTTAGAAGCAGATCCCCTCTTAGACAAGAGTCCCCTTTGAAACACAGTGAAGAATTCATATGCCTCCTAGATACATTGCTGGGGAAATTGAATGACAAAGAATGGTCAGTAGTTTATTAACAAAAACTCTCATGTTTGCCTTAAGTTATAAACCTAGATTTCCTAGTCTCAAGGTAAGAAACTCTTTCAATAATTCAATTTTGTTCAGTAAATATTTAGTAAATGCTTACTATGCATAAAGCCCTACGCCAGGCCCAGGGAAGAGAGAAAATTTAGATAAAACATATTTCTTGTTTTCCCAAAACTCATAGTATAATAGAGGGTTAAGACCGTAGAACAGGCTAAGTGTATATTCAAAGTGCAAAGTAAGTGGTATGTGAGGACCAGGAAGGAAAGCTAATTACCTGCTAGGGAGATTGGGGAAACGTTCATAGAGAAAGTAGCATTTAAGGTGAGTTTTAAGGAATAGGTAGATTTTCAGCAGCAGTAGGGCATTCAAGCATATGGATCAACATGAGCAAAAGAAAACAAAAATTGTAAGAAAACAGAAGAAATATAAAGGAGACAAGCAATCTACTTGGTTGGAACTTTGAGTACATAGCAGTTGTTGAGCCAAGATTGGAAAGAAGGGTACTGCTAGTTTGTGGGAGGGCTTTGAAAGCCATTGGGAAGAAATATGAACTTTTTTTGGTAGGAAAAATACATCATTAAATACAGAATCATTTTGATAAAAGAAGTGACATGACCATATCTATGCAGAAAGAAAATTAATCTTGCAGAGGGATGAAGGATAAATTAAAAAGGAAAAGTGGGAAGACTAGTGAAAAGGCTATTATAAGAGTTGAGGCAGATGAGTAATGAGGGAAAAATAGTGACAGTAGTGACAGGAGGGAAGAAAGACACTTGTGATGAAAGGGGTATTGACAGGACTTGGCAAGTGATTGGATAGCAAAGTTGATCGAGATGGAAGAGTTAATGATAACACCAGTCCTTTAGGTATGGGAGCCTTGGAAGATGGTGGTGCCAATCACAGAAATCATGAAGTAAGTAGAGAAAAAGAAGTTTGGGGGGAAAGAAAATGAGTCCAGTTTTGAATATTATTAGGTTTGAAGTGCTGGTGGGACACCCAAGTTAAAATGCCCACAGGCAGTTGGAGAAGCAGATCTGGAGATCTGGACTAGAGATACGAGATTTGGGATTCATCTTAAAAGGCGTAATAATTAACATCAAGAGAGTGAATGAGACTGCCAAGAGAGAGTATGGAAAGGGACAAAAAGAAGGCAATCTATCAATGAATCAAAAAGCATGTATCAAATGTATTAATATACGCCAGGAACTACACTAGGCTCTGGGAAAACAAAAGCAAAAAAAAAAAATTACTGCCTGCGCCCAAGAAGTTTCCATACTATTGGAAGGAAACACGTTCTCAAGTAAGTAAATATGAAATACATACAAATATAGAGGTGGGAAGGGATCAAATATAGATACATGTGCCAATAGAAGGAAAGGATCAGGACTGGCCTCAGTTTCCCTTGAGCTAAGCCCTGAGCTAGGAGTTAAAGAAAATGAAGTGAGGGATACAATGAACCCCCCTAGGGAAAGGTACAGTGATAAGAAATGGGAAACAGGATAAGAGGAGATGCAAGTAAGCCACTGCAACTAGTGCATACAGTACGAGAAAGAGAGTACTGGCTCCAGGAGGCTCTTGAAGGGTGTACCAGATCCCATAGCCACAGAACATAAAAGAGAGAGTGTGGCTAACATCCCATCGCCATAAAAAAATGCTGTCTTGTTCAAGAAAATTGCTTAGGCAAACCGTCTTTTTATCAACATTCACTGAAGTCTCTTCCACCACTCCACCCTAGTACTATGTTCTCTCTGCACCATTTTAAGAAGTAGAGTAAAATTAAAAGTCTTGATCAAATAAGAGAAATGTTATTCCTATTCCCACCTTCTCCTGATTGCCCCCTCTCCTTTCCACATGGCCCATCTCAAGGTCTACCCAAGACAACTTAACTATGGGGGAATTGTCAGCTCAGAAAAGTTGCTGGATCTGAACCTATCATGAACAGAAATGAGCCAAGTCTTCTTTGGAACTAATATATTTTGTGTAAACTGAATTAATTCTTTGGCCGTATCACAGGGTTAGTACACAGTAAATATATATATTAATATGTGTGTGTTGACTGACATTAG
This sequence comes from Pseudochirops cupreus, assembly GCA_028627135.1. Classification (NCBI taxonomy): domain Eukaryota; kingdom Metazoa; phylum Chordata; class Mammalia; order Diprotodontia; family Pseudocheiridae; genus Pseudochirops; species Pseudochirops cupreus. Next base: position 464,687,606 of record CM053582.1, on the reverse strand, counting down.
AGTCAAAGTACTAAGGGCATGAGAAATGGCCTCTCCTTCTGCACCAGACTGTAACTAGGGAGGGGCAGTTATAAGGTTTTGCCCTCAGGACTCAGACATTTTGGGATATGCCAAAGAACTTCTGGTTAATTTTTCCCACATCTCACAGTTCTCTACCAGCTGACTTTGCACAGCACCCTCATAGTTCCTTTGCAAATTGTGTCACTTTCTTGGGGAAAAGATTTCTCCCAATATCATCCGCCTTTCCTTTTCTTCCTACCCCTTCATCTTCTCCTAGGACTATAAGATTGGTGATCCAGGGTTATTACCCCCCTCCTCCACCTTCAGCTGAGTTTGTCCCAGGTGCCAGAATTCATAGATATTCTCCGTTTCTGGATACCCTTAGTACCCTTGAAAGTTAACTTACCTTAAGTATGTCTGGCACTATGGGGAGCTCTGGCCCAGCAGTCATTAACTTGGTCCTCTCCTGTAATTCACGTATCTATCTAAGTCAGAAACTAGGGAACCCCACTATAATTGCATTACTTCATCCAGGTAACAAATGCATCTTTTTCCAATTATTTTTCTCAGACTATATTCTATGTCTTTAGGCAAGACCAAAATTTTTCTCTATCACTCCTCCCCCATTAAAAAGATGGGTGATGTCTCAGAATGAATACTTCTATTTCCCTTTTGATGTTACAAATGCATTTGGGGGTGGGAAGGATCTACAATTTAATAGATATTTTTAAATTAAAGTTCCATATCCTCAGGAGTTGATTTCAATACCTTCTAAATATAAAGCAGATGTATTATTCACGAGAATGGGAGGCACTGAGTTGTATAGGCCACCAAAACAGACAGCTTCTGTAGAGGTCAGAGGTGATTACACACATATAGGATTTTGTAATTCCCTCGGCCAGAGTTGAGTTTTTGTCGACAATCTATAGTGATTTATACATTATATTTATAGCCAGCAGAAGGAGTCTATATTTTCCACTAAAGCCATCAAGACATAACTCTCAAGAATAGTTATAATAGGGCAACTAGGTGGCACAGTGAATAGAGCACTGGCCCTAGAATCAGGAGGATCTGAGTTCAAATCCAGCCTCAGACACTTAACACTTACTAACCATGTGACCTTGAGCAAGTCACTTAACTCCAATTGCCCTGCCTTCCCTCCTCCAAAAAGAAAAAAAAAATAGTTATAATAGCCCAACATTTGCTTAGGAACTATATCGTCAAATCCAATCCACCCCAACAAGTATTACCTGGGCAAAATACAGTGTAAGACTCTGAGGACTAGATGGCTGCAGAGGTCCCTTCCAGTTCTCAAATTCTGAGATTCTATAATGCCATGAAAACCTGAATAGATTGGAATCAGACAGTGGGGATACAAACAGATACAGAGCTACTGATTTTGATGAAGCACCCACAGGCATACACATGAATATAATCACACCTCATGAGGGTTCAGATATTCCTGCATGAGCTCCCAACTGAGGACAGCTTGTTTGAGAATTCAATCTAATCAAGATTGGGGGGAGGATATATGGTCCTTGCTGCCATTAAAATGTGCCAAAGGTCAGTAAGTCAATAGGCTCTATCACTTGGGTTAACACTTCTGTACTTAACCTCGTGGATTGTTTATTCAACTATCCTCATTAAGGGCTCCAGCATCTTAAAAGTGTTTGACAAAACATCAGAGATTAGCTTTGTCAGGAAGAGTAGCAAAAAATACCAGCAACAATTATCACTTTGCCAGATTCAATCAATATCATGTTCACGCCTGCTAGTCCAATACTGAGCACATGCTGGAGGCAGCTTGGTGGTACAGGCAGCAGAATGCTGAATTTGGAGTCAGAAAGACCCGTGGTCCAGGGCAAGTCACTTATGTTCCCTCAACCTCCGCTTCCTCATCCATATAATGAGGCTAGTATTAGATTCACGTGG
>CM053582.1:464669948-464685574 GCA_028627135.1 Pseudochirops cupreus | reverse complement strand
GAGACAGTCGATGGACTCTTATTATTTATAAAAATACTTAAAATCATCATTTCTAAGACATTTAGAAATTGTTTTCGTGTATAAGGTCTGCTGTTTTATTTGACCACATATCTGTTATTTGTCAACATAATTAATTTGAGAGGCAGAATGGAGTAGTAAAATTGCCAAGTTCAAATTTGTCTTTTAACTGAAACTTATAATCCTGGGTAAGTTGCTAAATCTCTATTTGCCTCAGTTTAGTCATCTCTAAAGTGGGACTAATCATAGATTTGGAGCTGGAAGGGTCCTTAGAGGCCACCTAGTCCAACCTGTTTCTTTTATAGATGAGGACACGGAGTCCCAGAGAGGTTAATGACTCACTTGGCCAAATGACACAGGCAAAGAGTGATGGGTGGCCTCCAAACACAAGTTATTTCACTGTGAATCCATATGACTCTCTCTCCATATGACTACTTCACAGGACTATTGTTGTGATACTCAAATGAGGGACTATCTGAAAAGCTCTTTGCAAAGTTTAAACTATTATATAAATGTCAGCTCTTATTGGGGTTATGTGGTCTTTATTCCTGAGAACTTGGAATTATAAACTATTCTATCTAATGGAAATAGTGGCCAACAGATAAAGTAAATGAGCCATTAGGTCAACAAAGGCACCTAACAACACCAATATACCCCATCACACTAGAGGTAGAGAAAATCCATTGGTTAACAGCAATAATAACGGACATTTATGTAATGCTTGAAAGTTACATATTAGATCGCTGTGAAGATGACTAGGACAGTGAGGTGGCACAGCAGTGGATAGAGCACCATTTCTGGAGTCAGAAGGACCTGAGTTCAAATCTGACCTTAGACACTGACTAGCTGTGTAACCCTGGACAAGTCACTTCACCCTATTTGTCTCAGTTTCTTCATCTGTAAAATGAGCTGTTGAAAAAAAATGGCAAGCTGCTCCCAGTATCTTTGCCAAGAAAACCTCAAATGGGGTCATCAAGAGTTGGTCGCAACTGAAACAATTGAACAACAACAAGGCAGTTGACTTCCAAATCTATGAATCCAACCCTGGCCTCAGTCCTGATAGAGATCCATATCATAAATTGCTTAATAAACACTTCAAGCTGAATATCCTGTAACTGTCTCTGATTCAACATGCTCAAAACAGAATCCACTACCTTAACAACCCTTGTACATCCCTTTAGGGCTTCCCTCTTACTGGGGAGAGGATGACTATCCTTCCGGTCATCCAGGTTGACTACCTCGGTGTCATTTTCAACTCCTCATTTTCACTCATTTCACATGTCTAATCAATTACTATATTTTGTCATTTCTATACCATATAATTTCCTGAATAAACCTCTCCCTGCCCCTGCCACCTCCATCTCCACTCACTTCACCATCACTCTAGGTCAGGGTTTTATCACTTACTGCTGACCAGACCACACATCTGGCCCACTTCAATGGCCTCTTAATTGTTCTCCCTACTTTCATCTCACCCCTCTCTAATTCATTCTCTACCCATCTTCCAAAGTGGTTTTCCAAAAGCTGAAGTTTGACTGTATTATCTTCTACTCAATAAATTCATTGAAGTAAATTATTAAATTCCCTTTCATTTCTAAAATAAAATAAAAATACCTTTATTTGACATTTAAATCCCTCTACAACCTGAATGGTTCCTACTTCTTCAGCCTTCTTAACCACTACTTCCCTCTTCTTACTCTTTGTCAAGTCAGCCTGTCTCCATTCCTTTGTATGGGCCATCTCCCATTCTTGAAACGCACTTTCTCCTCATCTTTGTAATCCCTGGCTTCCCTCAAGAATCAGTTCATGTGACACCCTCTACAGGAGACCTTTTCTGGTCCTTCAGCTATTGACACCTTCCCATTTAAGGTTATTTGTGTCTCTTCTAAATATAGCTATATATGCACATATCTCTACTGCTCCCCTGCCCTTATGCAAAGTCCTCGAGATCAGAGAGTATCATTTTTGCCTCTGTATTTCCAGTATTCAACAAATGCTTGGGATTGACTGAAACAAACATTATCTCTTCTGAACCTTACAATAACCATGTAAGGCTGGTACTACAGGCATTATCTCCATAAGAAAACTGTGACTCAGGAAACTTAAGTGGCCTTATCTCTGGCCATAGTAAACCACAGGAAGCTCAGATCTTGCTGACTTAAGTCCAATTCACTACCTACTATGGCTAAGAAAAACAGTTTCTATGTAAGGAAAATTATGGAACATTCCTGGACCCCCAAAAGCCTCTCTCTTTTCATTCAAATATTCCCAGTTACGAAACAAAAATCTAAATAACAATTATAGTAACATATTACCACATGATATTTGTAATTAATGGCACGAATTATTTAGCTACTGTACTATACAGGTCACTAAATCACCTAATTTCTCTTATCCCCTGTTGCTTATTTATTACCTACCTTGAGTACGATAAATGAATGACAATGCCATTTGTAACATTTTGTTGTTGTTCAGTCATTTTTTAGTCATGTCCGACCCTGTGACCATTTGGGGTTTTCTTGGCAAAGCTAATGGAGTGGTTTGCCATTTCCTTCACCAGCTCATTTTACAGATAAGGAAACTGAGGCAAATAAGGTTAAGGGACTTGTGCAGGATCACGCTATTAAGGCCTGACATTAACTCAGGTCTTTCTGACTCTAGGTCCAATGCTTTATCCATTGTACCCCCATTGGAAAAACACCTCAGAAAAAAAGAAACAGCTCTTTAATATATCCAGATAAATAAGAAAAAATAAAAGCACTAGAGGTAAATGTATTTATATTATTGCTTATTTAATATCAATTACCAAAAAAATGAAAAAGATAGCACTTTAGGTGCTGAGGAAGTAAGTAGAAAAATGCTTACTACACAGAGGAATGTATCCATAATGGTGAAAAGTAGTTGATACAATAAAAAATTGGCATATAGTGTTATGTCCATAGATTTGGTTTTTTTCCTCTCTAATCACAAAGAAAGAACACTACCTTTAGAATAAGGGGAAATCTGGTTTCAAATCTTGCCTCTGATTCTTCTGGCTTGCGTGATGTTGGGCAAATCATGTAGCTTCCCTGGGCTGCATTTCCATATCTTTAAAATGGATGGGTTAGACTACATAGCCTTTGAGGTTCTTTCCAGGTTTAGATCTATGATCCTCTGTCAGTATTCTATTTCTTTTTTTCAGAGCCAGGATTGACTCTTCTCTGACTAACTTCAAAAGATGATTAGACATCATTTAGTCCAACTTCATTATTTTGCAGATGACCCTGAGAAGGTTCAGAAGTTCTAAGTGCCTTCCTTCACTACTCATCACTAGCTAGTGCCAAAGTCAGCCCTAGGATCCAGGTTTCCCCTCTCTCTTACTTTTGTCCTCTCTCCACAATGCCATACTACTCTATTCTGATATTCTGCAGATGAACCCAGGCTGGCCAAAACATGCATCATTCTATTTAGTAAAAGAAACTGTGGGTCAGCCCACACAGTGGAAAATAATCTAGCTGGATGAAGAGAGAAGAAAAACAGAACAGTACGCAAAATAATAACTGTAGTGCAAAAAAAAACAACACTAAAAGGCATCTGAATTCAGATTAAATGCAGTGACCAATAGTGGTTTCAGAAGAATGGTGTGTGACAGGCAACAGGATGTGGCAGAAATGGTACTGACTTTGGGGTCCCATAATTACAATTCAGAGCTCAGCTCTTTTCCTTCCTACCTGGCTGACCTTGGGTAAGTTATTTAACCTATCTCTGCCTTGGTTTTCTCTTTTGAAATATGGGAAGGTTGCAAGAAATGATTTCTAAGATCTGATTTTGGAGGCAGTTAGATGACGTAGTACTGAATAAAGGACAAGACTTAGGAATCCAGAAGACTCCAACTTCAGATCCTGTCTCAAAATAGCCATGCGACGCTGTGTAAATTATTTAACCTCTTCTAGCTTCTGTTTTCTTATCTGGAGAATGGGAATATTACTAACACTTACCTCAGAGAGTTGCTATAAGAAACAAATAAGATAGTGTAAGTAACTTCACAAACTTTAAAGCACTTATATAAATACTTACTATTAAGGCCCCTTGCTCTAATTCTGCAATCTATGAAACACACTTCCCTTCTTTTGAGAGAGTGGGGCAGACTGTGGGTTCAAACAATCATGCTGTCAGTTGTGGTCACAGTGTCAGTTGGTTCTGCTTAACTGTTTTTCTTTGTTATGTGCGAAGATTTTAGATAGGGGATTTATTAGAAAACATGTTAAGAAAATTTAACTAAAACATTATAAAAAGAAAGAAAATAAGTCTGGCTAGCACAATTAGAACCCTAGTTTCTAGGATGCTCTACCAAGGCAAGACCCTTTGCAGATACCATGAAGGATGATTGTTTATTAATAAATACCCAATTGTTTATTAATTAAGTTCTCTGACACTACATCTCCATTTCGTTGAAGAACTGATCAGAGTAATGAAACTGATAGGACTGTTGATCACTATTAGCCTGTATCTATGTAATGCTTAAACTTTCAAATGGAAAAAGAAAAATTTTCAGGGCAAACACAATTACCGAGTTGCTTCCAGAAACTGCTGACAGTCTAGAAGCTTGGCCTCTTCTTTGTCCTAGCCACAGACTTCACTGTATATTTCCAATATACAAAACAGTGAGAAAGAGAACATGCTCTTGTTTAAAGTCAAGCAATGGCAGACCCCAGAAATAAACGTTGTATATGCCTACTGCACAGTGGTGGTCTCACACCACCTGATTGCCCTGATGCTTTAACATCTGTATAAAAAGTGAAAAATTGGTCATAGGATGAATGTGCACTATGCCAGACGTGTTGCTATTTGGAAACAGCTGGATGGCTGTGTTTTTCACTTTTCACCCAAATGTTTGACTTTGTGTAAATGTTTCTAAAGACTGTCTATGTTTGGTTCATCTTGGATTATGGTATGCTATTAGAGATTACAGGTCTAAAACTATGTAGCTCAACCCCTTCATTTCACAAATGAGGAAACTGAGACCTAGAGTCTGAGACTCAGTGAAGTGAATTTCTAAGACCCAAGAGGCTGAAAATAGCAGTCAGGATTCGCACCTGCATCCTGGGACTCTAAATTCAGGGTTCATTTCACTGTCTCATAGCTGCCTCTTTAGTAGTGGTCACTCAGTAACTTCTACCAAAACATTCCTCTGGGTCTAAATCAAAGATGTAAATCATCTCAGTAGCCCAGGAAAACCTTGTAACACCGAAATTTTGGTCTGGATATTTGCAACTCTTTGCTGAGCGTTCTCAAGATGTCTAATAAGGAATCAATAGCAAAGACAACAGTATAATGGGGTGGGGGGTAGGGGGAAGGTAATCCTCTACCACTGAAAAATCCCATACTGTGAATTCAAGTTTTCTGTGGGGTTTATATGTGTGTTTTTTCATCTTCTCTTTATACAGAGCTTCTAATTTGGGGACTTTAGCCAGTCTCTTTTTTTTCTACAAACTTCCATAAAACATCAAACAGTAGATGATGGATCCTTTAAGGATCACTCAACATTATTTACCTTTCTCCAATGTTTTCCACCTTCAGATCTTGGAGACCAGCAACGGTGAGTGATTTATTAAGACACGCTGCCATATGGGGCCAGACTTATGTCTTGGCAGGCAAAAGTAAAATAAAATAAAAACCACTCATCCTCTCCAGCAGAATCATCCCAGTATTTCAAGTTCAGTGAGTCCCTGGAATTCTCTTGAAAAATACAAATACCTCTGTGAGGACTAATTTTGTAATAAGTAACACCTAAAATTTAATTAGCTTATCAGAGATTAGCAAGTTAATCAACTACTATGGAAAATCTTAGGCTATATCTATGCAAACAGAACTGGGGGAAAAAAAAACCCCAGTCATCCAGATGTTTCCAGATAGCTGCATATTTGCTATGGTTCACACAAACATTTGAATGATCAACTTCACTTCTCTCTTTTTTTTTCTCCTGATGTTAAAGCATCAGAAGCAGAGGACTGAGGAGAGAACCCCATGTCGTGCATGGGTTGCCAGAATAACCCTGAAGGTACCGGGGGTGGGAAACATTTAAATTACAGGGAGATGAAGAGATACAGTTGAAAATAAATTTCATCCTCTTCACAATTTTGCTTAGGAATAACAATACCCCTACTAGGTTATATATTTTCATGTCTTGAAATTGTGGAAAGGTATACAGAATAAAACCTCTTGGGGAATTACGTATGCAGTGAGTGGTAGAAATTTTAATTCCAGTACCCCAAACTAGATTTTGCAGTCCCTACCTCTCTTAATACACCCTGGAGAAGTTGTCCTTTTATACCTATGTATTGAACTAAGAATTATTTGGGTGGTGACTAATTCTCCCAGTGTGTATTTATTCACATAGGATTGTTCCTATAAAGTTCCCATGGAAAGTCTGCCTATTAACTTTTAGCACAGGGTAAGGGTCACCAACATTTTTGTGGGGACAAGTTCCCTTTCATTCCATTGAAACCTTGAAATCACCAATAGAGGTGGAAGGCTAGAGGAAAAGTGCCAACAGTGAAATTCCTTGGTGAGGGATGGGTGGTAGTCACACGAAGACGATTTCTGGTTCTATGCCTTCTTCCCCACAGGCTAAGGCAAAGGGAAGCAGGTACCACGCCACTGACTGAATCATGCTTCCTAATCAACCTATGGTCTAGGACTTGTATTTACATTCTCAAGTTGCTTATTCATTAAGCTGCAAATTTTGTTACAATTGGGTGTCATTGTGTCCCTGATAAGGTTTGAACCTAGCTGGTCAAGTCTTAACAAGAGTTTTGCTTATAGGAAAGTCCTGAATGAATATTTTCAAATTCTTTGGCATTCTGCTGTATTGTATACCAACATTCAGTGGAAATCCTGGGCCAAATTATTTTTGCTTCAAAAAGTTTTATTTGAAGAAAATGGAAAATATGCAAAAGCTGATAGAACCCTAATTATAACTTAATTTATTATCTGCCACAATAGCATACAGCGTCTATTAAAAAAAGACAAAATACCAGTTTCTGGGAAACAGCCTTTTTTATGACTAAGTGTCCTGAACATAAGTCTTAAAATAAGATTATTTACATGTTAGAATGTGATTTATAAATACAGAAATTACAAATAAATACAAAAATTGCCTTTTGACAGTCAGTAGGAGAATGTTGATACATTTCTGTGCCCATTTGTTTCTGGAGAATTCTGTAAGAAAGGAGTTTGTTCTCTAGATTTTAGACGGTATTTTTGTGCCTTGCATTAAAGAGTTACAGTGAACCACTTTATTCTTTTTATTCGACAAACACTCTCTAAAAATACAGTAGTTTCCCCACAACTCAGTAAAATAGTCAATCTTTTGTGGATGGGAAAAGAAGCCCCAGCAAAGTGACCATTAAAAGATAAAAATACGAAAGTAAAACCATCTATGAGTTCACTAGAGCTCACCTGAGGACTTGGAGAGAAAACCCTTGTTGGCCAGGTCCAAAACAGGTCTTAGCTTTTTCAATTCTATTTCAGCACTTATTAAGAGTCTACTATGGGCAGAGTACCATGCTGCCTAGTGGAGAATACAAAGATTACCTAGAAGGTCTTCTAGGTGGAATGTGGTAGGCACATAGACAGACCCACACCCACCCCCACCCACCCCCACCCCCCCACACGTTTACAAGATCCAATGTGATAGGGAAAAGGAGACATTCAGCTAAAGGACTGACTGCAAGAAGTCTTGAGGAAGGAGAGAACACTTTTAGCTGAGGTGATTTGAGAAAGTTTCACAGAGGAGGAACCCCGAGCTAGTTATAGAAAGAAGAGAAGCAGCCTGAAAAGTGGAAATGAGGTGAGAATTCATGGAGGCGAGAGACAACATGGAAATAACCCAATCCAATTTGGCCATAACAGAATATATGCTTACTATAGGAATAAAGTAAAAAGGTATGGGTCCTCCTGACCCAGCCTATGGCTCTATCCACTGTGCCACTTAGCTGCTCCATAATAAGATATAGGAGCAGATAATGTTTGTAAGCATTTATCCCAGTGCTGGGCACATAGTAGGCCCTTAATAAATGCTTCCTTCCTTTTTGCCTTCTTTCCTTCCTTTTTTTTCTTTCTTCTTTCCTTCCTTCCTTCCTCCCCTCCTTCCTTCCCTCCTTCTTTCCTGTCTTTCCTTCCTTCCTTCCCTCTCTCCCTCTTTCTTTCTTTCCTTCCTTTCTTCCTTCCTGGATGCCTATACGGTATTCCAAAAGTCTTGGTGCAATTCTAAGGTTTAATAGCCTTCATGCTATTAGCTTTAAATTGCGCTGAGATTTTTAGAACACTCTGAATTTCTTTTGAATTATAAATTATTTACTAATAACTTATTAATAATATTTATTAATAATAGTCTCTGGTTGACACTAAAAGTGCTATAGTGATTCAATGCAGGGTCACATCAGTTTGAGCTGAAGAAGAATAAATGAAGTCTTCATGTAAAGGTGAAACTTGGCCTGAAGTTCCATTGGAAATTAAGCACATTTGAATAATGTTTTCAGTTGTCAAGTGAAGAACTTTGAGAATGTGCGTGAACCACTTCTGAAGAATAGGTAGGTCTCACGTAGGCATCTTCTGGGCAAGTCAATGGTTTCTGCCATCTGCACTGCCCCCACCAGACATCTGCTTTTGCAGAGATAGCTCTAGCTGATTTTGCCTGCAGCACAGTCCAGTTTTGTATCATCTTCCCCTCTGAGTTCTGTGCCTCTTCCCCAAAGCACATCTTTGTTGTTTTTCCAGATCTTTAGCTGCTGCTGCCGCCCCTGCTAAGTTTCAATGCCTTGAAATTACTGTCATTTTCGGTTCCCCTCCCTCTCACCACAGCCTTGCATCCTGGGCAGTCAGTCAGTCGCCTTGCTTATGGCTCTCTGGAAACACTACTGTCTTTCTGCAGATGTCTCCCGCCCTCCCCTTCAGCCATTAGTAAATAGCAGCTAGCCTTGGGAAATGTTTGCAAGGAGTCTGGAGTAGTCACCACTGGCCTCAAAGCAAATGAGTGTTTTGCCATAATCATTGAAACAAGTGTCTCTGTTGAGGGACATTTGCCAGTGACATAAATGTTTGCTGGAGAAATCAGCCCTGGTTATAACCAATTCATGAAAACATATTCGATTTAGCCCAAGTCAATAAAATGCAAATACAGCAGGACATAGTTAAAAACTGATGGCTTATAGATGTTGTTAATGCACTTTTAGTATCATTTCCCATCACTCTGGTTTACTCTTCTTTCATTTCTGCTGTTCAAGTCATAAGTAAGGGGAATTTTTAGTATACCTAGATTTTGATGCAAAAACTGGTTTTTCAATTCACCAACATAAAAGATTCTATTTTGTGGTTTTTTTCTATAATAAGTAATCATGGGATATCTGTTTCCTTCTATAAAAATGTCTAAAGAGTCAACTTTTTTAGAAGGCATTTTTTTCTCTAGGAATAGTTCTTTCAGGTTAATCATTTTCTCAAATTCTTTGTACAATGAAATCTCCAGGTTTGCAGATGACACTAAGCTTTCTTAGGTAGCAAAATGCCAAACTGACAAGTATAAATAAACTAGGGGGAGATCTAACAGATTTTGTAAGTGGGCAGAAAAGTGCAAGCTAGTGGAATGATCTACTTGTCTCCCTGATCCTGTATCTCCCTCTTCTTTGCAACTGTAGCCTCAGCTTTCTGCAGCAGATTCTGCGATCAACCTTGTCCCTGGGTCAGTAAGTTGTTGCTATTGTTGTAAGTTGTTTTTAGTCAGGTCTCACTCTTCATGACCCCATTTGAGGTTTTCTTGGCAGAGATACTGGAATTATTTGCCATTTCCTTCTCCAGCTCATTTCACAGATGAGGAAACTGAGGCAAACAGGAATAAGTGACTAGCCCAGGATCACACAGCTAGTGAGGATTTGAACTCATGAAGAGGTGTCTTCCTGCTTCCAGACCCACTGCTCTATTCACTACACCACCTAGCTGCCCCCTTGGCTTAGTAACTCACCAGTTCCCTATCAAGGTAGATGTACTTCTGTTCCTGTTCTGGCCTTCATCCCCAAATCTCGTCTTTGGTCTCTTTCCTTGCTCCACCATGGCCTACCCTGTGCTTTGTTTCCTAATTTTAGTTACTTGTGCCTGTTTTCTCACTGTGTTGGGATGATTGCTTTGGTTCTCTGTCTGACACCCCAGATCCTCCATGCTTGTTTTGTCCTCCCCACCCCTGACCTTGAAACTGAGTTCTTCTCCTCTTCTTCCTTCTTCTTCTCCATCTCTGGGTTTTGTTTTCAGTTGTGTCCAACTTCTCATGACTCCATTTGGAGTTTTTCTTGGCAGAGATCCTGGAGCAGTTTGTCATTTCCTTCTCCAGCTTGTTTTACAGATGAGGGAACTGAGGCAAATAGGGTGAAGTGACTTGCCCAGGGTCACACATCTAGTCAGTGTCTTAGATCAGATCTGAGCTTAGGAAGATAAGTCTTTCTGACTTCAGGCTCAGTACTCTATTCACTGTCTCCTTTTTAATAGGGTGTGTAGGTGAAGTTTACTTTCAAAAGGATGCCTGAGTAGCCAGGATCCATATGAAGCAAATTTTCTTCTTTGGTAGTATAGAAATGTATAGCATAACATAAGATTACCCCGTAAGTTGAATGGAAATTAATGAAAATCCAGGCTTCTTTGATACCATCCACTTACCGGTCTGAACAATCTTAACTATTATCCTAGCACTTAGCACGGTGCCTAGAATGTAGAACGAGCATGATAAAATCATGTTGATTGATGGATTATCGTAGGCTAGACCTCACTGGAATCATGATTCACACACTTGACTTTGGGTTTTTTTTTTAAATTTTAAGGATTTTATTTCAACTGGTTTCCTTTGTAATCCTATTATATTTTATACATTTTAAAATATTATTCTGAGAAAGAGTCCATAGGCTTTACGAGACTGCCAAAGGGATCCATGGTACAAAAAGAGGTTAAGAACTCCTGCCTTAGGGGGTTTCTAGGGTGGATGACAGAGGGGCACCATTAACATCTCCACCAGATATGAACCTATAAAGCATATGGGGAATATGAAGAGCCTGCACACACCAGATCAAGTTCAAAAAGGTGAAAGAGAACAGGAGGCCTTAGAGGCAATAAAGACCATACCTACGTGGAGATTATTTCCCAGGAGGAGGGAAACACCATAGCAAGGTAGGAGTCAGGGGTGTACCCATAACAGTCCTAAATTAGGTCAAAGGCTAGTTAGCTTCAAATCAGAAATCAATACATTTGTCTAAAGCCACCACAAAAACTTTCTGGGTGAACTCACCTTTAAAGACTGACTTCAGAAAAAGGAAAGTGTGGCATTGTCTCATTCCACTGCTGTGGGCCACCCACCCAGTAGTGGAATTCTACAAGCTCTGGGGTTCTTAACTTTCTTCAATGCCTGAAGAGACTATTCATCTTTGTAGTTCTTATTTATGTACCCAATAATAAGTGTCTATAATGCCCCAAATAAGGTTGTTAGTCGCCTGGTGAGGAAACCTAGGCCAAGAGAAGCCCAGTGCAAAAGTTCAACATGTGAACAAGCCATGTGTTCTGATAGATAGGCCTGAAAAGGGTGTGAGAAAGGAACCAAGCCAGCGCTTGTTCAGGAACCCCTGTAGTTTAACCTATGATCAAATCACTTAAATAGAGGAAACATAACAAGGGGGTGGGGAGAGGCATGCAATAAGGAAGCTGTCTATGGCTAGGGTTCTTTCTTCCTAGGATTCTGGACTAGAGCACCCTGTACTACCATCAGCAAAGTTGTAGGGTCCTGAGGACCTGGAGGTTTATTCCTGGTACAGACCTGAATAAAACATCAGTATATTATCAAGGTCAATATTGTGGACGATGTTGGATTAAGAGAGTCAAGACAAGTAGATGACTGGACTGGCTGAATCTCCAGATTGAGTTAACCTCAAACTTGAAAACCTCAAACTTGAAAAAGGCAAATTCAATATAAGGTTGGGAAAGGAGATTGGGGGAGTAGACTGAAATTCCTGAAGATTGCATTATTACAGATTATTGAGGCTTCAATTAAACAGACTTATGCTTCTTCTTTAGCTGTCTTGACAAGGATCCCTATTTCGAGAATGGTGCCATCCCTAGTAGCAGAGGAATTCCTAGAAGAATGTGAAGAGGTTTCATATTTTTGATAATATAGTTGTAATGTGAAGTACATTAGTTTGTTTGCTTAACATGTACCCTCCATCGTGAATCGCTAACAATTTTCTATCAGGTTTAGTAGGAAGTTTAAGTGTATTTTCAAATATAAAACTGGTAATAGGTAGGTAGCAGTGAGACATGGGGACTGGGTGGAATAACTAGGAACTTGACAGTGAAGGGGAGAGACAAGGGTTTTAGAATCAAGTTAGCAGTTCAGAGTAGATGTGAACAAGTGCCATAGGGTAGAATTAAGACCCAAGGAATCCCCACTAATAGGCTCATACTCCAGGGAGTTCCTGGATAAGAAGAAAGTTTCTCATGTACAATAAAATATTTATAGCAGTATTTTCTATAGTAGCAATGAATTGGAAATAAATTACATGCCATTAGATTGGGGAATGGCTAAACAAATGTGGTACATGATTATAATGGAATATTACTGTGCTGTAAGAAACAACAAACATGATGAATACAGAAAACCATGAAAAGATCTACATCAATTGATGCAGAGTGAAGTAGCAGAGCCAAGGAAACAATAAACAAAATGACTGCAATAATATAAATGGAAACACCGACCACCATAAAACAATCAAAAACTCTCTTTGTGATGGCAAAGAATCATCAATTAGAGAATGGCTAGACAAGTTGTGGTATAGGATTGTGATGGAATACTCCTGTGCTGTAAGAAATGATGAGCTGATTGATTTTAGAAAAAATCATGGAAAGATTTGCTTGAAATAAAGAAAAGTGAAGTGAGCAGAACCAAGAAAATGTTGTACACAATAAAAGTAATATCATTCAAAAATAATTATGAACAATAAAGTTATTCTGAGTACTATAAATAGTCAAATCAAATATGAAGGACCTATGAAGTTCTTTACCTCCAGAGAATAATTGATAAATAGAAATATGTATAGTATTGTTTTACATATATTTTTATAAATTTATGTCAAATGGAGGTCTTCTCTAGCGTGGGGTGGGGAGGGAGAGAGGGAGAAAGACCGTTCAGAACTTAATATGTAACCAAAACAATGAATTAAACTTTTCTAAAAAGTGAACGTTGAAAAATTATAAAGAAGAAGTATAGCCTCAAAAAAGAAAAATGAAAAGACACTCTCCTCTCCTTTGCAACATTGAGAGGTTCATAGGTATAGAACATTGCATGTGTTTTCAGATTTTTCTGGATTGTTTTCAGAATTTTCTGGATTATTCATCAGTTTTGCTGATTTTTTTCTTTTCTTTCTCTTTTTATTTAAAAATATTATTTGTTATATAGGATGGCCCTTTAAGGGAGAGAGAAAAGGATTCTGAGAGAAATTCTGGTGGTGTAGAAGACAAAAGATGTGTGTGTGTGTGTGTGTGTGTGTGTGTGTATATATACATATATATATATATATATATACATATATATATATATATATATATATATATATATATATATATATATATATATATATATATATATATATATATAAACTGAGGGATGAATTGATAGGAAATGAAGGGACTAGGACAGTGAGGGAAACATTTCAATGGCATCAGCAGTGAGGATGTCATGATACTAAAGCAAGTTTTTGTTTCAACCAGGAAATTCTTTGTAAACTTCCTTCTATAACAGGAACAATTATCAGGGAATAGGATCTCCAATATCCCCGACAGTTCAGCCTGATAGATTTTGACAGAATGGGTTAAATCTGTGCATCTTTACCATATTCTGAACTCTTAGATCCAAAAGAGTTTAAAAGAGGAAATTTTTTAATCAATGAAATATTTTTTTTGAAGTAGATGGTACTGAACATTTATTGAACTTTACCAAAGTACATAGTTCCTTATGGAACTTAATATTTCCTCCTGTCCAACTTGGTAGGCAAGTCTGAAAATATTAAGCTTATGAAGTGCTTAGGGGAAGAATCAAGATGGCAGTGTAGAAGCAGGAGAACTCTGCAGCTTGCCCCATAATCACCTCAAATACCTACAAAATATGACTCTAAACAAATTTTAGAGCTCCAGAACCCACAAAATTACAGAAAAACACATATCCTGCTTAAGGCAGCCGGGCGGGTGGACAGGAAGGGCTCATTGCAGAGCACTGGGAGCTGAAACCAGCCAGGCCTGAAACTGTGGCTTGGCCCCAGGGTGGCCAGGTCTAGCTGCAGCTGGAGCACTCAGGAGAGTGGATCACCAGCAGCTGTGCCAGTTTCCAGAATTATCAACCCATAAAAACCAAGGATAAAGTGAAAGGTCAGTGGAACTCAGCTAAATTTGGAGGAAAGGAGGGGGTCCGGCCATGTACTCCCACAGCAAAAAAGCAGTGGAAGCGACAGCCCTGCAGCTGCCTCCATGTGACTGCTTGAGAGCTCACAGCCTGCAGATTGCAGAGGGGCCAAGCAATCATTCAGAGGCTAAGTGCTTTTGCCTTAACCTACCTGGATCAGGATCATGGTCTTGGGGGGTGGTCCTGAGGTGTGTGACCAGTGAGCCAAAGCTTGTGGGGGCTGCAGAGATGGCAGCCTCCTAATAGCTCTGGCAGCTGCGAAAACCCCAGCGATTTGGGACAAAGCTCTCTCAGCTGGAAGCAGAGTTCTACTGAGCCCAAAAGTCAAGTAATTGACTGGCAACATGAGCAGACAAAGGAAGAAAAGCAAGAACAGCAATCCAACTCTAGATTCCTTTTTTGGGGACAAAAAGGATCAAAGCATAGAGTGGGAGGAAGACAACACAGTCAGAACTCCCATACCAAAAGCTTCCAAGAAAAATGTCAAGTGGTTACAATCCATAGAGCAGCTTAAGAAGGATTTTGAAAACCAAATGAGAGACATGGAGGAAGAATTGGGAAGAGAAATTAGAATGACGCAAGAAAATCATGAAAAGAGAGTCAACAACCTGACTGAAGAAAATAACACCTTAAAAAATAGATCAACTCAAAGGGCAAAAGAGGCCCAAAAAGCCAATGAGGAGAAGAATGTCTTAAACAGTTGAATTTGCCAGATGGAAAGGGAATTTCAAAAGCTTTCTGAAGAGAATAATTCCTACAGAATTAGAGTGGAGTCAATAGAAGCAAATGACTTTATGAGAAATCAAGATAATATTAGACAGATCCAAACAAATGAAAAAATAGAAGGCAATGTGAAATATCTCCTTGAAAAAACCACTGACCTGGAAAATAGATCCAGGAGAAACAATTGAAAAATTATTGGACTACCTGAAAGCCATGATCAGAAAAAGGACCTAGAAATCATCCTTCAAGAAATTCTCAAGGAAAATTGCCCTGATATTTTAGAACCAGAGGGCAAAATAGAACCTGAAAGAATTCACTAATCACCTCTTGAAAAAGATCCCCAAAAGAAAACTACTAGGAATGTCATAGCCAGGATCCAGAGTTCCCAGATCAAGGAGAAAATATTACAAGCTGCCAAGAAGAA
>CM053582.1:464562005-464669448 GCA_028627135.1 Pseudochirops cupreus | reverse complement strand
CTCATAGCCGAGCTGACTTTAGTGGGAAGTATCTTTGTGTGCGTTTTGGAGTTCTAGGATTGGTTTGGAGTCCTATTTTATGGGTATTTTGGGGTGGCTATGTGAGAGCTGCGATATGTTGCTGCTGCTATGCCGCCATCCTGGCTCTGCCCCCCTGGGGCACTTCTCTATTTTGATTTTTTCTGAGCTTGTGGTGTTCTGTTATTAGTAGTCATTTGGCATCAGAAGGAAAATATTGATGTTGAAAAGATGGCCTTTGAGTCAGGGAGCAGCTTGTGATCGATAAAAGCATTACAAAGTTTCCCAAATGTAGCCAGCCTGCTCTGCTCTTCCTATTCAATTCTCTATCCAGTGTTCTCCCTGCCTCATTCTTTTTGCTCGTATTTCATATTCCCAGCACTTAGCACAGTGTTTGGAACTTAATAAGTATTTTAATAAATGCTTGTTGGTATTGTTAACAAATGATACTGAGAAGCCCCTGTGGTATTCCAGGTCTTGGTATAATTAACACAACTTACCTGCATGCCTCCTCATTGTAGTACTGACTCTTGCAATTAATTAAATTTGAAAAAGAAATGATGATAGTCAGTGTCAACATCTTTACTTTTGTCCATTTCCCATTTGGCAGCATTGAAAGCTTTTTTTTAAAGGGTTTATTTGAAGCCACTATAATCCCATGTAACATCTTCTTATTTTTGCCCCTTTTAAAAAAATGTAATTTGGCCGTTACATGGAGCTTTGAGCTAATTAGTCAATAGACTGGCTGCATAAAGAGAGTTTTGATTTTGAAATGACTGATGCATCTGGAGCCAGTCATTCCCTATCTGTTAAGAAATAATCAATATCACTTTTTGAAATATCATTCAGCGGATACCTTACTACTCTATTTTTTTTTAAAGAAAACATGACTGCCATACAGAATTGAGGCTTCTGCAGTCTACAAGCTTTTGTCTTCTTTCGTTTTTCATCCCAAACCATATTTTCCAACATGTAGTTTTCACTACCCACCCCCCTTCCCACTTCTGTACTGAAATCAGCAAGAATACTACAGAAGTATGTTTTGTGACAAACACCAGCCTAAATACATCTTTTAAAGGCCAGAATGTAGAGCTAACTGCAAAATGTCCTCACATATGTCTCCCAGTGTATCTAAATCGCTTCAGATGCCTAAAAAATTACTTTCTCTTTCCCCATATTCTGCCTACAAAGCTTGGTCCTTCTGAGAAGACTGGATAAGATTGGGGAAGGACAAAGGGAGAGGAGAAAGAGGAAGAAAAACCTTGAAAACCTGTCAGAGTTCATCCATGAGTTATTGGTAAAGTTCCCAGGAGAGCAATAAAATGGGCTGCCCTATGCCCCTTCACTTATTTTATCCTACTCCCCCACAACACTTCTTACCCTTACCAGCTGGGAGAAAATAATAAGATAATTCAATTTAGCTTTCTCCCTCCTACCAGCTGGAGAAGGGGAGGAAGGGTTGATAATTTTTTTAACTGCAAAATGTTCTCCTTGTGGTAAACCTTATTGTGGAGTGGCAGAAATTTCTTGGCAAAACAAGCCCTCAGGAAAAAGAGGGAGGGGAAATTTAATATGGAATTAAAATCCCAAATAGTGTTTGGGTTTTACACTGGAGATTACAATGACTACGGCGACTAGCTGACCCTCCCCTTGCCTTTTTCTGAGTTCATCCATAGCAGTTCAGTTTTGGGCACTCCCAAACAGACTGGGAGTTACCACTTGGAGTAATTAATAGTAACTTCTTTATATGTCAAGCAAGGAGGTTTCTCAGAGTGTGTATGTGGCAGGGGAGGAGTAGATATGGAGATGAGTTTGCACAATTAATTTGGTCCCTACATGTATTAATGTAGCTTTGCAACTAGGAAGAGTGCACACTGCTAAGGAGATATGCATACACTGATACTTGGTACTTTTGACCAAACAAAGGTTGCCTTCTTAAGGAGCCCTAGAATAATTTACTGAATGGAAAAGAATTAAGAGATCATCTACCAATATCTTCCTTTTATAGATGGGGAAAATTTTTTTCCTATTATAAATGGGAAAAGCAACAAAAAACAGAGATACAAAGTTACTTGCCCAATGGCATATAGCTCTATACAGATGACTTTCAGGTCTATTCCTCCAGCCCTAATCTCTCTTCTTACCTCTCTAGTCTCATATTACCAACTGCCTCCTGGACATCATAAATTGGATGTCCTGGCTAAACGAACCAAGAAGGTCGAAATTGTTGGTAAATATGGAACACGTTATGGTGCATCCCTCAGAAAAATGGTGAAGAAAATTGAAATTAGCCAGCATGCCAAGTATACCTGCTCCTTCTGTGGCAAGACCAAAATGAAGAGATGGGCTGTGGGTATCTGGCATTGTGGATCCTGTATGAAAACAGTAGCTGGTGGTGCATGGACCTACAATACCACCTCTGCAGTCAAATCTGCCATCAAGAAGACTGAAGGAATTGAAAGACCAGTAAAATCTTCTTACCAAATATCTGTAGCCCATAGTCCAACAATAAATGGGTTAATTTATAGAATAAAATAAATAAATAAATAAATAAATAAATTGGATGTCCTGTAGGTATTTCAAACTCAATATTTCTGAAACTGAATTCACTCTTTCCCACCAAATGTTTGCCACTTCCTAACTTTTCTATCACTGTTGAGGGCGCCACCATCATCTGAGTTGCCCAGGTTCACATCCTTGGTGTCATTCTCAATTCCTCACTCATACTCACATATCCGAACTATTGCCATGTCTTATTGCTTTACCTTCACAGGATCTCTCATATAAGCCCCCTTCTCTCCACCCACACAACTGCCACCTTGGTGCAGGCCCTCATCACCTCTTTCCTGGACTCCCCTCCAGCCCACCCTTCACTTAGCTTCCAAAGTGATCTTCTTCAAGTACAGATCTTACCATGTCATCCTCTAACTCAATAAATTTTGGTGACTCCCTATTATCTCCAGGATCAAATATAAAATCCTCTGAGTTTTTTAAATTAAGTTTTCATTGATGTCTTTTGTTTTTTACATCACCATAGTTTTCTTAGCATCTCTTCCCTCCTGTATATCTCCTAAAGCTCTGTTTGGCTTTTAAAGCCCTCTACAACATGGCCTCCTCCACCCTTTCTAATCATAAACTTTAGTCTCTTTCTCATACTCTACAAACCAGTGAAATGGACAACACTTCATTTCTAGACTCTATGCCTTTTCATTGCCTTTCCCTCCCTCCTGATTTCTCTGGCTTCCTTTAGGA
The DNA here is from genome assembly GCA_028627135.1 of Pseudochirops cupreus. Taxonomy (NCBI): domain Eukaryota; kingdom Metazoa; phylum Chordata; class Mammalia; order Diprotodontia; family Pseudocheiridae; genus Pseudochirops; species Pseudochirops cupreus. The sequence goes on along the minus strand of CM053582.1, from coordinate 464,666,178 downwards.
CTTAACTCAAACCCATCTACTTCAAGAAGCCTTTCCCAGTTTCCCCCACTGCTAGTATTACCTCCCATTTACTGTATACATCTTTTATATACATAGTTATTTGTATGTTGTCTTCCTCATTAGGGTGTGAGCTCCCCAAGGGCTAGGATAGCCATTAAGAAGACACCAAGTCTGGAAATGGAGTGTTGAAAGTGGAAAAGTAGGAACAGGCCAGTTTGTGTTTTTGCTTTCCTTTGTATCTCCAATGTTTAATGCTTATTGACTGACTAGTTAGAAGTAGAGCTGGAACTGGAACCCAAGTCTTCTCACCAATGTTCTTTCCACTACACCAGCCATCCTTTCATATTGCCTCTCACCAGGAAGACATCACAGAGTGCAGCAGTGATCAGCCTCACAGTTTAACTTGGTCTGAAATAATTTAATTTAGTTTAAATTAAAGCGAGCCAAATTTAGTAATCCTCTGTATATTAGAGATAGCTGGGTGGCATAACGGATAGAACACTTAGCCTGGAGTCAGGAGGACCTGAGTTCAAATCCAGCCTCTGACATTGGCTATGTGACCTTGGGCAAGTCACTTAACTTCTATTTACCTCAATTTTCTCATCTGTAAAATGGGGATTATAGCATCTACCACCCAGAATTTTTGTGAGGATCAAATGAGATAATAATTGTAAAGTACTTAGCACATTGCCTGGCACAGAGTAGGTGCTATATAAATGTTAGCTTTTATTATATGATGATTCTGCATTATTTTAAGGCAGAGGAATTAAAATTACAAAGCATATATCTGACAAGTTGTTTTGGTTTGTTTTTTTTTTAATCGAAAGAAAATTGTGAAAGCATCATCTCTAATGAACATGAGTTGCCTGGGGGAAATTGAAATTTTCAAAATTTGCTTTTAATGGGTCTTCATCCCCCCTTTCTGGTTACTCTATCTAACACATTTTTGTGCCACTCCCGAAATGCTGAATACCATCCTGCTACTCCTTAGATGCCTAGGGAACCCTATAGGCTACATGCTCCCATTAACTCTGAACACGACCTCTACTTCTCTTCAAAATTTACTAATCTAACATCTTGTTCCTTCAACTGCAAGATTAAAGAAAATAGTAATAGGTTCTAATTCAGACAAATTAATTGCTACTAGCTGGCTTCCAGGGAACAGAATTCCTTAACCCAGTTAGTTGATAGATAAACCTCCTTTAAAAAAAATATTTAAGGAATGTATTGGATAGGGGTTAGTCATTGGGGACAGAAAGGAGATCTCATTCCCATCCCCACTATTGGGAATCCCATTAAGTCAGTATGCAATCATACTGGAGAAGTAAAAGAATGATCCTATGGCACAATTCATTTACTCAGATAAGCTTTATCAAATGTAAAACCCTTCTTGATGAAAACTGCAAGGGCAAATGTTATGACAAGCTATGACATCTGAAAATCAGGGGAATTGTTTCCACCAATGCTTCCTGAGAATGGAAAAACACCACAGGATTTGGTATTGTGAATGAGAATTGGCATTCCATGGAGCTTGAGTGGAAGACAGATCATGGAACTTAAGTGGAGGATGGACTGAAGTCAGAAGCCCATCATAGCTGAAGGGAAGGAGGAGCCAGGAACTTTGAAAATAGGGAATCAGGACAGAGATTATCCAATGAGGTGCAATTAAATTTCTTCTGGGGCAACCAACCTGCAGGCAAATTTGGACTACAGCAATTAAACTGGAAGAGGGACCTGAGCAATATTGGACTTGTACTCCTCCCTGGCAAAATGCAGTGGCTGAAGGGCATAAAAGAAAGAACTCAATGTGTCTAATTTTTTCGTAATTCCCTATTATTGATAGGGAGGAGTATTTTGTAAACCTTTTTATAAGTGAGTGAGTTCTCATTTTCTACAGGTATGTTGTTACTTGAAGTAGGGGACTGGTCCTGGTGGGTTTTATATTTCACAGACTAGCTGAACTAAAACTTTACAGTTGTGACGTGGGAGAGTAAAAGTCCTGGGACCTATTGAACTACAGGTGATCCTATAGCTTTCCCAAACAGAACCCTAAGACCTAAACTTGAAGCTTGCTGAGATTGTTCCTAGAAGAGCAAGCCAATTGGAGCTGTGGTGTGGCTAAGAATATAAGGGCTATTTGCAGAAGTAAAACTGTGTTCCACTTACCAAAGAGAGAAGAGGGTCTAGAAAGGACTAGAGCAGAGGTTCCCAAACTTATTTGGCCTACTTCCCCCTTTAAAAAAAAAATTACTCAGTGCCTCCTGGAACTCTACTTTCTTTAACCCTTTAATGGTTTTTTTTTAAATTTGTGTCATTTCAAAAAAATATAAATTTTTTTTTAATGATGTATCTTAAATTGAATAATTTATTGTAAATTTGTGGGGTTTTTCTGCATTAAAATTTTGATGATGCAATATTGAGTCTTGTAACTGTATAATGTTGTATTGTAAATAAGTCATTATACTCACATATTCCTGCTGCTGCCTGCTGGACTTCCTGACAACACACAGTACACTCACCAGTGAGCATTTGCCAACCAGCACTTGCTTGTTAAGACCTGTCATCAGACTTGACCACTGAACAGTTATAACTTGCATTTTGTGTGTTTATTTGGAATATAATGTAATCACTATGACTTTAACTCTGTCACACAACAGATGAAACATGTACAGTTTTTCAAAATTTTCCTGTCTCTCTTCTTTCCTTATACTTCCACGGCCTCCTTATTTTTATTCAATGACTCCCAAATGCACCAGAGGCTTCTACTGCCCCACCCCAGATCATTCTGGTGCCCCCCAGTGGGTGGTGTCACCCACTTTGGGAACCTATAGTAGTCAGAAAAAGTCTTGCCTTTGAGTTAAGCCAGTAGGTGTGGTCTATGAGAATTTTGACTCAGTCCCTTTCTGATTATGAAGGGAAAGTGAGGATAACACAGATCCCAACTCCCTAGTGTTACATATTGTTCTGTCTGTCTCTCAATATGTGTTTATATATGCTACATGATACAAATATAGACTCATAATATCATAGATTTAGAGCTGGAAGGGATCAGTCCAGTACTATTCCCTTTCTATGTTTATTTAAAATCTATTTAGGAGTATGTACAAGGAGTTAACATATAAATATATGTTCATAAATATGTATTGCAAAAGTATACCCTTATATGAGATTTAAGCTAGAGCTGTTTGTATCAGAATGCATATATCTACCTATATTGATTAAATATTGCTCACTAATTAACTGTTTAAATGACAGGATTCATGACTGATTTAACAGTCTGTCATCTGAGTTATAATCCTCTTCAATATGAGGAGTGACAATAGTGATGAGTTTTTCATACTCCATGGCGGGTTTAGAAGTAGAAATACTGATATGTCTGTCTTTTTTGAAACCTTCAAATCAAACCAAATAGGAGCATTGCCTACTTGACTTTACTATATATTGTGCTAGCAGTATATAAATAAAGAAATATACACTGTGATTCATATAATCTTCCTTAAATCTAAAGATTGAATTTTATACCCTTTCTGCTCCAATAATACTTATTTTTTACCCTTTCCATAGTGTTTATCAGCTTCTACTTATTATAATTATGTTTGTCTTTACTGCATGCTATACCATAAACTCTTTAATAATACTAGCTGACATTTACACAGGGATTTAAAGTTTTCAGAATGTACATCCCCATCATCTCTGTTTGATCCTCACACATAACCGTATCAATGCAGGCATTCTTTAGCTTCTTTCTTAAGAATGAGGAAACTGAAGCAGAGAAAGATTAAGTTCATAAATATGAACATTAAGTTCATAAACATGAAATTAAGTTCATATCCCTGAATATAATAACAGCTAATAGTTCATACAGCATTTTAAGTTCATTCACACATGCAGGGAATACAAGCTTCTTACTTTAAGTCAGAGATTGTCTTGTCTTTGTATTTGCATCCCCAGTGTCCAACACAGGGCCTGGTAATAGTAGACAATTAACAAATACTTTTTGATTTACTGATTGAATCATTTGTTCTCAAAACTAAGTAGTTAGAGGGGTTTATGGGGGGTTCAGGGAGCACTAGCACCTCTGCTGTGAGGGCTGTCAAGCCCTTTCCAAAGCTGCTTATCCACCTTTGGTGTCTATCTTTCATCTAACTCTCATGTAACTTCAAGAAGCTGTAGCATGCAAGGGGCCCACACCCTAGTAAAACCATCTCAGCAGATGGGCTAAACCAGGTTGAGGGTAACTGAGTTAGGGGGATGTCTACCCCAAACATTTGAAGACTTTCCCTAGCAGAACAGTTGGGTGAGAATATTTTATTCTGACAGCCATGAAGGTCATTGAAGCATATACTGTGGAGCGCTTAGAACTTGGTCAGACATCAAAGACAGCAAGGTCATCCACTGCATTCCAGGCAATTGCCAGCCATCCTGACTTTTGTCATGCCACTGGACTTCGATGACTAGAAGAGAGAATGAGTTTGACAACTTTTGTGACTCTGTCTCACTTAAATCTAATTCATTTGCTAGTTAAGATATCACCCCATGATGTCATTGGTCCTCTTCAAAAGGAAGAATGAACAACAGCAAGTGGCTGGACCTGGAATCAGGAAAACCTGAGTTGAAAACCCTGACTCAGACACAGTAGCTATGTGACCCCAGGCAAGTCACTTAACCTCTGTTTGCCTCAGTTTCTTCAACTATAAAATGGGGATAATAATAGCATCTATCTCACAGGTTATTGTTAGGGGGATAAGATGAGTTAATATTTGTAATTATGAAACATATTGGCTTGAAAAGGAAAGGTTGTGTTTGCATATTAAAAGCATTTACTTTTTTCTTGGAAAAAATCTCTTTTGATAACATATCTTGCATGTATACTTTGAAGTTTCTGTTTCAATTCATTAAGCTTCATGTTAATGGGCAGCTAAATTCTTCATACAGAGCAAACACAGTGGTGTTTCTTTTTCACCAATAATAGCACTTGTGTGTTAATAATAATAATAATAATATAGTGGTTTGAAATTTTTGCTTTTGTTTGGCTCTGCTTTCAACTTTATGTTTTTATGTCTCCCCTAACCGCCTCCATTGTCTTTGCTTTTCTGTTCCAATTCCAGCTACTTCATTGGATTATCTCTTCAGACTAGTTAGGTCCATCATTTCACTTTTAAAAATTAAAGATAATTTTTAAATTAAAATTTAATTTAATTGTTGGAAATTCGAATTATGACTATTCTCAAGTTATTTCAATTTTTAAGTTATAGTTTTTTTTAAGTAGCCAACTTATCATTTTGAACTTACCAAAATGATTGGCATTGAGAAACATAACGGATATTATGGTACTTTTAATTTGCACACAAAGATTGCTTAACTATGAGTTTACATATTTTGTGTTTAAAGGCATGAGGCAGCATAACAACCCAAGTTATCTATGTCACCAGCCTATGCTAACTGATGATGATGGTTGTCCATTACATATCCACATTGAAATTCAACACATACCAACTGAAATTTTACCTTATTTGTGCATATGGTATTGAATAACTGACGTTTCGTAATCACTGTCACTTGGAGTGAATTCACCATGTCAGTTCCATTTTTGTTGCCTTTTATTTGGCCTCTATTTTAATTGAAAAAGAATGGATGCATATATGTGGAAGTTGTACTTGAAAATATCCATTCATTTTAGCAATGGCTTCATATCCCTCCAGAGAAAAATTCTGTCTTATAAGGAGTTCCAAATGAGTAAAGATGAGGAAGTAGGAATGCCAATGAGTATTTGGATAACAATGAATAAACCAGTATTTGTTGTTGTTCAATCATTCAGTCATATCCAATTCTTTGTGACCTCATGGATACATATAACACACTAGGCCCTTATATCCTCCACTATTTCCCAAAGTCTATCCAAGTTCATGTTCATTGCTTCCATGACACTATCTATCTCATCCTCTTCTGTCCCCTTTTCCTTTTGCCTTCAATCTTTCCCAAAATTAGGATTTTTCTCAATGAGTCCTGTCTTTTCATTATGTAGACAAAATATTTAAGCTTCAGCTTCAGTATTTAATTATGTAGACCTTTGTCTGCAAGAGACATCACATCTCTGCTTTTTAGTATGCTGTTCAGATTTTCCATAACTTTCCTTCCTAGGAGTGTCTTTTAGTTTCATAACTATAGTTATTGTCTCCAGTGATCTTTGAGCCCAAGAATGTAAAATCTGAACCTGATTCCATTTCTACTCTCTCTATTTGGGAAGCAATGGGACCAGATACCAAGATCTTGGGTTTGGGGTTTTTTTAATGTTAAGCTTCAAACCAGTTTTTACATTTTGTTCTTTCACCCTCCTCAAGAAGCTGCTTGATTCTTCTATACTTTCTGCCATCAGAATGGTATCACCTACATTTCTGAAACCGTACATATTTCTCCCCTTAATTCAGCTTTTGATTCATCTAGCCTGGCATTCCATATGAGGTACTCTGAATATAAGTTAAATAAATAAGGTGACAATATACAGCCTTGTTGTACTCTTAAACTAATCAATTGTTCCATATTTGGTTCAAGTGGTTGCATCTTGTCCTGCATACAGGTTCCTTAGGAGACAAGTAAGATGATCTGGACCTCCCATGCCTTTGAGGACTTGCTACATTTTGTTTTGTGATCCTGTGATCCACATAGTCAAAGGCTCTAATGTAATCAATGAAACAGAAGTAGATCTTTTTTTCTGGAACTCTCTTGCTTTCTCCATAATCCAGCAAATGTTTTGCAATTTGATCTTTAGTTCCTCTTCAAAAAAGCAGCTCACTCTTGTGGTAATTCTCAGTAGACATATTACTGAAGCCTAGTTTCCAGAATCTTAAACATACTAACCTTGCTGGTGTATGAAATGAGTGTAATTGGTAATTTGAATATTCTTTTGTATTGCCCTTCTTTAGGATTGGGATGTAAACTGATCTTTCCCAAACCAGTGTTCACTGTTGAGTTTCCCAAATTTGTTGGTGTAATGGCAATGGAATTTGGAGATGCCCCTGTATTGGCTTTGTTTTTGGGTTGAATGTTAAAACCCAGAGCTTGTGAATCCCATTTATTGGATGGACTTGTTGACATGAAGAGAGAGGGCTGAACTGGGAGGAGCCGTGAGTTGGGAGAGAGGCCTAAGCTGAGAGAAGGCCAGAAGGACTTTTGGAAAGCAGTATCCAGTATCATGGAGCCTGAGTTGCTGAGAGGAAGACTGCTGAGGACCCGTTGGAGCTGCCCAGGACTTTTGAGAACTGCCACCTGGAGCTGCTGAGGACTGAGGAGGCATGGCTGTGATACTGGTATTTTGTTTGTCTGTTTTGATGTTGTTTTGCCAGATTCACCTGCTGTGAAGGACGGTGCTGCTGTTGTAGAGGTCCTAGAACCTTGCTGTTTGTTCAGAAGCCCTGAAGGAGGATTTTCTTGTGCTTTGTTTACAGAAATCCTGGAAGAGGGCCCTGCTGATGTTTTCGGGGGTCCTGGAACTGTTCTACAGGCAGAGAGTGACTTGAGGAGGACACTGGCTATGGCTTTGTTGAGCCTTGTCTCCCAGGAACTGAGATTGCTGAGGGCTTGCCTCGAGTGAAGATGAAAGAAGAGCCTTTCCTTAGGTTTTCAATGCTGAGATGATATCTTAACCTTGTTATAACTTAAGGGTGGATGGCCTTTTGTGCTCCCCTGCCCCTTTTGAGAAAGTGCTTGGTGTTAATGGATGGTATTGTAATTCAGTAGTGAACAGAGGTGGGAAACCTTTGGCCTTTTTGTGTTCTGTGGTTGACTAAATGAATGTACTTTGTTTATAATTGGAAACTATTCTCCATTTGAGAAGAGACTAAATGAATGTACTGCCCAGGAGTGGGCTATTTTGACTACTGATCCAGGGGTGGAATACCTGGACCTTGGTACTTTACAATTGAATTGAGAACTTACTTGCTAAATGAATGTTATACTGTATTTTGACTTTCTCTGTTCTGTGAATGTTTTGCTAAATAAATGGGATTTGCTATGCTGGTAATCCGAACCTTGGAAGTTGCCTTTGCTTGGCATTACAGTTGGTATATTGAGTGTGCAACATTTTAACAGTATTAACTTTTAGTGTTTTAAATGGCTAACCTGGAATTCCATCATCCCTATTAACCTTATTGTTAGCAATGCTTCCTAAAATCCACTTGACTTCATTCTGCATGATATTTGACTCTAGATTGGTAACTATACATACAGTTATCAGCAATGTTAAGATCTTTCTTGTATCACTCCGTATATTCTTGCCACTCTTTCTTCTTCTGTTAAGTTTCTGCCATTTTTTTGTCTTTTATTATGTCAATTTTTTTTTGCACAAAATGTTTCCCTGATAGCTCTAATTTTCTTAAAGAGATTTCTTGTCTTTCCCTTTCGTAGCACCAATACAATATTCACAGTGCCCATAGTCACTATAAATATACCTGCATAGTGCTCAATTGCAAAATATTACAGACTCTGCTGAGGCTCTTGAGTACCAACCTTAGGAACTTGGCATTTATCTTTTGGGCGATGGAAATCCACTGAACCTTTGTGAGCAGAGGAATGACATGTTCAAAGTTTTATGACATTGATTTTAATAAAAAGTCTAGATCCCTCAACCCAGCCGAAAATATCATCTAAATAGGGATTTTTTTCTTGCTACATTTCATTTAGCCAGTGTGAAATTATGACCTCAACAGCTAGCCTTCATTTCTAAAAGATGTTGAGATTTTCTTGGACTTTAAAAACTTATCTGAATAGAAATGAGTACAAATATTACTGGAATTGATGTTTCTTAATGAAGTATATACACAGAAGCTGCCTTTTGTTTCAGAAGTTTACATTATTTTCCCAATATTAACTTTTCCAATTGTATTTATTTTTCAAACACATTATTTAATGATCCCTTTCTTTGTATTCCTCTTACTCTTTCAGTGCATTAAAACAAATATTTCCTGCCACCAAAACTGAGTCTTAAGAGCACAATAGAAAGAAAAATAATTAGTCAGTCTCCAAACTACTCTGTTTAGTCTAATTTAAGGGTCTAAAGAAGGCTTGCAATATAACGAAAAGGAAGTACACAAGAGTAATGCTTGAATTAACAGCTGCTGCCAGAGACCCCGGGACCAATTCCTTCCTTAGTATGCAGCATAACTTCCATTAACATTAATGGAAATTCCAGGGAGTACACTGAGTGCATGAACTGACCCCATTGTGTAAGCATCACTGGAAAAGATGAATGGATTTTCAGTGCTTGGGTGGCGGGGCAGTGTATAAGCACTCACTGATGTTAGAAAAGGTGAATGGATGAAACCAAAAAGAAGTGATGTTTGTATCATTGTCCTTAGATTGGGAGACATAGTCAGGTAGAGTTGTGAAGGGGGATTAGTTTGTGGGCAGCATCGTCCTTGTGCTAGTTCTTTCTTCAGCCCCACTCCTCCCTCTGTTCCTGAAAGCACCCTTCCTAAGGGCCTTTCTCTCAGCAATTCTTCTTGCTAATTCTCAAGTGACTAGTGTTTGGGATGGAGGAGGGTGGAGCTACACATAGGTGCATTTTTAAATGGTACTCTTAATAGCAAAAAGGCAGCTAGGTAGCCCAGGGGATAAATACTGGGCCTGGAGTCAGGATGACTCATCTTTCTGAGTTCAAATCTGGCCTCAGACACTTATTAGCCATGTGGTCCTGGGCAAACCTTATTTGCCTCAGTTTCCTCATCTATAAAATGAGCTGGAGAAGGAAATGGCAAACCACTCCAGTATCTTTAACAAGAAAACCCCAAATGGGGTCATGGGATCATGAAGTCAGACATGACTGAAAGTGACTGAACAATAACCTAATGACAAAATATTGCTTCTAAATCCAAAGGATTTCCCCACCCCCTTTCCTACCTCCCTTTATGTGTTGACTCCCTCTTTTGATTGTAAGCTCTTTGAGAATATGAACTGTCTTTTTATTCATTGCATCCTCAGTGCTAAATCACTATTGGAATTTCAAGCACTGTTGCTCCAGGGTGAGAGAGATATTGTTGGGTTGTTTGTGTATATAAATATGGGGAGATGGGAGTGATTTTATTTTCCTGTACCTCTGGTAAGGCAGCTAGGATAGAGCGCTGGGTCTAGAGTCAGGAAGAGGAGTTCAAAACCAGCCTCAGATAGTCAGATAGGACTGAACAACAACATCTGGTAATAACACAGAGAAGTATTGCCCCTTCTGGCTAGGGAGTGCAGCTGACATTTTAATAAAGCATTCAAAGTCAAAATATGCCTTCCAAACTGAAAAAGAATGAATTAGAGCCCCTCAGAGCTGATTCCAGCCTAAACTCCTGAGTTCACAACCTCAGAGCTGTCTCCTGCCTCAACTTCTTAGAGAGAATGTGTCTTACTTTTAAAGAGCCACTAGGATCATGACCATTCTTTGGCCAGCCAGTGTCAAATTACCTTCTGATTCCATCAGTTTTTTATCAGAGAACTTTTTCACACCTTCCAAAGGGGTAGCAAAGTATGAAACCTTCTTTATAACTTCCTTTGGGATCTAAACTCTATTATCTGCCTCTTGTTATTTCACCTGGGCTAAGGGTGTGGTGGGGTGGGGGAATCAGTTAATCAGAAGTTCTCTTGTTCAACTCTCACCTCCTACTACACAAGTATGTAGCTATATACATTGCCTTGAGACTCAATCTTATTATCTTGGCTAAAAAAAAAGTAAAAAACTTCTTGTGCTATATGACTTCAATCTAATAATGAGCTTCTTGGTGACACACTTTCAAAAGATGACCTAAGTAAGTAAGAGGGGAATGATGGGCTGGCCAGAAAAGGTTCCAGATCAATCCTCAGTCAGAGTACAGTTCAATGAAGGAAATGATTTACAGACATCACCAAATGAATCATAACACCTACTCTACTGAGTTTTACAGCTTGGTGGTGGTGATGATGGTGAAGGGGTGTTAATAATATCAGGCAAGAGGTTGTCTCTGACTTCAAAAAGCTACTTACCTCAGATTGGTTCTTTGGCCCAGAATCAGTTCCTTATCTGAGGTCAGGTCAGGCCTGGAGCCCAATTCCAGTTCTACAGGTGTCCAGGCTTGGCACTCTATAGAAATAGGATTCCCTACCGAGATCTGAGCACCAGAATGAAGTGACCTTGCTTCTGAACTCTTAGACCTTAGGGACCTGGAATCCATCCCAAGTGGAGAAACTACTGACCTGAAACCTTTGGCCAAAGTGTCAGAGCAGAACCTAGAACAAGTTTTTATTCTCAAGACATGGCCCTCCCTCACTAGGAGAACACTGAGCTTGAGAGAATGAACTCTGGGCTGCTGACTGCCAGATCCCAGGAATCATTGACATTCAAGGACATGGCTGTGGACTTTACCCAGGAAGAATGGGGGCAGTTGGATCCTGGTCAGAGATATCTATATAAGGATGTGATGCTGGAGAACTATAGAAACCTGGTTTCAGTGGGACATCAAGTTTATAAACCAGATTTGATATCCCAGTGGAGCAAGGAAAAGAACCTTGGATTGTAGAGAGAGAAATCCCAAGAAGTACCTTCCCAGACTGGGAGATCACACCTGAAACCAGGAAGTTAACTCCAAAGCAGAACATTTCTGAAGAGGAATCATCCAGAAGGTAGAAGTGGAAAGACTCATAAGGGATAATATGTTATTCTAAGTCTAATGAAACCTGGAGATTTGAAGACTAGTTTGGCATCCCACAAGAAGTATATGAGAAATATACAAAATAAATGAGAGCTGTCCCAAATAAAATACTGCCTGAGAAGAAAAAAAAAGCTATTTACCTAGAGCAAAGGTCATTGGCAAATATTTATTGGTTATTTACTAGGAGCAAGGCACTTTGCTAGGCACGCTGGGGACAAAGCATCACTTGCAGATAAGTGCCTAATTAACCAACCACAGCTGGGTCCAGTGTCTTTCAGCCTCTATAGGAATATTGATTATTACCTTTTTTGCTGGGGGAGAGTCTGGGAGAGAAATCAGGTATTTCATCAGTCTGGGGAACTCCTAGTGAAAAACTCGTTTAACCAATGCAGATCAACACCTTTCTGAAACTTAACCTGAGTCTTAACCTTAGACACTGAGAGGTTAAATGATTTATCTGGAGTTGTATAGCTAGGCTGTGTCAGGATAGGACCTGAACCCAGATCTTCTTCCATCCAAAGGAGGCTCTGTCCCCACTGCCACACTGCCTTTTACAGCATATAGATATGCTAAATCAGCTTAAGTACATTAATGAGTACCCATCATCATTACCAGATTGGTTTATTAAGTACCTGACCAGGCATGACTTTGTTTTGCACAGGACTCAGAGAACAAATGAAAAAGTTTTGGTCACTGCCCTCTAGGATCTTTCAGGAATAAGAATAATAACTGACATTGATGTTTTAAAATTTGCAAAACACTTTCTATAAGACAGTTCATCTTAGTCTCACAGCAAGCTTGTTAGGTACCATTACCAGCCACATTTTAAAGATAAGGAAATTGGATCTTGAACTATGTTGAGTGACCTGTCCATGGTCTTCTAACTAAGAAGTGCAAGAGGGAGGTTTTGAATAGGTCTTCCTAATGCTAACTAACATTCTTTCCACTATCCACTGTACATATTCATTCAGATTTCCAAGCACTCAGGTCAGAATTATTCTTAGTTCTATACCAGTTAATGGAAGGAAACGTCTAGAGAGATTATAAAGGAAATATCATCTTGAGACTAATCATTGCATTACTAGGGATCTACAGCTTTGACCCAGGATGACAAGAGAGAAAAAAAAATCCCTCTATCTAACTTAAACCCCAACACTGCAGCATAATCCCATTTCCTTTTGTTCTGTGCTCAGCACAGAGGAAAAACAGCTGGTTCCCATCACACCCATAGAGACCCATGAATATAATTAAGCAATAAGGCATGATATTGCAGAAACAATAAACCCTGATGTGGATAGTTAAGTGCCTGAGGCCCCTTATCTAGGATGGCAGAACTAATCTCCAAATCTCTATGGCTGTTCATTAAGAGACCAGAGTGTTGAACTCAGATCTATTTTTTCCCCTCTTTAAACCAAAGAAATGAAAAGGCTAAATGCCAATCCTATGTTTAAGCATTCCTGTGTTACAACTTATCCTCAAATGCTTCCCACCTACTAATTTTGTGACCTCCATGCAGGCATTTAATCAATCAGCGAATGCTTGTTGGCTACAAGGCACTGTGGCCAGGGGCATCTACTTAAGAAAGGAGCTAAGGTTAGGAAAATGAGATTTGTAAGAATATTTCTACCCATTGGATTTGAAGATGGAAAATTTGCACAAAACTGACAGAACATGGCTTTTATGAGAAGCTAAATGCAATGTAATTTTGGTAAGCTGACATAATTTACCCTGAATTTTATATTTTTCTACAACTTAAGGCCTTTCTTCTTACTTATCTCACAAAAAAAGGTGATCTTTTCATGAACCACAGTAAAGGGTGGATTCCAGACAAGCTTCTTTGGAAAATAAGAAACCTAACATCTAGAAGGAAAAAAGAAAAGGGATTATGTGGTATCAGAAAATCTCAGAGTAATGTGTCTGAGAGAGAACAATACATGCTGTTACATGCCTATTCGTCCTCTTTTCCCCCAAGAATATGTCTTTCAAATTGTCACTTTTGACACCACATATATTTGGTTTTCTGACACAGAGAGTATAAATGAAGAAAATTCATCTGGGGAGTGAGAGTCAGAAAACTAAGTTATTATGAGTGTGATTAACCACCCTGGTCTGGGTGAAGAAGGGTCTTAGCAAGCTTTATGATCCTAGATCTGAACTAGAAGGGGCCTCAGAGACCATCTAGTTCTACCTGTTTCATTTTTAGATGGGGAGAGGTTAAGGGACTTGCCCAAAGTCACATGGGTATTTGGTGTCATAGGTAGAATTTGAACTCTATCCTTGCTCTTCCCGCTGTCCCATGATGCCCTAAAGTACAGCCTATGGATGCGTTATTTTTATTTATTATTGTTACCTTTCCTGTGGTAGTTTTCTTTAAGTGCAAAATTAAATACTGTTCTATCCGAGCGATTGAAGTAAACATGATTTTGGAGTGTCAATCATCTCCATAATTTCTTCACATCTTCACTTCATTGTGTGAATAAGTTCCCAAGGCCTGTTCACACTTCAGGATCTCAGGGATTTCAGAGACCCCAGAGGCCATCTAGTCTAACCCATATCTAAACAAAAGTCCCCTCTACATCATCCCTGACAAGGGACCACCCAGCCTTTATTTGAAGACCTCTTATAAGGGTGAACAAGGCAACCCATATCACTGCTGTATAGCTCTAATTTTTACGAAGAGAGAACCGTCATCTCTATAACTTCAACCCATTATTCTGAATTCTTTCCTTATTCTTGTCATTTCTTTTTCTTCTCTCCCTTTCTTCTGGGAAGGCAAGCAGGGTAAGTCTAATCCTATTTCCACAGGACAATCATTCAAATACTTTGAGGCAATAGATCATGTCTCTTCTCATTCTTTTCTTCTCGAAGCTAAACATTTCTCATTCCTTCAACTGATTCTCACATGGGATGACATCAAAACCTCCCACCAGGTTGATTGCTATCTTCTTAAGGTTCACCAGCTTATGAATGTTATTCTAAAAATATGGTGGCCAAACTAAAAACAAAACTCCATATGTGGGCTAATGAGGAAAGAGTATATGGAAATGATTTTCTCCCGAGTTCTAGACACTATGCTTTGTTTCATATGATAGAAGTTTACATCATCTTTTTTTTTTGGCTACTATATCATAATACTGAATTATAATGAAGTTGCCATCCATTAAAACCTAGTTATTTGATTTTAGATTAAGTTCACCTTATTAAGGTCTTTTTCTGTTTTAAAATATAAATGCTATACTTTGCCAAAGGCTTATTTCTGCCTTTCTAGATAGTTGGAATTTTAGCTGAACTAATATGCTTAGCGTCTGCCTAATATTGTTGGGCATAGAGGTACTGACCTGAGCCTGTACCCCAAAAATTTTTTAATGTTTTTGTAGGCATGTTTCCCATATGTTATACTTGTGAAACTGATTGTTTTATCCCAAATGTATGTTTTATCCCAAACCAGCGTACATTTCTATATATTATGTTTCATGCTTTTGAATTCCAACCAATAATCTAGCTCAAAGATTGGCAAACTGTGACCTAGCAGGCAATAGGATGAGTGCTTAGGGCCACACCTTACAAGCAATAGTTAATAATAGCTTAAATTTATATAATGCTTATGTGCCAGGCAATGTATATCTCAACAACTCTGTGAGATAGGTGTTATTATTATCACCATTTTATAGATAAGGAAACTGAGATAAACAGAGGTTAAATGACTCATCCAGGGTCACATAGTCAATAACTGTTGGAGACCAGATTTGAACTAAGGTCCTCCTGACTCCAAAACCCAGCACTCTGTATATACTGTGCCACCTAGCTGTATGGACCCTACCTGGACCTCTCCCTAGTGTGTTAATATCTTTTCTGGATCTTAATTCTAGCATCCATCATCCCTCTTAACTTTCAGGAGTTGTCCCTCTTAACTTTAGGTCATTTGCAAACTTGATACCACCATCTATGCCTTTATCCATGAAATTGACTCTTAAAAAATAAGGTCAATCATTACAGGACCAAGGACAGAGCCCAAGAGCACTCCCTGAAAATATCCTTCCAAGTTGACACCAAATGATTAATCACTACTCTTTGTGTTCAGTTATTCAGATGGTTTTTAGTCGTACAGTTTATTCTGTCATCTAGCTCACACCTCTTCATCTTGTCTACAGACCCCAGGGTCCTCACTCAATACAGTTATTAAAGTACTAACTATACACTGAAGGCCTTTTGTTACCTGGACCAAACTTCATAATCCTTAGTAATGCTTGTAGATTTTTTTTTTCCTGGCAGCATCACTTGTACCCACATAAATTGCTAGAAATAAGGAATATTCATCAAATTTGACAGGACTTGGGAGGTTCTCCATCACACTCTGGATGAACACAACACTATCAAATGTCAGTCATTCTCAGCCCTCTAAACAGCTGAAGCTCAGAAATAAGTGGGGGGAATGAGAATTCTATACATATGAGGTGCTAAAAGTAGATCAGAGGCACCAAAGCCTTTAAGCTTATAAATCATGATTTGTTTATTTGATTTGTTAACTAGAAAGAAAGGAGAATTCTCCTATCAGTTGACTGTAAAAATCAAGCCTCACCAGCACTATAACCAGGAACCATGGGAGAAACACCAAGAAAGGTATATTAATATGTGTGAAAGGTATATTAATTAATAGGGGGAAGGGCATGAGAGGGGACTAGATGATGCCTGAGGTCCCCACAACTCTGA
Organism: Pseudochirops cupreus; assembly: GCA_028627135.1. Classification (NCBI taxonomy): domain Eukaryota; kingdom Metazoa; phylum Chordata; class Mammalia; order Diprotodontia; family Pseudocheiridae; genus Pseudochirops; species Pseudochirops cupreus. The sequence continues at coordinate 464,649,805 of CM053582.1, read as the reverse complement.
TCATCTGTGATTTTATGAAAAACTCACGAAGAAGAAGGGAAAGGAACAAATATTTATTAAGCCCCAGTTATGTACCAGACATTGTGCTATGTACTTTACTCTCATTTGACCCTTACAATAACTCTGTAAGATGAGTGCTATTGTGATGCCCATTTTCCAGTTGAGGAAACTGAGGCCAGTTGAGGTTAATTGACTTGTCCAAGATCATACAGCTGGCAATGTGAAGCCAGATTTGAACTCCAGTCTTCCTGACTCCAGGCCCAGTGCTCTATCCACTGTGCCACCTGACAGGATGAATGAAGAATAATGAGAAACTCGTCTGGAAATATATGTTAGAGCCAGATTTCAATGTGCTTTCAGTGTCACATAAAGGAATCTGTATATTACTTTAGAAGTAATAGGGAATCATTGAACTTCTTGAGGACTGGAATGCTGAGTCGTACCAATGCTTTAGCAAAGCTAATGGTTTATCATTAGTCCTTCGTACATCAGAGTACTCTGTATTTTTGTGATGTTTAACTTTGATACATCATGTAAACTGAAGTAATGCCCTTAAGTTTTGTTCTTATAAACATGTAATTTTATTACATAACTTTTGATATGGTATTTCTTTGAGGTTTCTGTCCCAAGACCCATACAACTAGCTGAGGGTTTACTCAGTAGCACCAACTCATCACTGGAACTAATAAAAGGAGAAAAGGCTCTTTCTCAAGAGGGACCCAACAAACTCTTCAGGACTTGTCACAACATAGAGACAATGACAAGAAAGCTATGCCCAGTAAGCATCAGATTCAAGGAGAGTGAGACAAGGGATAGAGAACAGGAAAGAGAAGAGGTAAGGATGAAAACAGCCTATAGAAGAAACAGAGCCATGAATAATGGGCAGAGAGAAGTTATAGTAGAGAACAGAAACATGTGGTCTACTTAAACACAGTGAGAAACAACAACAGAGAAAGAAGATGGTCTTAAAGAAAGAAAGCAAATAAACCCCACCTAGAAAAGGAATTCTTAACCTGAGGTCTATTAACTTGAATGAGAGAAGGAAATACATATGTGTGTATGCATGTATACATACATAAACATATGTAGTATACACTGAAATTTGAAATTCCTTTAGCTATAGATCTTTAGGAGTCTATAGGCTATAAACTATAGGGGGAAAAAACAAACAAACAAAAAGGTTAAGAGCCTGTAGCACCAATGCAATATTTATAGCACAACAGTCACTATAAATATACCTGCACAGTGTTCAATCACAAAATATAATAGACTCTCCATAGAGAAGACAGAAGCAAAACATTATTCAGAACCAGAAAACCAAAACCAGTAAGCCAATTCCATCATAGTAGCAAAGAAGTTAATAAGCCATAACAGTATAGAGAGCCACAGCATCCTTTAGCCTTCCCACAAACCAACATTTACTCACAAGCTTAACTGTCTCCCTCTAATGCATCCTCTCCTTCCAACTGTGCCTAGCTGCTCTGACTCTCAGCTTCCTGTGGACTCTGCTCCACCCTTAAGCAAACTCCACCCACCACAATCTTTATGTGATGACATTCAGACTATTAGGGGACAGAGGATATTTTCAAAGCAGGGAAAGTCTTCAAATTCTCTTAGACAGGGAAGATCTTCAAATTCCCATAACCATTATAGAACCCTTCAGTTAAAAGAATAGAGTAAACTGGGTGAGATCAGGTCTCTCTAAAGCCTCCTAAGCAAAGAGTCAACATGGTAAAATAAAAAGAACACTAAAACCAAAGGATCTGGGTTCAAATCCCACCTCTGATGATTACTAACTCTCTAATCCTGGGTAGGTGATTTAAATTCCTCATATCTTGGTTTCTTCACCTATAAAATTAAAGAGTAGATTTTAGAAGGCCTCTGACATCCCTTTTAACTCTAAATCTATACTCTCAGAGATCTCAATATTTCCTAAAGCAGAAGAGATATCAATTGAAAAGCTCTCAGTAAAATAAATGTTGTTCATAATGAGAATCCTGAGCTACCAAGCACAAGTTAAATCATGTTCAATACAGTCTATTTACTATGGCAGGAGAAACTTTTAATGAATTCTATCAAACCACAAGGGGGTGCAGGGAGGAGTGCTGGGCCCAAAATCAGGAAGACTCATCTGATTCAAATCTGGCCCGAGTTTGAATCTGAACAAGTCACTTAACCATTTGCCTCAGTTTTCTCATCTGTAAAATGAACTGGAGAAGGAAATGGCTAATCACTCTAGTATCCTTGCCAAAAAAATCCCAAATGGGTTCATGAAGAGTCAGACACAACTGAAAAGCACCCAAACAACAATTAAACTTATGTATCAGACATTGTATTAAGTATAAAAAATCCAAAGAAAAAACTAAAATAGCCCTGCTTTCAAGGAGGGACTAGTTCTAATAACGGAGACGACACGGACATTGTTAGTTCTATATGGGATAGACACAAAATAGAAACGAGGCAGCTTGAAAGGATAAAGCTCTGGGAGATGGTCGAGACAGGCACCCTTCAAACCATGAGATTTGAGCTGGGCCTTAAAGGAAGCCAAGAAAATCAAGAGGCCAATGGGAAGGGGCAGAGCATTCCAGGCCTGGGCAGCAGCCAATGCAAAGGCACAGAGATGACTGATGGGGTGTCGAATTTGAGTGAGGAGTTTGTACGTAGGCCAGTGTAAATGCATAGAAGAATGGGGGGAAAGTAATAAAAAATATAGAATACTGGGAAGGTAGGAGGGAGTCAAATGATGAAAAGCTCTAAATGCCAAACAGAAGAGTTTCTATTTGTCCCTGGAGGTAAGAGGGAGCCAGTGAGGCTCACTGAGCTGGGGAGGGACATGATCAGATTTAGAACTAAACTTTAGAAAAGTCACTGACATCCGAGTGAAAGATGGATTGGAGCATGGAGAGATTTGAAGAAGGGAGTCCAAGTTGAGGGCTATTGCAATAGTCCAGATGAGGGGTGATGAAGGCATGGGCCAGGATTGGGGCTATGTGATTACAGAAAATGAGATGTATGGGAGAGAGATGTAGTAAAGGTAGAAACAATAAGATTTGGCAATAGATTAGCTTCAAATGTAGGAACATTGCCATATAACTCTTTCTAAAACATTAGGATCTGGTTTCTGGTTTGCATACTTATAGGACAGTTCTAGAGATCCAAGCCAAATTAACAATATTTATGTGATGCAAACTGGAATGCACAAGGATTACTTGTGGTAGGTGGGTGGTGATTTTCTATGTAGCTCTGAAAAGATAAGATAACAAATGCATAAGGCATTTCAATCATTATACAAGTGCTCAAGACCAGCTGTGAATTTTACTGCCACCCAAGTGAGAACTTCAAAACTAAGTTTTTAAAGTACTTTTTATGCAAATGAAATTGATTCCTCTACAGTAAATAATTAAATCTAAAATGGTATCGAACAGACTGACATTCATACAGTTGGACACGAAACAAAGAGGTTGGAGAAAAGGGGTGATACTTTAGGCCATCTCAGATATAAACACAGTCATCTAAGTAGAAACCCTATCCCTTATTCTCTCCCTTGTTCATGTGCATAAGTATGCACACAAGCATACACACACACATACACACACACACACACACATACACACACACACGCACACACACTTGTGGAAATAATAAATGAACCTTAAATTTAGAGTACTGCACTCACAAGTGCTTTCCAGAATAATTTTTCCTCTTATGTTGGGCTGCACAATAAAGATTTCAGTCTTGTGTTCTATTTATTCTTTAAAAAAATAGAAAAGCAATCCTCTGCTCACTGAGGCTGAAATGGGCCTGATGTTAGTCATCACCATAAGGAATAAATATTTTAATTCTTTTGGTGGTTGCAATTGTCTGTGAAGCATTCTATAAAACTTTGATTTGAGTGATGTGGTGCAAAAGTATAGCAAAAGTTTGCTTATTGGCATTATCCACTTGTAGGTTACAATATTCTTTCAAATATTCGGTCTGCTAAAAAAATCAAACAAACTCAACAAACATTCCAGGGCATTTGCTATGAATTCAGTGATTTTTACTTCCTTAAGAATAATTCTTTGCAAAAGAAACTGAGTGCTTTTCATTTTTAATTCAATTCCACATTTGTGTGTGTTCTTTATAATCCACTGCTCATCATTGGAAATACATAGGTGAAAACAACATGGTCCTAGGTTGTGCAGTGGATAGAGCACTGGCCCTGAGTCAGGAGGACCTGAGTTCAAATATGGTATCAGACACTTGATACTTACTGGCTGTGTGACTCTGGGCAAGTCACTTGATCCCAATTGACTCACCAAAAAAAGAAGAAAAGAAAAACAACATAGTCCCTTTTCTTGTAAGGATAAAAGTTTTCATGTGATTAAGAACGTGGGAAATTAGAGAGGGAGGGATCATTGCCATCACAAGCCTCTGGACAAGGCTTTTGGAGATGTCAAAAGACAAAAATGTGGAGATGGTCCATTTCAAGCATAGAGGACAATGGCTTACAAAAATACAGGCAAGTAGGACAGACTAGAATGAAATCAGGGACCAGATAATAGCCAGTCTGAACTGCCTGAATACAGAGAATATGAATGGGAACAATGTGAAATGAGTTCAGAGATGTAGGTTTAGTTCAGAAGGAAGAGAATTTTGAAGGCCACATAAGTTTTGTTTGTTTGTTTATCCCTTAGACAAAGAGAGCCAATGAAGGTCTTTAGGAAGGGGAAGGATGTGATAAGATGTACACAACATGAAGATGATATAAAGAATGGATTGGTAAGGGAAAAAATCAAAGACAAGGAGATCCGTTAGGGGGCTTCCACGCTAAGAAGTCTAAATGAGAAATAATGATGATGTGCATGAGGTGGTAGAAGTAGAGTAGAGAGATATGAGAACCATTTTGTGGATAGAATGTACAGAATTTGGCACCTGATTGAGTGGCAAGAAATGAGTAAAGAACAAGAGAGAAAGAGAAGATTTCTCTCCAATTTTTCCAGTAGAATTATAGATTTAAAACTGTAAAGGACCTTGGAGGCCACTGAATCCAATGCTCTCATTTCACAATTGAGAAAAATGAGTAACAAAGCTAGTTAAGTTTCTGAGACAGGATTTAAATTCAGGTCTTTTGCAGTCCATGTCCAGCAATCTATCTACTAGACTAACCTTAATTCAAAGTGACTGGGAAGTTGGTGATGTCATCAATAGAGATAAAGCAGTTATAAGTAAGATTAGGTTTAGGGTTTATGGGTGAAGAGAAAATTTGAGGAAGCCATCAAGCGCAAGGTGAGGGTTTTGAGTTGTGTTTTTTGTTTGTTTGTTTTAAGGATGGGGTGAATTAAGCATGTTTTAGGATAGAGGTAAAGAAGCCCATACAGGGGCAAAAAGTGACAATGAAAAAGATAGCAGGGATGATGGAGTGCAAAAGTTCCTATAGGAAAAGAAGAATGAAGGGAGAAGAGGGTTGGGTTCAGCCTTGGCTGTCTCGATGCTTGAGAATGGAAGGAGCTAGAATAGATGGATCAGGATATAGAAAGGTTTAAAGGAGTGAAGGAAGTTCAGATCATCATCAGTTTTTTCAATAAAACATGTTAGATCATCAGCTGAAAGAGATGACATGTGGGGGTGGAATTGTGGGCTTCAGAGGAGAGAATATTTAGACTGAATGCTTTGGTGAATGTAATAAATAGGCTATAAATCATTCTCAATAACAGGATTGTCATAGACGCATGAGGCCTGGTATAAGTCAGGTGGCATGGCTTTGTGGTGGACTCAGCAAAGGTTCCTGATTCTGTCTGTCAGTCCTGAACAATTTGGGAAGAGAAACTGAGAAGATGAATGGTAAGGGTTATCTAGTATTAGGGATGTGCAGGGTAGGAACATCCAAAAGTCAAGGGGATAAGGGATTTAAAGACGGAAGTGAGTAGGTCATTGAAATGGATGTGAAGGGAGGAAAGTAAAGATAGCAAAGGATCATTGGACAAGAAGAACAGGGAGAAATTGAAGAGCTAGAGGTCATAATGAGGATGAAGAGCAGACTGAAGAAGAGCAAGTATGTAGGAGAAGCGGAGGGATGGAATACTGTATGTGGTTAGAGGCCAGTCAGCTTTGAGTGACAGCATTCAAATGGAAATGGAGGACCTGGGATTCAGGAACTAAAAGGTTAAGATGGGAGAAGGATCAGCAAAATAAGTGTTGAAATTGTCAAATGGTTGTGACAAAGAGCAGAGAGGAGACTATCATGCAACCAACAAAATATCAAAGGAATCTAAGAGGTGATACCCTAGAAATAAGTATCATAGAGGCAACGTCAAGAAGGGAGTGAGAACGGAATCATTGGACAGTGTGAACTTCAGAGGAGGCTCAGGGTTGTTGAGAGATGGTTATGGAGTAAGGTTTTGGAAGTGATAGTGAAATTCCAGGAGTATGTTGACACCTCATCCTGGACCATATGTAACTCTAGGGGTGTAAAATCGGAAGTACTCAGTCAATGTTGGAGATAGAAGCAAGGAAAAAACAGCTTTCAAAGTGAGTGCTGGAAGATGGAGAGAGTACCTAAGGAAGAGAATAGGGATGAAAAAGATTTTTGTGAACCACCATATGGGTATCTATCTGGATGTGCATTTTGGTGGGGGGCATGTTTCTAAAGGGTATAGTGGAAGGCAGAGGCAGAGAAAGAAAAAGACTAGAGAGATATAAGATTGGAAAAAGACATAACCATTTTTCCAGATAAAAACTACCAAGGGTATATTGGATAACTTATGCTGATTCTCCTTAAACTCAAGGGAAGATATTAACCTTTAAACTGAAATGAGACAATAAGAAAGGACTAATCCTTTCTCTTTTCAATAACCGTGAAGAATAGCTTTCCCAAACCTTTTTTTCTAATGCCCTTTGAAGAGCTACCGGGTTGTTGCTTTTTTAATAAACCAGTTTTGAGATTTCCACTCACTAAAGATAGCTGTTCAACAGAACTTTTATTTTCACTGGAGAAAACACTGACATAATTCCATTAACCCATATTTCAATTCTATTGAGCACTTAAGGAGAACCTACTGAGTGCTGAGTACTATGCTAAGCATTGGATATGAAAAGACAAAAAAACCAAACAAGCCCTTACCTCAACCTTGTATTCCATTGAGGGTGAGGTTGTGGAAGGACAATATGTACACAGAGAAGTAAATACTCTCATACAGATCAACATATTTATACAAATATGTATGCATTTGTACAGATATATGTATGTGTATATATATACACAAACATTGTGTGTGTGTGTGTGTGTGTGTGTGTGTGTGGTGTGAGTTCATACAGTCATCATATGTATATAGTTAACTGTTTTTGTCCAGATGTTATCACATTGTCCAACTGTGTCCAACTCTCCATGACCCTATTTGGTAAAGATACCCGAGTGGTTTGCCATTTCCTTCTCCAGTTCATTTGACAAATGAGGAAACCCTGAGGCAAACAGTGTTAAGTGACTTGCCCAGGGTCACAGAGCTAATAAGTGTCTGAGGCCAGATTTTATTTCAGGATGATGATTCTTCCCAACTTCAGGCCCAGCACTCTATCCACTATGCCACCTAGCTGCCCCTTATGTGTATATGTTTATATACACACACATACATGCACATATATATACATACACATATGCGCATATACATACACATACACACACACACATATACATATATATATATACACACACACATATATAAGCATTTATTTATCTATACATCGAAGTCATAGTTTCATTAGGAGCTCCCAGTGAGGAACTTTGTCTACCAAATCTAATTGACACCTCCTCTGCAACTCATAGTCTTAATTGATTGGGAATACTGAAAGATAAAGTGCTTTGCCTAGGGTATATGTCAGAGGAAGAAACTGAACCCAGGTATTCATCACTACAAGTCAGTTCTCTTTCCACTATCCCATGGTTCAGGAAACTATACCTCATTTCTAAAACCTACCTGTTGCTTGCTTTTGTATCATCTTTGAGCTAAGAATGGTTTTACCCATGAGCTGTGAAAACCATTCTTAGCTCATAGACCATAGAAAACAAAAGGATGGGCCAAATTCAGCCCATGAACTGTATGTGGTTTGCCAGATCCCTGCATTAGTCCATTAGCCTTTGCTGTCTTTATATAAACAAAACAATTACAAGATAATTTCAGAGGGATGAGGGAACTTGGTTCTAGATGCTATGAGGAAACATATCAAGAACAAAATGAACTGCCCTCAGAATGTTTCGAATCTAATGGGAAGATAGGATAAACATCAACGCAAAGCTCATGCCAAAAACATTATAGAAGAGTCTGGCTACAGCTGTGCAAATTTACATAAAGACAGTCCAGAATTTTCACCACAATGTGCATTCAGTATTCCTAGAAACTGCATCCAAAGGCAAATCATTATCCAGAAGTTTCATTTCCTTTTAGGAACAATGCTATAATCAGGGGATATCCTCTTGACCAAGTACTTGGCATCACATAAATCACAGACATAATCAACAATATATCTTAAAGAGAGATATACAACTCTAAGAACTCTAAGCATCCATAGTAGTTTAAAATAGTACAGTTATGCTCCAACCCCCACAAAATGTGCACAAATATGCTAAACATATTGATGATAGAAGGGGTTCCAATTTACCATAAAATACATACAGTACAAGTAAAATGCACAACTTTTCTGTGTAATGGATTTTGTCAGAAATAAAAACCCCAAGCAATAGCAAACATTTGTTAAATATTTAATTATCAATAATTCTGCTTGCCTTTTTAAAATTTAGGGGAGTTTTAGAGGAATAATTTAGATGGTCCAAATTTCTTTTAAAAAGCTGTCAACAGACATTTGAATGTAGGCTTTTTTCATCTCTTAATCAATTCTCCTGTATCAAGCAGGGTCATTCATAGACCTAGTAATGGAAAGGACCTCTGAGGTTATCTAGTGTGGCCCACATGTTTCACCAGGATTGGAGGCCAGGAAGGTTAAAGGATTTGATGATAATGTCAATAGTATTTGCAGAAGTAAGTTGTTGTTGCTTAGTCATTTTTCAGTCATGTCGTCATGACTCTTTGTGATTCCATTCAAGGTTTTCATGGAAAAGATACTTGAAGGGTTTGCCATTCTCTTCTCCAGTTCATTTTACAGATCAAGAAACTTAGGCAAATGGAGTTAAGTGATTTGTCCAGGGTCACACAGCTAGTAAGTGTCTGAGTCCAGATTTGAGCTCAGAAAGATTAAATTTTCCTGACTCTGCATCTGGCACTCATCCACTGCACCACTTAGTTGCCCCTTGTGGTTTGAGAGAGAATTCATTAATGTTTCCCTGACGGAGTAAATAGAATCTTTTTCCTATTTCCTTTCTTTTTCCTTCCCTTTTCCCCTTACCCCACAGGTATTGTGATGATTCCAGTAATGGATATCCCTCTCAGGTTTTAGTTACTCTTATATACCCTCATAGGCAGTCATTGTTTACTTCCATAATTCCCAGTTTGGACTGATTTTTTTAAGGTTCAGAGAAATTAAGTTACTGACTCAAAGCCACATAGTAGGAAAAGGAGATTGAGAAAGAGCAGGAGTTTGGGAAGTCAGAATGATGCAGATCATGAGACGTGGCTGGAGATAGCAGGGTTTTTGTGTCCAATCATGGACAGATTGAGCTCGCAATTAGAATATATATATCCTGGATGCTTAAGGGGCAGAAAAGGAAGGAAGGAAGCAAGCATCTGTTAAGTGCTTACTACAGGCCAGGCACCATGCAGAACAATAATAACAAATATTATCTCATTTAATTCTCACAACAACCCTGAGAGGTAGCCATTTTTATTGTCCCCTTTTTAAAGCTGTGGAAACTGAGATAGACAAAGGTTAAGCGACATTTCCAGGGCAGTCACACAGCTAGTGAGCATCTGAACCTGGATTTGAACTCAGTTCTTTCTTCCTCCAGGCCAAGTCCTGTTCACTGTGCCACTAAGTTTTCTGAGGTACTGAAAGAGAGGAAGAGAATGAAAAAATGGGATGAAAGAGTAACAGATAAACCTGACTTCTCATTTCTGGTTACTGATGGAGATGGAGTAGATGGAGCTGGGTTTGAATTAAAACTCTACTTAGTATCTATGGGTAAGTGACATAGCTTTTCTGGTTCTCAGTTTCCTCATCTATAAAATGAAGAGATCCCTGCAGTTGTATGAATTCTGGTCATTCTCTCTCTGTTTTTTTAACCAGAGCTGTGATTTCATTGGTGTAGGGAATTCCCAATGAGGAAATACCCTCTATTAATGAAGATCAGGATCTGCTCTGAAATTTATGGGCTTAGAGATTTGCATGAGACAAAGAGGGGAAAATGATTTGCCCAAGGTCCCACTGCCTGTATGTGTCAGAGGGAGGAGTGGAACCCCAATTCTTGACTCCAAGGCCAACACTCTCTCCATGACACTATCTTGCCTCTCTCTAATAGCCTTCCTTACTTTAAACTGAAGATGACCAATTAATAATGCAAGAAAGAGCATGTAAAACACTTCAAGCCTGGGGCCATCATCCTAGGTTCTGACTGATGCAAGGCTCATCTGGGTAACATTGTGAAGTCACTTGGAGGCCTGGACTCCATCGAGGATGGTAGAATCTAATCTAGGTAGTGGTTATCATGATATTTGTTACACAGTAAACTCTTTGCTTCATTCTCTCCAGCCAATCACACACTAAACTCCTTTTCCATCTCTGTACTTTTGCTTTGGCAATCCCCCATACCTTCCTCATAAAAGTTAACATCTACACAGTGAGTTATGGTCTGTAAAACACTTTACATACTTTATCTCATATTATCCTCATAACAACCCTGTGAGGTAGGTGCTATTATCACACCAATTTTAAGAAAGAGGAAAATGAGACTAAGAGGAATTAAGAGTCTTGCCCAAGATCACAGAGTGGGTAAGTGTATGAGAAAATATTTGAACTCAGGTCTCCTTGATTCTAAGTTTTTCATTCTGTTGTGCCAGGCTTAGCTCAAACACTACTGTCTACATAAAGCCTTTCCTGATCCTCCCAGATGCTAATATCTATAATCCAAAATTATCTTGAATCTATATTGTACGTGCCTGTATCTATGTATATATCACCTTCCCTCCATAGATTGTAAGCCCCTCGAGGGCAAGGGTTGTATCACTTTTTTTTCTTTTTTGACATCCCAGCACATAGAACAGTGCCAAAAACATACTAGGTACTTAATAAATGCCAGTTAATTGACCAATTATTTTATTCATTCATTCAAAGGTAGCAGATTTAACTTAACATTCCTTAAATATTCATTTCCAGGAGGAAACATCATTGATGGCATTTTAACTTAAGAGTCTGAAAGAGAGCAGGCGACATGTTTATGGAGTAATGGAACCGGTCTACTAACACTGGTGATAAGCCAGACATTCTAAGGCATTTATTTCAAGTTTAAGAGGAAATGAAAGACATTATTTCAATGCCTGCACTAGTGAAAGCAAACTAGCCAGTTCTCTAACTGGGACCTATAGAAATCACTTCTCATAAGAAATTGCAAGCTCTTTTTGTAGACTTCTGGCTGGGCCCTAGAGAAATGAAGTACCCTATTCCTATGTATTTCCTTTTTCAAAAGGACTTTTGTTCACATCTTGCCAAGTTTATTTCATTCTTTCAGGAAATAACAGTATTTTCAGCTGGTGGCTCAGTTCCATTTTTGCCTTAACCTCTATTCCCTAGATACACATATGCTTTACCTTTTTGTACCTGCTTTATTTTTTTTTTACAGTAAAACATGTGCTACCTATTTTACTAGATAACCAGACAGTATTGGTTAGGAGGCCTATAGTAATTAGTTTCAATTCCTCAAGGAGCTGAGAAGTGCCTCTAGTGCTTGAGAACTACAGCAAATCCATGTTGGAGCCAGAGCTGTGGGTAGTAGGGTTTCAACTTTCATAATGCTGGATATTAATAAAGATATCCCTCCAACCCCAGATGCTGATATAATAATGGACACTATAGCTATGCAGAGGAAACCTCAGAAGCAATTAATAGAATAACCTACCATTTCTTTCTGAGATTCACAACTTCTATTCTTAGATGTATAATGTAGCCATGGACCACAGCTGGGGGATCCACAATTGGAAAAGGAATCCTGGGGAATGTAGCCAGCTATGGTATTAGGGTGACTAGGGTCACTTTTGGACTATCTCCAATGCCAACATAATAAGGATATGGTAGCAGGAGCACAGGAATGGGAGTAGTTCTGGCCCTTCTATTAGCTAGCTCTGTGACCTTGAATAAGTCCCCTTAATGCTTGTTGCCTTAATTTCCACCCTTATTTTTGTTGTATTTGTGGCTATTATCTTCCCCATTAGAATGTAAGCTTCTTACAAGTAGGGGTTGTTTCATGCAAAATTTTTTTATCTCTAGAACCTAGCATAGTACCTGCAATCTAGAATGTGCTTAATAGAGGAATCGCAAAATTTGAGAGCTGAAAGGAACCTCAGTAGCCATCTAGTCCAACCCGTTGTATCCATATGTAAAGGAATCCTCTACCTTAACATACTGGGAAAGTGGCTGTCTAGAATAGATACATAGAAGGATAGATTCCTTCTTCAAGGGATGCTTTAACTCTTGCCTAAAGGGGAAGTAGGGGATTGGGTCAAAGTCTGGCCACTCAGTTCTACTTGGAGAGTGGGAGTACCAGGCTAGAATTGTATCTATCCACTCTCTTAAATATTGTTAGTCTAAGGGAAATAATTTTTAAGTTCAAACTGCACCCCTAATTACTATCCCTTAATGGGAAGTAGTGATCCAAGTAATATATCCAAGGTTTAATTCCCTTCCCACCATATGCTAATTTCACAATGAATAACAAACAAATTTTATTTAAGTTGTTAGTAAAAACAGAATCAAGGATAGTCTACATAGGAGAATATATGCCAGATAATATAGAAAATAAATGAAGTCTCCCAAAGAGAGCAAGATAAATAATTTTAACAAAGAGAAAGAGTCTCCATCATACCTACTGGGAAATTCCCTGAAGTCTCTAGTGTAATAAGTGGGGTATAAGGACGTGAGTGAGATTGCTGGTTCCTCTACATCGTGGGCTTCTTCCCAGTGTCTTTCTTTTTCTTCTGTGACCTGGACAGAGTCTGGAACAGTGCATCTTCTTTCAGAGCTGGAAGCCAGAAGACCAATATCTATCTTCCCTTGACCTCCTACCAACTTCTTGGCTTACACAGGTGTGGAGCATTGAGCAATCAGTCTCCACCAATGAGGAATGTCTTATGCCAATGATTTGAGCCAAGGACTACAATAAAATCCCATTTGACTTTTAAAGTCCTTCAGAATTGGACCCCAATTTATACTGCATTTATCTTTTTTGAGCATCCTTATTTGCAGGGTGTCTCCGCCATTAGATTGAACCCCTTGAGAGCAGGGACTGTGTTTTTGGCTTTCGTTGTATCTTCAGTGCTTATAACGTAGTAAGTGCTTAATAAATGCTTGTTGACTTGACCTGGCTAGTTATACATCAGAGGCAGGACTTGAAGCCAGATCTTCTTGACTCTGAGACTGACACTCTTTTTATCCTATCATGCTGCTTCTCTACCACAAAGGGGTTAATAGCTCCCCAGAGCAGGGATAATAGTTTCTGCCTACTTATTCCTCCACAGGTTTTAGGGAGGCTAACCTACTTCAATATCTGTACAAGTTCTTTGGCAAGTTAAAAAAAATACCACAAAATGTTTATTATTGTATCATCTTTTCCATAAGGCCCATATATGTGTTAGTGTGGCCTTAAACAAGGCGCAACCTTCAAGGTCTCAGTTTGTTCCTTTATAAAAAAAAATGATCGGGTTGGAGATAATGGCATCTTTTAGTTTCAAAGCATGGATGATTTGGTGATGTGTTGTAACATTTGTATTACAACACAAGTGAAAACCATTGGGCTTTCATTGCTGGGCCTACTTTAAATGTACTTCATGGCCATCAACTGTAGGAGAACTGGATGAATAAGGTGGTTTCTTTGAAATTAATTCAAGATGGATAAGAGGTCCCTGTTTTAACAATAAATGTGAGATGCTAATACCTCGATTTTGTGCCCATTGGTGTGTGGCCTGGACCCCTAAATGGCTGGCTGTTTGATAGACCTATTTTGCTAGTATCAGATCATCAGTTGGCTTCAGAGTAGGAACAATATGTTGAGTAGTAATCTTTGCTAGTTGATTAGCATGTGCATTGTACTCATGTTCTAGCATGGTGAGTGCCATATGAGCATCTACATGAAAAACTAACAAATTAGTAACCAAAGACTATATATACCTTCCCATAATTCTTTGCCCCAGATTTGTTTACCATGAATTTTCCAGTTTTGATTTTTCCACATAGGCACCCATGTAGCTAAGATGTTGGCTTAGTGATGAGTACCTTGCTAAATCTTACCTCCTGGTATCCTAATAGTGACATTACAAATATACATTTTGGTCTTGCCTTTGAGGAAGAGAGTTCATTATATTTTGTGAATCTGCTCTGGAAACACATATGAATACTCATAGCACCTGCTATGGGTATCACATTGACGTTACATTTGGGGATGAGGATGGGATCTCTTGAGGCAGGGACAGTTCTACATCGAGTCTCAGCAGGAAGTAGTTTTAGAAGATGAGACCTTCATCCCTTACCCCAAAGAATTTGGGGTCCCATTCATTTGAGGGGGGAATGATGGGGTACTTATGCTCAAGCTCCCACCCTAAGATATTGCTTTATGTGTTTATTTTATGTTTTCCCTTTTATATTGTTATGGAAGTTATGTTGATACAAGTTACCCTAAAGTCCCATTGGCCAATGTAACGGACATGAAAGATTTTGGGGCCGAATGTAATGTTAATGGAATTGGAAGATCTTCCCTTCCCATTAATAGGCCTATGTGACCTGCTTTGAGCTCTGGCCCAATTCACAGCTATGATGCAGCCTGAGTCACATGGGAACTAGTGTGGGAGAACCTTGCAAAACAGAGCAGGAGATGCATAATAGAGAGAGAAGAGGGGCAGAGAGTGGAGGGAGAAACTTGCCTAGGGGAACTTGTTTGTGGGGTGACCTGACAGAAAGAATGCTTAAGATGTCAGCCCTCCCTGGATTAGTGATGAGTACTTTGCTAAATCTTACCTCCTGGTGTCCTAATAGTGATGTTCCAAATAAATATTTTGGCTTTGCCTTTGAGGAAGAAAGTTTATCATATTTTGTGAATCAAGCCTGGAAATATTTATGCATTGGCATTAGAGTCCCTGGGCTTACTCATTTGTAATGGCCATCTCTCAAATGACAGGTGTCAGACTGTGTAGCTCCAGTGAAATGGTGTGAAGAATTTTGGGACAGTATCTTTAATTAGCATAATGTAAAAAACTTCATTGGGATATCACATTATAAAATAACATATTCTACATTTTATGAACTCTGATTGTAGAAATGGTGATGTGGGAGGGACAGAGCCAAGACGGTGGCATAGAATCAGGAAAACTCTGTGGCTCTCCCAATAACCACCTCAAATACCTATAAAATATGACTCTAAACAAATTTTAGAACTACAGAACCCACAAAGTGACAGAGAAAAACAAATCTCCTGCTGAAGGCAGCCTGGCAGGCACACAGGAAGGGTTCATCACAGTGTGCTGGGAGCCGAGCTCAGCTCCGCTTGAGCCCAGGGTTTTAGCCCCAGGGCAGCCCCGACCAGAGGCTGCAGCAAACTTCAGGAGAGTGGATCACCAGCAGCACTGGCAGTTTCTAGAATTATCAACCCATAAATGCCAAAGAAAAAGTGAGAGGTCAGTGTATAACTCTGATGGAGCTGGGGGAGGATGGAGGAGTAGGTCCAGCCCCTGCCCCTGGAGCTAGAAATGGTGGAGGTGCAGTAGCCCTGCAGCCACCTCTGTTTGGCTGCTTCAGAGCTCCTGGCCTACAGATTTGTAGGGGAGCCACATGAACATTCAGAGGGTAATGGCTCTTACTTTAACGTACCTGGATCTAGATCATAGGTGTGTGACTAGTGAGCCAGAGTTTGTGGGGGCTTCAGACACAATGCCCTCCTAATAGCTCCAGAAGCTGCAAAAGCCCCAGTGATTTGGGACAAAGCTCTCCGCTCTAGAAGCAGAGTTCTACTGTGGCAAAGAGCTCAAAAGTTAAGTAACTGAGTGGCAACACGAGCAAGCAAAGGACGCAAAGCAAGCACAGCAATCCAACTTTAGATTCCTGTTTTGGGGAGAAAAAAAGGATCAAAGCATGGAACTAGTGGAGGAAGACAATAAAGTCAAAACTCCTGCATCAAAAGCTTCCAAGAAAAATATGAACCAGTTATAGGCCATGGAGGAACTCAAAAAGGATTTTGAAAATCAAGAGAAGTGGAGAAAAAATTGGGAAGAGAAATGAGAATGATGCAAGAAAATCATGAAAAGAGAATCAACAACCTGACTAAAGAAAATAACACCTTAAAAAATAGATTAACTCAAATGGCAAAAGAGGCCCAAAAAGCCAATGAGGAGAAGAATGCCTTAAAAAGCCAGTTTTGACAGATGGAAAAAAGAATTTTAAAAGCTCACTGAAGAGAATAATTCCTTCAGAATTAGACTGGAGCAAATGGAAGCTAATGACTTTATGAGAAGTTGAGATACTATTAAACAGATCCAAACAAATGGAAAAATAGAAGGCAATGTGATATATCTCATTGGATAAACCACTGACCTAGAAAATAGATCCAGGAGAGATAATTTAAAAATTATTGGACTATCTGAAAGACATGATAAAAAAAAAACCTGGAAATCATCCTTCAAGAAATTCTCAAGGAAAATTGCCCTGATATTTTAGAACCAGAGGGCAAAATAGAGGTTGAAAGAATTCACCAATCACCTCTTGAAAAAGATCCCAAAAAGAAAACTCCTAGGAATATTATAGCCAGGTTCCAAAGTTCCCAGATCAAGGAGAAAATATTACAAGCAGACAAGAAGAAACAATTTGAATATTGTGGAAACACAATCAGGATAACATAGGATCTAGCAGCTTCTACATTAAGAGACCAAAGGGCCTGGAATATGATATTCTGGAGGTCAAAGGAGCTAGGATTAAAACCAAGAATCACCTACCAGCAAAACTTAGTATAATGTTTCAGGGGAAAATATGGTCATTCAATGAAATAGAGGATTTTCAAGCATTCTTGATGAAAAAAACAGAGTTGAATAGAAAATTTGACACTCAAATACAAGAAGCAGGAAAAGCATGAGAAGGTAAACTGGGAAAATAAATCACAAGGAACTTATCAAAATTGAACTATTTACATGCCTATATGGAAGAACTATAATTGTAGCTTATGAAACTTCTCTCAGTATGAGGGTAGTTGGAGGGAATATAAATGTGTGTATATATACATATATATATATATATGTGTGTGTGTGTGTGTGTGTGTGTGTGTGTGTGTGTGTGTGTATAAATATATTCCCCTAGTAGGGGAATGACTAAATAAAAATGGAAGCAATATAATATAGGAAAGTGATTAAACAAAATGTGGTATACTTTGCTAAGCTGTGACATAAATAAATTGGCAATCTTGGAATAAAATAAGCAAAAAAAAAAAAAGAAATGATGATGTGTTGGTTCTTGGTGACTTTTGGGCATCACCACATCATATGTGAAGATATTCATAATATTTTATTTCTTTTATAATCTTATGTTGTTTGGGGAAGGGAGATGTGCAGAACTCGTCAAAAAAGCATTTCCCTAAAAATTCTTCAAATTTTTTTTTTAATTTCAGTGGCTTCAAAACCCTTCCTCAACTATAATTTTCCAAAATTCCAAAACCCTTTACCTTTAAACCTTCCATTCACACTGTGCCAATGCAAACAAGTTTCAACTTTCCATTAACTCTCTATGTGTTTTCCCCCCATCTTTATTTGCTTAAACTTTCTTCTTTCCTTTCTTTTTTCTAATCCTTTCAGTAGACTTCAATTAAAACCCTTTGAAATGGCCCCTTCCATATTTTAATCTGACACTTCTCTTACTTGCTTTTATTTGCTTAATTCCTCTGGTTTTTATTTCACAATCATATCCAAGACTGTCTATAGACTTAATTTTCATTCTAGTGAATTTTCCTTAATATTGTAGTGCAAGTTTTTTGTTAATGCCATATCAATTCACTGCAATAATGTCACATTTGGAGGTTCTTAAAGGCTTACAAATGCACAGTTAGTTCCAATTTCTTTGGTGACTTTTGGGAAATTATGATTGCTACAATCACATAGTTTTTATAACTGATGGTCAAATAAATAGAAATGCAGCCCACTCAGCCCAGCTGCAAAGTTTAAGGTTCCTAACTGAAGGCAGGTAAGTAGCATGGCATATGAGTCCCAAACTTGAGTGGAACTCCTGAGTGGACCTGAATCAGATTAAAATGTAATTGGGAAATGTTTAATGAAATAACTAAAAGTACAATTCAATCTAGTTAAAATTAATTTGTGATTTTCTAAGTCAGTATGTGACCCACAGTTTCTGTTTGAGTTCCATACCATGGGCATAATGGATAGAGGGCTGGACATGGAATGAAGAAGACCTCCATTCAAATATTGGATAGAGTGCTAGGTCTGGAAGAGTCAGGAAGATCTGAGTTCAAATCCAGTCTCAGGCACTTAACTAGCTGTGTGGCCCTGGGTAAGTCACAGAACCCTGTTTGCCTCAGTTTCTCACCTATAAAATCAGCTGAAGAAGAAAATGGCAAACCACTCCAGTATCATCAACAAGAAGACTCCAAATGGGGTCATGAACAGTCAGACATGACCAAAACAACTGAACAACAACAACAGCAAAAGGACTAAGTGACTGCTTGCCAAGGGGTTGACAACAACTGACCATGGACAGTGGTTCCTGGCTAATTAGAATAAGAAAGTGATGAAACCAATTGCTGTTGAGAAAACAAAAAATAGCCAGGTAGAATCAGATATACTGGAGTATCAAAGGAGAAAGAGGAATTATGACAGAAGCAGTTTGAGTTGGAAAACAATGAAAATCACAGTGCAAAGGAGCACGTGTGGGCTGAGCCCAAAGCCAAACATCTCTGAATGCTAGGAAGTGCTCTAAGCTGAGGGAAGGGGAAATCAACAGCAGAGTTCTGCAGAGCAGCCAGTTTGTTCAATGAGCACTCCCTGGGCAGTGTGAGTATTTAACAGGATGGTTGGGCACAGGGCCACATATCCTGTGTCATAGGCAAGGTGCTCTAGTCCTAAAGAGCCCCTGTCTTCTATGGGAACTAGGGGCATTCTAGGGCTTGCCAACCCCTCTGAAATGGACAAGACCTTATTTTTGTGGCAAATGGTGGGGGCCACCCAGGTCTCCCTGCAAAGTCAGGGCTGATTTGTTCCTCATTAGGGCAACCGGCAGATCTTGAGATCTGGCTCTCCAAGAAACTCGGGACATATAATAGCTCAGACTGAACACAATATTCCGCATGTGATCTGACGGGAGAAGAGTGCAGTGGGGCGATTATCTCCTTTTATCTGAACATTGTCCTCTAGTAATGTAGTCTAACTTTACATTAGCTTTTATTTATTTATTTTTAAAGCAGCTATATCACCTGGTTGGCTCATGTTAAACTTATGGTCAATTAAATTTCCCAGATCTTTTTTACATGAAGATTTGCCAAGCAAGGTTTCTTAGTGCAGTGGAAACAGTATTGGATGTGGAGTCAGGTGACCTAAATTTGAATGCCAGCTCTACTATTTATTAGCTGTGGGATCCTGAGCAGTGTTTTTTCAAGTGTCTTCCAGCTCTGGTTCTATGATCCTATGCCTTCACCTCTGTGAACCTCAGTTTCCTTACCCATAAAACTGGGATTATACTTATACTACTGACTTTACATGGCTACTGTGGGAATCAAATGAGCCATGTAGATTAAAGCACATTTTAAGCCAAAAGACACTAAATAAACATCAGGTCTTCTATACTGGACCAGTAACCTCTCTCCATGGTGTTTTTCAATAGGACAAACAAAGTATTTTATGTTATGTTATGTTATTATATCTTTATATTATAATATCACATACTATAATAGACTATGATGTATTTTATATATACATATACACACATACACATATATGTTGAGTGTGTACATATATTTGTGTATATATGTTTATTTGTATAGGTATATATTTAAATGAGTGTGTATTTATTTGTTTGTTTGTTTATTAACCTAGAAGCTTTGACCTGGGGGAGAACTCTAAAATTTTAACTTTTCACTGACCTTAGAATCTCCTCAGCTGGACACTGAGATTGAATTCTGGTGGTGAGAAGTGGCCCTGCCTTTTAGCATGGAGCCTCAAAATTCATAGACTTAACACTCAGTGTATTGCATAATTATAGGCAATTAATAAGTATATATTGAATGAATATAAATATTTGTTGAATTGAGCTACTATAGATGCAATTTCCTAGTTCAGAGGGTTCTAGGATGGTGTTAATGTTGTGAGTCCCTTTAAAAACCAGAGAGTTCAGTCCTAGTAGGAGAAATTAACCAGAGAACTTTGGCTTTCCTCACAGGATACAAAGCCTCAGAAGCATCCAAAGAAGCAGCTTTTTGGCTAAGCTCAGCCTTTTGCTTGGACTTCTGACCCTGAGTGTTTGACTCTTCATATTTACCTGTGTATATCAAGGCAGGGTGGATAGAGAGCTGACCCTGAAGGAAAACTTGAATTTAAATTCCACACTGGCTTTGTGACCCTGGTCAAGTCATTTGACATTTCTGTTCTAGACAATTCTCTGAGACTCTAGGTTGTAGAGAAAGTGTAGCCCTGCATTGGCAGAGGGAGTCCCCTCACCTGATGAGTTCTTTATACCAATGAAATTGCAGGTCCAGTCCTTATCCTCTATATGCAGGTGCGTGCTAAAACTAACTAGAAAAGTTTCTAAGAGCTGGTTGTTAAATTTTCATTGTGAGAATTCATACCTTGGAAATTGCAAACACAACAAATCCGGGTTGACTTATTGTTTTGTTGATTATTTAGACAAAAGAGTGATGAAGAAAATGCTAAGGATGCAGATTAAATTTATAAGTCTATCTTGTGTACCTTTTCCTCCCAGAGAGCCAGCTGTTAAACATTCACCAGAATATCCCTCCCTATATATCATCACCTTCACTAGAATTTAGGCTCCTTGAAAACAGGTCCATTTCTTTTTTTATCCCCTGGTACTAATCACAGTACATTGCACACTGTAGGTGATTAATAAATGTTTGAATGAAGGAAGTAGCAAACCAATAAGCATTTATTGATTAAAGACCAACCATGTGTCAGAAAATGTGCTTGGGGCTGGAGCTGAAATTACAAAGAATTTTTTAAAAATCTCTAATGAATAAATGAATGAATGAGAGGAAGAATACCTCTTTCCTGGTTCTTTGGTTCTACCTAAAACTCCAAAGACCCTAGACTGCCTTACCTTGTTATAGAGTCTGATCTGTTCTGTCCTTCTCGTCCAGTTTCTAGGACTCTCTGTTCCCCTGTCTGGCACACGGCACTTTACCTTTCTCTCTGTTAAATTTCATCTTGTTTGCTTCAATCCACCCTCCCCGCCTGTTGAGGTCATTTTCAATCTTGATTCTGTCATCTATCTCATTAGCTATACCCTTCCCAACTCTGTGTCATCCAAAAAATTTGATAAGCATGCTGTGCGCACCTTCATCCACATCTTTGACAAAGTCACAGGGATGTTGAACAGGATGGAGCCAAGGACAAATAGAAATATGGTAGTTCAATAACATTAAACAGCAACACGAGACATGCCACAAGACAGTGTGCATTAAGTGCCAGATGAGTAGGACAGAGAACAAATGGAAGGAAGAAAAAAGGAGAAAAAAATAAATTTATATAACTTTATTATATATTTAAAAGGAATAGCAAGTTGATTTTACTGTATTACAGAAATTCTTGTTTTATTTCATATATTAAAAATAAAATAAATATTTTTTTTAAAAGGGGATTCAGAGGAGGAAGAAATCATTATGCACCAAACTGGCTGTTGTAGGACACTGACCTTGAAATCAGAAGGCCTTTGCTCTAGTCTTGGCACTCTCCAGCATCATGTGTGACCTTAGACAAGCCCCTTCAGTTCTCTGACCTTCTGTGTCCTTGTCTGTAAGATGTGACATGAGGGAGTTAGACTAGATGATCTCAAAAGCCTTTTCTAGATTTAACTGTAGGCTACATGATTTGTCAGACTTTGGAAACTGAATGCCAAGTTCCTACAAGTATGATCCTAGGAATCTGATAGAGAACTGACTTCAAAGTCAAGTCCAACTTCTGACAAATGCTTGCTATATGACCCTGAGCAAGTCACTTAACTCTTCAGCGCTCTAATGGATACATCTAAGCTATTAATAACCATGTGAAAAAATATTCCTTATCACAATAACTAGAGAAGTACAAGTTAAATTCACTCAGATTCTACCACAAAACTGTTAGATTGGCAAAGTAGCCAAAAAAGGAAAATATATTGATGCGCTGTTGATGGAGTTATGAATTGGTCCAGTCATTCTGAAAAGCAACTTGGAATTCTGCTCAAAAAGTAACTAAATTCACAGATGTCACTACTTCACATGCTTCTAAAGAAAAAGGAAAAGGATTCATATGAAAATATTTGTAGCAACTCTTTTAATGGTGGTAAAGAATTGGAAACTAGGTGGATTTCCACCACCTAAGGAATCTTCTAAGACTAAATTACAGAGAAGACACTGAAATGCATTGGTAGAGAGAATTTCCTCAACTGGTCCAGATACCAATAAAATCACAAATCTAGCCCCTATCTCTTATCCTCTACTTAAACAAGTTCATACCCACAGGGGCTGGAGCACTACGGTAATAACCCAGACAGGATGACCTGAGAGGCAGAAACATCAAGGGCACATGAATGATGATATCAAATGGAAAAGGAAATGGAACAGCTTGATGAATTCCAAAGGAGTGAATTGTGCTTTTATCCCTATTTAACCTTTACCAACCACATCTGTGATATTGTCCATTAAAGAGTTCAATGCCGGCAGCCACACACTAGAAGTGTTCCTTTTTGGGATCATCTTTGACATGTAATAGTAACCTTTCATTGTAATTGTTTGCTAGCTAAACTGTAGGTGACTAGTCCATGCTTTACAGGGTCAGCTATTGGAGTTTGATGACTATTTTTCACTATTTCTGCTATGGATGTTTCCCTTTCTCTTAGACCCTTAAGAAAAGATAATAGGAATCTATCTAGGTAAAACCCTTTTAGTTACACACCCAGACCAGCTGACCAGGAATACTGGCCAAGGGTCACATAAACCCAAAGGCATTGCTCATGAAAGAACAAAGCAATGAGGTGGCCAGGCAATGAGTTAGTCCGTGGGAAACCAGGGAAGAGGGCAAAGGTGAAAAGATGTCATTATTAGCTAGAAGGTCCAGAGTACCTGGGCAGTGTACAGAGACTAACGGGGACATAGCAGAGCACTCTGAAATCTTTGATGCTAGAACTCTGACAGCTATCAGAGATCTTCTGCAGCTTTTAATCTAGAGAAGCCCAGATCATCTATTCTGTCCCACTCTACCTGACTGGCCCCTTAGATGTGAAAAAACTCTTACTGATTTTTCACCAAGTTCCCTGGCTTTTGATATCTGCTGACAGGAGCACCTTCTCTGGAAGGATAACTGGATGGATGGATTGCCTAAGCAGTCTTGAAGGGAATCCAAAAGCCCAGGAGCATTTGGCTTTTCTTTACTGCTATTTTCCTCTGAGTGATAGCTAGGGTCCTTGGACACAAGGATTCTTTAACAAATAATAATAATAATAAACAAACTATTTTGGAGAAAGATTTCTTGGGCTATAGGCTACTTGATTTGTCAGACTTTGGAAATTGAATGCCAAGTTCCTACAAGTATAATATGAGATTTCCTTAGGGAAAATATGGTCACAGCAACCATCTTCACCTAAATTTTTATTTACTCTGGGCTCAGCCAATATGCTTCATGTGGAGTTAAGATCGCATACAATACAATGAATGAGCTTAAACAGAAAGGGTAACATAAACAAATTAGAGGAGCAAGGAAGAATATATCTTTCAGACCTATGGATAGAGGGAAAGTTCATAACCAAAGGATAAAGAAAGTCACAGAAGATATAATAAACAATTTTGTTTATATAAAATCAAATATACATAAATATATAAAACACAAAAAATCTAAAATATATATTTAAAAGTTTTGCACAAAAAAACCAATCCAACTAAAATTAGAAGGGAAGTAGGTAAACAATTTTAAAAAAATCTTTTCAGCAAGTTATTTCAGATAAAGGTCTCATTTCTAAGACACACATGTGGAACTGATTCAAATTTATAAGAATAAGAGCCATTCCCCAATTGATAGTCAAAGGAGATGAATTAACATGACTATTAATAGCCGTATGAAAAAATATTCCAACTCAAGAATAACTAGAGGAGTACAAATTAAAGTCACTCTGAAGTGCCGCTACATACCCGTCAGATTGGCAAAGTGGTACCAAAAAAAAAAAAACCTCCTAGAGGGGTTATGAGAAAACCAATATATTGGTGTGCTGTTGATAGAGTTATAAAATTGCCTAGCCATTCTGGAAAGCAACTTGGAACTCTGCCCAAAAAGTAACTAAACTCACAGATATCACTACTAGGTCTGTACTTCCAAAGAAAGGGAAAGGGCCCATATGTATGAAAATATTTCTAGCAACTCTTTTTGTGGTGGTAAAAAAAAAAAAACAAAACCGGAAACTAAAGGAGATTTTTACCAACTAGGGAATGACTGAATAAATTATGGCATATGAATATAATAGCATACTATAATGCAAAAAGAGATGATACAAAGAACTGTTTCAGAGAAATCCAGGGAGACTTGTGTGAACTGATGCAAAGTGAAGTGAGCAGAACCAGGAGAATAATTTATACTATAGCAGCAATGTTGTAAAGAAAAACAGCTTTGAAAGACTTATGAACTCTGACTGACACAATGATCAACCATGATTCCAGAGGACCCAAAATGAAACTAAGAGGTGACAGATTCATAATACAGAGAGACATAAATATTTTAATGTAGTCATTTGTTTTTACTTGATTGTGCATATTTGATGCAAGATTTGATTTTCAAGATTTTTTTAATGGGAGGGGAAGATTAGAGGGAAAGAAAAAAGATTTTGGGTTTGTTAAAAAATAAAATTTAATTCAAAAAAGACGTGTGGAATTAACATTACATTCATGAATGTAAACGGGACAAAGACATCCTTAAAACATAACAAAATGTATTAAAAAAAAAAAAGCAGAATCTAACTTTAGGTTGTTTACAAGAAATATACTTGAAACAAAAAGATTCACACACAGTTAAATTGAGAAGCTAGAGCAGAATTTATTATATTTTAGGGGATTTTTTTTTAAATGAGAGGGTAGCAAAATATTTTCTAAAATGAGGCAACAATAAAAGACATATTTAAAGGGAAAAAAATCAGTCCTATTGTGCTTAAAGGCCCCATAAATAATGAAATAATGGCAATCATATATATAATCAAATAATGACATACACACACATACGTATACGTAGAGAAAGGAGTGGAGGAAAGAGAGAGAGAGGGAAGAAAGGAAAGAAGGAAGGAAGGAAAAAATATAATGAACAAACCAGAACTGAACTCTCAAAGAAAAAAGCCCCAGGGTTTGGTGATTTTCTATCAAAATTTGGTGAATTCCATCAAATTTTCAAAAAACAATTAGTTCTAATATTCATTAACTTTTTAAAAAACTAAGAAAAGAAGAGAAGCTACAAATTCCTTCTATGATACAAGTGTGTTCTCAATACCTGAGCCAGACAGAAGTAAAACAGAAAAAGAAAACTATAGACTAACATTTCTAATGGAAATTCAAGTAAAAATAGTAAACAACATATTAGCAAAGCGGCTATAATAACATGTTAAAGAAATTGTATGTGAAGACTAGGTTGGATTTTTACCATGAATGCAGGATTGGTTCAATATTGGGAAAACTATAAACATGGTAGATGATATTAATGAGAAAAATATTTTAAATTATATTATAATGTCCACACATCCAAAAAATAAAATTCTCTTCTATATTAAAAACATTAAAGAGCATAGGATTCAGTAAATTTTTACCTCATATGGAGAACTATGTTTATATAAAATCAAGAGCCAGCATTATGTCTAATGAAGAAATTATAGAGATTTTCCAATAAGATTAAGGGTAAAGCAAAGATCTGCATTATCACCACTATTTGTAAAAGTTATGGAAATGCTAACTATAGCAACCAGACAAGAAAAATTGAGGAAATCAGAATAGGACAATAAGAAATGAAATGGTTGATTTTTGTAGATGATATGTCTTAGCAAGTACCAGAGAGCTAGCTGAAAATTAGCTAAAACAATAATAGTTTCAGGAAAATATTAATTTAGTATTATAACAAGCCAATGAGCAGTTTGGAACTATGCCCCAAAAGTCACCAACTCTATGCATGCTTTAATCCAGAGAGACCATTGATATGTCATTCAAAAGAAATAAATGAAAGAGGAAAAGAACCTATATGTAAGTACACTCACACACACACACACACACACACACACACACACACACACACACACTACTTTTTGTTGTAGCAAACAGCTAGAAACCAAAAGGGTGCCCACTAATTAAGCAAATGGCTCAACAAATTATACTGTATGAATATAATGGAATATTATTTTACTCTAAGAAATAACAAAAGACAGCCTGGAAAGAGAAGAAACCTGAAAAACCTGTAGGAACTGATGCACAGTCTAAGAAGAAAAAAAAATGTCGAAAGGTTCTAAAACTCTGAATGATGAAATGACTAACTATATCTGCAGAAAACCAATAAACATGCTTCTTCATAACAGAAAAAATGGACTAGATGTGAAAAACAAGACATATATTTTCAGTCATGATCAACGTATGGATTGTTTTTTCTTCATTATCTTTGTTACAAGGGAGGATTCAGGGGAGTGGGTAGAAAAGAAAGGGCCGAGTAATGATGACCAAAAAAATAAAAATAAAGAGCATCAGTGAAAATGTACAGAAAAGAACAGAAAATGTTCAGAGTGATACAAACAAGCAACTTTGAAATATGTATGATGAGTGTATTATATACTTGAAAACTGTTTATAGAGGAGACTAGTGATTTCATATATAGTCCCTTTTTCCTGTTCTTTTTAAATGAAACTGTTCATGTTTGTTTATGTTTGTCAAGCTCAGAATAGCAAAAAAAATGTTAATTTAAATATT
Organism: Pseudochirops cupreus; assembly: GCA_028627135.1. Taxonomy (NCBI): domain Eukaryota; kingdom Metazoa; phylum Chordata; class Mammalia; order Diprotodontia; family Pseudocheiridae; genus Pseudochirops; species Pseudochirops cupreus. Next base: position 464,622,507 of record CM053582.1, on the reverse strand, counting down.
TTTAGAATCACAAATAACATTTAAAATGAGAATACTGCACGCAAGAGAAATCACATTTAAACTGCTCATGTGCTAGGAAAAATGAGAGTGATAGATTCATGCTAAAGTAAAAAGAGACTAATAATGGCAGGAGGGGGACTAGATGCCAGACGTAAAGAAAGGAACACAGAGGCAAAAAAGGAACAGATAAAACAGAGTTTAAAGAAACCAATGAACTTCACAATGCTTTAAACTTCTCAAGTTTTAAACTTATGTGCCTTGGTTTCCTCATCTGCAAAATAATGCAATTGGATGAAATGATCTCTAAGAACTTTTCTTCCAGCTTCAAAATTATATTATTCCATGGTTTTTACAATTCTATATTTCCTCATTCCGCTCAATAGAATATAGGAAATTCTGAGTTTGTTTTTACAAAAAAAAAATCATATTCTTTTCTAAGTTTAGATTTAATTTTTACAGATCCATTATCAATTTTAAAAATTAAAAGTTAATATATAAACTTGCCTAACCTTTGCCTACTTCACTTTCCTCATCTTTAAAATGGGGATAATAGCACCTACCTCCCGGGGTTGTTGTGAAGATAAATGAGAGAGTATTCATGAAGCACTTCGTATCATTAAAATGCTATATAAATGCTAGCTATTATCTTTTTAAATATGGCAATAAGGTATCATCAGTATATATTAATAATATTTGCTAAACATCAGCTAGGAATATAGCACTAAATGCCTGGTCTTGCTTGAAGTGATAAGGAATATCTTATCTATGCACTCTCCTGACGTGACCTCTTCAAGAAGAGCTTCCTGACCAGCAGTCTTCTCACTCTGGAGATACATCCTCTCTGAGGCCTCTTCTGTTCGGTGAGCTCCTAATTTGGTTCACCCTTTTATGAGGGGCCTCACCTATGTTCACTTCACTTATAGGCCCATGCATAGGACTTTTCTACTTCTTCACCTGTTTTATCTCCATTTTCAATTCCCCTTTATGCTTTGCCTTCCCTATCAAAGTATAGGCTGCCTGAAGACAGAGACTGCTTCATTTGCTGTATTTATATACCTAAGACTGAGTATAGTGACTGGCATAGAGTAATCACTTAATAAATGCTTTATCCATATATCTATGTAAGTACAATAAAGTCCCTGCCCTAATGGAACTTATAATCTATCTGGTAAGCATAAAACATTACTTTTTAAGGGCTGTGAAGTTGGTACAGTTGTTCGCATACTCCGTTTTTTCTCCAAATATAGTCTTTTAGAAGTTAACCTTACTTCTTCAGCCAAATGTTTTCTGTTCCCTTAGATATTACAAGGCCTGGAATCATGACCATAAAAACACTTTCCTGCCATCTTTAGCCTTGATATTTGAGAGTTGGCTGGTTTATGGACGTAAAATCTTTACTGAGTTTGTTTAAGTTTGGTGAGAGTGTTATAAGAGAAAAAGCATGACTGGAGATTTGCTTTTCTTAGGTGTAATCAGTGTTCAATTGCTCATGTCTTATAGTCTGAGAAAAAAATGATGTAAAACCCTATGTCAAATTCCTATCTCTTATTCTCTTTGATTGGAGAAAAAAGTTCTAGCAAATTTTTCTTAAGATGTCTTCCTAAACCAAAACTAATAGAAAAGGAAGAATAAAAGACAAAAATGTTGTGTGGTGACCAGTAGCCACTTGCCATCTTCTGAAGTTATTAAGTAGAAGGAAGTAGAAATGTTTTCTGGAGCTGATACCCCATTTGTTTTCTATTCATATGTAAAACTGTGGGAAACAGATAGGGTGAGGGAAAGCTTTTCAATCTAAGAATAAATCCTTTTTTCCTCAGCTTCCTTTCTATGTTCCTGCCATTTCACTGTCAATACTGTTTCCCTTTTAGAATGCAAGTTCCTTGAAGGCAGGCACTGTTAACACTTTTTCTTTCTGTTCCCAGTGATTAGTACCCTGGATGGCAGGTAGTGAAGTACTTAATAAATGCTTGCTGAGCTAATTACTTTTCCTTCTCTGTTCCTTCCCTATTTCTCTGCCCCCAATCCTTACATTTTTGTTCCTTTCGTCTCCCATCTTAATGGGCAGTCAGAGTCTTTTTGTTCTGACAGTAAGGTCTCCCAGTAGCTTTCTCAAACTACCTGCCACTGCTCTGAGAAATATCTGAAAGCTTTGGTGATTCGGCATTGAATGAAAAACAAATAGGGCAGAATAGAAGCCATATAAGCAAGTGGAGTTTCAAAACCTATGTACAAAATGACCAACTGTCCTAAGGTTCTTTTATCAACATCAAAAAATGTAGGAAGATTGCAGGCAACTTGTTTAGCTTGCCTCAAGTCACTGATCATGGCATAGCTCTTGGTTCATATCCTGGCCTTTCTAGACAGAGCTCTAGGAGCAAGAATAAAGAAGGGGAAAGGAGGGTAGGAAGGAGTGGAATATGGCTTTTTAACTAGTGGAGGAAGCCAAGGTAAGGGATTTTAAATGGAAACTAAATATAAAACTTGAGAAGAGAGGTTGGGGAAATGGCACTCTACTTCCTAAAACCCATGCCTTCCCCCTATTCTGGCTGCTTTGACAGGACTGTGAGCTAGATAGTGTATACCTCTTATGGAGGTGTGAAAGTAGTAGAGCCTCAGATCCCTGGACCACTTCAAATTTGCACAATACTTGAGGAAAGAAACAAAATTAAATGCATGTACCTAATGGGAAGAGAGCTAGAGATTAGGGGATGGAAATAAGTTAACTTAGAAATGAAGCCATGAACTTAATATTCCTGCTTGTTTGACCAATACTTCCTTTAGAAAGGATCAACATTGGGTAGGTTTTTTGACTCCAAACTTGTCACTCTTTCTATACAATCAATGTGTAGTTAATATATAACGATTACTAGAATAGTTAGGAAAAACTTCCTAGAGGTGACAAGGTTTGAGCTAAGGTATTGAAGGATGGGTGAGATTTATGTGGTCTGAAGGATGGGAGAAGCCATTGTCAGGTGTGGCCATGGAAACTGTGAGTAAAGATGAAGAGCTGGGAATATATAACATCTTCAAGGGAAAATAGTAATCCAGACTTTCTGGAGCACTGGGTTCATGTTGGTGAGTAGGGTTAAATTGAATATATTTGGAGAGGTAGGTTGGGTCAGATTTTGGAGGGGCTTGAATCTAGCTAAGGATAAAGAGTAAAAATCTAGCTGAGGAAGCAAACTTTATGGATAGAGAGATGGCTTCTTAGTCAGGAAGGCCTGAATTTAAGTCTGACATATACTGGCTTAACTTCTTAATGCTCTAGGCAACTCTTTAAAACTATGAACCACAGACAACTTAACAACGTGAATTGGAGATTCAAGGAATTTCCTCACCTGGGAGTTCCTATACCAAAGAAATCACAGACACACCTTTGGAAATGAATGAAAATTCATTTAAAGAAAGAAATAAAGAAGACTCATTCACTATTTCTCTTGCCTTCCTCACTTAAAATGCAGAGTATTGGAGAGTTTGTAGTTGGTTGTTTTCTCTTTAAATTTGTGTGTGTGAGGGGGGGAAGAAATCTATTCCAACAATCCATTAAACAGAATAATTTTGCTATACTTTGCTTTAGGAGAAAATGGCAAATGGAAGAAAAAAATAGTAAAATCAAGACTATAGAATTGGAAGGGCTCTTAGAACTCCATTTAGTACCTAAACAGAAATCCTTTCAGTAACATTACTGGCACATAATTACTGGCACGACCTATAGCTTGCTTAAAACATCTCCAGAGAGGAAGTATCCACTCTCTCCTGAGGCAATTCAGTCTACTTCTCCTTAGCACTAATTCCTAATACTATAGACTTAAATCTGGAAAGGACATTGGAGGTCAAGTCCAGCCCCCTTATTTTAAAAAATCTAAATTTTGGAGTGCCTACATACTTGTCCAAAATCCCACAGTTGGTAAATGGCTGAGAGAGTTTCTGAACTAAGGTTCTTCCTTATTCCAGGGCCTCCCCTACCTAAATACCTCAATTGTTAAGTAATTTTTTTTCCTGACATTCTTTTCTTTTCTTGTCTTTCCTTCTTTTTTTTTTTTCATTTTCACCTAATGCTATGTACTCTGCTTTCTGGAGCCAAGCAGAAACTTAACTTCTCCACTACCTGACCTCAAGGGCAGTTACTGAGTCTCATTACCAGTTATTACCAAGATTAACACCCCCAGCTTCTTCAGTTGATCCTCATTTGGCATAATTTGTGAGGACCCTCACCATCTAGATCTCCCTTTCTGAATGCTTGTCCATGTCCTTCTAAAAATGTAATGCCCAGAAATGAACGTGACACAATTGATGGGATATCTGACAGGTATTCATTAAAAACACACATACTAAACAACAACAGAAGCCAAACACCTTCTAGGAGATTGCCAATGTGTAGCACATATTCAATCCAATGTCCCTCAGGTACTATATATAGCTTGAGTGTATACTGAAAGGTTTTCAGGATGATTGCCCTGAAACCCTAAAAGGTCCTTTAGCCATCCAAACAGAGATTCAATTATTTTTATGGTGTTCCATTCATCAAAGCAGGAAAGTGAATCCTTTGGTAGCATTTTTAGCAGAGGATTGAAACCTAAAGACATTTCTGTTTGACTTTAAATTAAGTAGAAGATTCAATGATTTATAATGCACTCTTCACTGAGCATTCCAGTTAATTGAGACTTACAGTATTTTGAAAATAGTTGTTTGAAGTCAAATGGATGTTTTTCACTCCCTAAATCAATTTGGATGGGTGAGCATAGTCCTACTTTAAAAAAAAAAAAGAGTCTGGGAAGCAGCTAGGTGGTGCATTGAATAGAGCATCAGCCCTGCAGTCAGGAGGTATCTGAGTTCAAATGTGTCCTCAGACACTTGATACACTAGCTGTGTGACCTTGGGTAAGTCACTTAATCCCAATTGCCTCAAATTCCCCCCTCCAAAAATAAAAAGTCTCAGGAAAAAGGAAAATGTCAGCAAACAGAAAAAAAGACACAACACCATCATCTTGTCTCTGTCTTAGATGTATTGTGGTACTAGATAAGGCAAGGAGAGAATACCAAATATCATATACAGCAACTTAATATTAAGGTTTTGGGGAACATTCCTCCAGTGTTTCTGTCTTAGTTGTCTAAGCAACCAATCAATTAATCAATATTTACTGAATAAGTGAATGACATTGTATCAATCGATTGAAAGCTTTTCGTGTACAAGGCAAGGTTCTAAGGAAAAGGATTTTGGAATCAAAACAAAACAAAACAAAAAGACAGGATCCCCACCTTAACTGCTGCATTACAGCTGAAGGGAGAACACTTGTACATACTAAGAAATTGTTGTTATTGTTTGTCTTTTGTTCTCAAAAAGGACCATGTGGGGAAATAGCTATCCAGAAAAGGCAGTAAGTCTATGAGAGGAGCTGGTGGAGCAGTAAAGATAGCAAGTGTAGGTCAGAGGCATTAGAGTCTGTTTCAGGCTGCTTTGGTCAAGAAAGCCTTCAAAAAAATAGGTGGAATCTAAACAGAGCCTTTCTGTTTTGAGGAGGAAGCCTCCTCTGTTGAAAGTTTCCAAATGATCTTGTAAAATTAACAGAACAGCAACATGCCCAGGAGCCTCTTCTGAGAAAACACTTTAGAAGACTGGGTTGAATGCTCTCCTGAGGCACTTTGCCTTTAACAGTAAGAGTCAAACATTGCTCTCTTTGTGCTGATGGGGGAAAAAAAGAAATCTGGGATTGTCACACTATGAGGCCTTTCTCTCAACTCCCTTAGACATCTTGCAGAAAACAGGCGTGTGCCATCTTGCTGAAAAGTCATGTGCTTTGTAGCAATAGCATGGTGAGACTTTAAAGTCAGCAGAGACTTAAACTAAACTCTTATCGAATTCTGTATTGCCTACCCTTGCTAAACTCCATCTGGAGTGCTGTGTCAGTTCTAGAGGCCACATTTTAGGAGGGGTGATGAGAAGTTGGGGAGTGTCCAGAGGAAGGCAATCATGATGACCATATGAGGATTGATTGAAAGAACTGAAGACTTGAAGAGGAGATGACAGTTGACTTTGTGTATTTGATGGGCCCTCAAATGGAAGGAGATCTGGATGTTTTCTTTTGTTGCTCAATCATGACAGACTCTGCATGAATCCATGGACTTTTGTCCATGGAGTTTTCTTGGTAAAGATACTGGCAGGGTTTTGTGGTGGCAAAAAACTGGAAATTCAGGGGATGTCCATCAATTGGGGAATGGCTAAACAAGTTGTGGTATATGAATGTAATGGAATACTATTGTGCTATAAGAAATGGGGAGGGGATGGGCTTCATAGAGGAGACATGGAGAGGCTTACACAAACTGATGCTAAGTGAGAAGAGCAGAACCAGGAAAAATTTGTACACAATCACAGACACATCGTATATGTGATGACCAACTTTGATAAACTGGCCTCTTCTCACCAATGAACAAGTTATAAGACAACTCTACAAGTCCCAGGATGGAAAGAGATATCTACATTCAGAGAAAGATCTAGAAAGAACAGAGTTTAAGTGGAGACTGAAGCAATCTACATGCTATCGCTCTTTTTCATGTTTGGTTTTCTTTCTTTTTTCCCGTTGTTCACTCCATTGGTTACAACCCTTCTATACAACCAGGCTAATGTCCAAGGTGAAAGTATTTGCAGATCCTATACTTGACTGCATGCCGCCATGGGGGTTGGGGGTGAGGGAGGGAGAAAATTTGCAACTCAAGGGATTGTGGAACTGAATCTTGTAAACTAAAAGCAAATAAACAAATCAATTAAAAAAAAAGATACTGGAGGGGTTTGCCATTTTCTTCTCCAGCTCGGGTTTGTTCTACTTGGCCTCAAGGAGCAGAGCTAGGAGCAATCAATGGAAGTGGCAAATATGCAAATTTAGACTTGATTTAAGGAAAAGCTTCTAAACTAAGTGGAGTTCCTTAAACTGAATGGATTGCCTGAGGAAGTAAAGGATTATCCTTTACTGCAGGCCTTTAGGTGCCGGTTAGAAAATAGATGGTAACTGAGACCCCTTAGAATTCGGAAACTCTCCAATTCTTTATTCCTTTAGAGCCAGACCTATTTAGAGGGGGAAGAATTATAAATGATTCCTGTCCATTTAAAAATCTCGCTCACTAGTGGTCTATTACAGTTCCTGAGATTCCTTCAGGAATTTAAAACCATTAGAGCTTCACTCCTTTGAGCAAATAAAAATTTCTCCTATTAAAATACAAAATTTCCCAAGAGCATTAACACCTGAAGGCACCTTAGATCATTTGTTCCTTTAAAAAAAAAGTGTATGTTTTGAACTTAAATACAAAAAGACCCAAAAAAGAAAGAATATTTTCATATCACAGCACAACATAAAAAGAGGATTCAATATAAAGCCATGAATTTCCATTTCACACTGTTTGCTTTTTTGAAAAACTATGTAATAAATACTACATATCATTTTCAACGCTACCCTGCTTTTCAGTGCTTCCTTCTGAGTTTTCTTTTGTTCTCTTCTATATACTTTTTTCTCCCTCTCCACTTCACCCTAAAGAAGGCTACAAATATGTATTTATAAATATATATATATATATACACAAACACATGTATATACACACACATACATATATCTATCTCTATACATACATACATACACACCCATATACGTGTAAAAGTGTGCTATCCATACTTCATTTCTCTGTTCTTTCTCTGAATGTGGATAGTATCTTCATAGTTCCTTTGTAGTTATTGTAGTTATGATACTCAAAATGACTTAATCATTCAAAGTTGTTCTTAGAACGATATTGCTGTTACTGCGGACAACGTTCCCTTAGTTCTGCTTCGTGTGAAGGATTTTGTCAGACTTTTCAAGGGACAGCCAACGGAGAGATCAGATCTCTGAAGGATGTTTCATAATGCTTTGGGATGGGGGTGGAAGTCAGGCAAAGGAAGAGAAGCTAGAGGATACCAGAAAAAAACAGTCTTGCCTAAGCTTGGTTTTCAATTCCAGGTAATAGGGACTGGCCAATAAGCCCAGTCCTTATGAACCTATAAAGAGCACAACAGCAAATTGATATGATTTTCGAGGGGATTGTGGGTGGAAAGATCACAATTTCAAGGGTTCCATGTCAGGCAGTTTATTATCACATGCAAGCCTCTGGCTTCACAGCCCTTCAGTCCTACCTACAAGCACAGCCAGTGGTGAGCGCATAGAGAGATGCAATCTCTGCTTGAGGACACAACTCTGAATCTGTGCCCTTTTATCTTAGGGTTTTTGCTGGGCAGATTGACGGGGACCAAACTGGAATGGGACCAAAGGGGTAGTCATTCCTTTTTTTCCCCTTAGGTGAAAGAATTAGAGATTACAACCTTGCGAGTTTCAAAAGATCAGGAGAACAAGTTGTCCTGGCATCCAGGCATGCTGGACTCTGGGATTCTCAGTATTTTAGGAGTCCATTCCATTCTGGGTTTTGTAGTCAGCCAGTCAATTGTGCCTTGGACTGCAACCCTTTCTATATCTGGTGGGACCAGCGCAGTGAAGAAAGTGTGCCAAGTCTGAGGCCCCTCTTCCCAGAGACTGAGGTAGTATAGTGGAGAATGTGCCCTTGAAGTGATAAGGGAAAATGTCTATACTTTTGTTATTACTGTATCTTTAAAACAAAAATTAATTTTGAAATTTTGAAAAAAATTGAAAAATCCAATTGTTTGTTAAGTGATTAAAGAGAACTGGGGTGCTGGTCACATGTGGGATCTTGAACTGTTAGCATTAAAGAATAAACAATCCAATCCTTTAGGATAACTCTATAACCCTAAGGGAGATATGTAGCAACCTGGCTCTGGGACAGTGAGGCCAAAACACATTTGCTACCTTTATAAGTGGAAAAAATAGCTGTTTCTTGACATTAGGAATATACCTAAAACCTAGCCTAAACTAAATATTCAGTATGTTGACTTTTAAGTACTTTGGAATTGATTTAGAGCAATGTCACCATAACTGTACTGTTAATGAAAAAAGGGGAAGACTCTGTATGACTAGCAATGAGAGTACTGTTAACACTAAAAAACAATCTTAACCCCATGTCCTCTGATTTACAGTTCACTCAGACACTTTTCTCTGCGCAAACATTGACTGTAGGAGCAATAGTTCATCTTTAGGAATGAGCACATGATTTTGTGGCATGGGATGACAAGATAAAGGAAAATTCCTGAATGGGAGGGTTTAAATTACAAACCCAGGTAAAAGCCAAACAAAAACAAAAACAAAAAAACACCTCATGTGGGTCCTAGAAAGGACTGTTGTTAGAAATAGACATTAAAGTGCCATTAGTTAGATTTTGTGGTTTGTAAATCCATTCTCTTTTGAAGGGAGGCATAGAACAGCGGCCAGAAAACTGGGAGTCAGAGGAGCTGAGTTCTTTTTCCCAGTTTGTCAAGCTGTATGACCATATATAAGTCATTTAACCTCTTTGACAATTGGTTTCCTTGCCTGTCAAATAGGGATGATATTGATCATACTTACGGACCTCGGCGTGATCAAGTGATAGGACTTTCTGAAACAATCCTTGTTTTTAAGGAATGTACATTCTAGAAGGGAAACCACAATTAAATACAAAATTTATTGAGAGGCAGCCCACAACAAGCATTTATTAGGCAGTGTGTTAAGTACTCTGTTAATGAATGAGGTGATGATATTGATGGCCATTAGCTTTCAATATAGTTCTACCACCCAGTCATGCTGTTCTATCACTTATGACAGGCAGATACGGTCAAGACAAAGACAGAAGAAATAATTGGAAAGCATTTCTGTGATCAATAGTTACAAAAGAAACAAGAGGAAGTATAAATGACCTCCTATCATGTATAGCTTTCTGGGTGGACAAAGACGCCTTAAAACGCTTATACTCTATTTTTAAAAAATGTTGCCCATCTACGGTGGAAGATGTTTTCTAGTTTTTCAAATGAAAAAAAATCACTATAAACAGACAAATGTCATCAACGCAGAATTCTGACTTGGGGGTTTCTTTCCACCTTAGACAATGATTTTTCTTAATTAGAAGTAAAAGACATTAAGTTACTTGAGTCTGCCACCTCCAACCCATATGACGTTGAAGCAAGTCACTTTAACCTCTTTGGGCCTCAGTTTCTCCTTCTGTAAAATGAGAGGGATGGAATAGATGGTCTTTAAGGTGCCTTCTAGTTCTGGATCTATAGTCTCAGGAGCCACAACCCTACCCCCTCATGGAGTTATTTCTCTACTGTTGCTAAGTCACCAGAGTACACTCCTGACCCAAGTTCCATTGTTACCGAATGATTTGGGCATGTAATTCTTGTCTCCCTACCAAAAAGCATTAGCAACCTGATAGCAGGGCCTGTATTCTATCCATGCTTTAAAGCAGTGATATCAAACTCAAATAGAAAAGAGAACACTAAACCATAAATAAGAATCTCTGTGGGTCAAAGATTTACTTAGAAAACCACATGTTAACATTGTCTACTCTATTTTAAGTATTTCCCAATTACATTTTAAGTCAGTGGTTCTCAACCTTCCTAATGCCATGACCCTTTAATACTCGCATGGGGGCATATCTGCATGTGGGCGGCCCCGCCTGGAGACGATAGAGGAGTGGTGTCTCAGTTCCTAAGACCATCAGAAATATGTGTTTTCCCACGGTCTTAGGCCACGCGACCCCTGTGAAAGAGTCGTTCCACCCCCAAAGGGGTTGTGACCCACAGGTTGAGAACCGCTTTTCAAGCTGTTCAGTAAGTGCTGTTCAGGCAGCACTCGGAAGTGTTATGTGAACCTCAGTTTCAGAGCACTGACTTTAACTACAGGCAGAGAAGATGAGAGCTTAATTCCAAGATAGAAACGTCATCCCTTTTGCTCATACTTTCTGGACAGCAGGTTTGGCAAGGAAAAGAGCTTTAAATACCTGAATGGGATGAGAGTGGGTGTCACCAGGAAGGGACAAAAGAACAGAAATGGAGAGGCTCTGAGAAATGAAAAACAATTTTGCATAAGACTGGCACTGTTTTTCTATCTATTCTAGAGCAGGGGTGGGGAACCTGAGGCTTCAAGGTCCTCTAGGTCCTCAAGTGCAGTCCTTTGACTGAATCCAAACTTCGCAGAACAAATCTCCTTAATGCAAGGATTTCTTCTGTAAAACTTGTACTTAGTCAAAGGGTCACACTTGAGGACCTACAAGGTTCTAGAGAACCTAGCACAGTCCTGGGTTCCCAGGGTAGAGCTCAATAAGGATCTGCTGAATTTAATAGCTCATGTGGCAGTGCTCCTCTTACAAATAGATTGTTTTCAGAAAGTTAGTCTTTAGGGTTAATTTTTTTTTCTTTTTTAGGCTCAGAAAACTCTTTCCTATTAAAAAAGTTATCAATATTTAGGTCCCCAAGACAATCCATAACAGCCTGTTTAGCCCATAATGTGATGGAATTATAGTACCAATAGGACTATTTCAGCTATATTATGGGTTTAATAGATTTTTGCCAATTATTATGAAAACATACCCACAGTATTGCTTTCTTAGAGAAAATGAGGTCCCTTGAATGGATTGGGCAGAGAACATGATGACCCTGGGAACTCATCCTTTCCAATCCCTTTCACTGCCCACTCCTTTCCTCTCCCTCCTGTGGCTGCCGTCTGGGTAAATAGTAGTCACAGGAATGCATCTTCCTCTCTCCCCGCAGCTGTGGCTGTGTGTTAAGAAGGGAACACAGGGGCTCGGGGAGCACTTCTTGATTTCTGTAGGGAGCCTGTCTCTGCCACCAGTTTGGAACAAGCCCCTGGTTTGATGTAAGGAACATTCATAAGACCAGTAATGTCAATACGGAGTACTGTATTTACTTCAGATATGTTTATTATGTCTTTGCTTGTTTGCAGGTAAATTCCCTCAGTAGAATATAAGCTCCTTAAGGGCAGGGACATTTTTACTTTTTATTTTTGCATCCCTAATGTCTAGCAATGTGCCTAACACATAATAGGTATCAAGTAAACACTTGTTGAACTGAATAGACTTGTCAGGAGATACATGGCATTTACCATATTCTATGTTATGCTAGTTCTCTCTGTATATATTCAAGTCTCCTATAAAAGTATGAGTGGACTGCTCTTATTCATTTTTGTATCACTCTATCTTCCACATAGTAGGAACTCAAAGAACGGTTATTATACTAAATAGAATTTAAAACACCCATTAAAATCAATGAAGGCTAATGGTGAGGATGTCCTGACATATTAATGTACTAAAGCTCTGGGGGTCATTGACAGTAGGCAGTTGACAAGGATAATTTTTATTACTGAAATTACTTTAGCCAACTTAGGATTGATTTCATGCATGGGGTGGAAAGAATGTTTTTTATTAGTGGTTCATGTGGAGACACAGAAGTAATCAGGGTAACTATGTTTGCTTAGGACTTTTAGAGTTCTTTCAGAGAGAGGGAGAGAACAAGAAAAATTTTAAATGTACTCAGGAGAAAAAAATGACTTTTTTTGCTTCCTCTGTCCATTTATCTTGATGTGGGCATGTGTGACCACTTTACAGTATAGGACATGAGTTAAAGACTCATGGTGATTTATGGATTTTTTTTTTTTCTAATCACTGTTGAAGTAATGGAGGTCTAAGAATCTGTTATTATCTAAAAACTGATCCCTAATCTTATTTATCTGACCACTCAAAAGTTTTCCTTTATTTTTTGTGATTAAAAAAAAATCTGTTTTAAAAAGCAATGCAAATTAATGAGCTAATAAAATAAACACTAAATCTGTGTCTACAAAATTAATATGAAGTAGAAAATTAAGATAACTGTCCAGATAATACATTCCTGCCATGAATTTGTCTTTTTACCTGAATTTTTTGAATGTTTGCCCCATAAACTCATTTTTTTTTGACCCAAAGAATTCAGAAAATTGCTTCAATTCTTCATTTCCCAACCTCCCAATGGAAATGACATTAGCTGACAACTGACTATGGTTGCCAAAATGTGTTCCTTAAGCTAGAAGTATGGGAAGGTTCTATGAAAGTTCCAGCCTCTGGTAGATTGGAAATAATGCTAGAATTGGAGATTGAGTCAAATCCTTAACTTCCTATTTACTACCCATATGATCTTGACAAATCACTTGACTTTTCTAGGCTTACTTTCCTCATCTCTGAAATAAGAGCATTGGCCTATATGTCCTCTAAGGTCAATTTCCAGCTTTAAATCTATGACTCAATAAACCTAATTCTCTTACCTGTGTGCCAGGGACAGACCACATGAACCTCAAGAAAGTCCAACAAAGTAATGCCTCTCTCCTGCAACATAATAAGGTGGTTTTGCATGGAGACCCTCCTACACCCAAGAACCTAATAAAAGACCTTTGTGAAAAAATTCAAGTTATTCTTTTACTATTTACAATTTTACTTTAAGAGCTGGTTATGATCAGATTCATTCAAATGTGTTTTGAAATGTTCAGAGAAGCCCCCTTTTAAGGAATTTCTTGCAAGAAGAAAGATGTAGGGAGCTAAGTATTTATATGGGACCTACTATGTGCCAGATACTAAGTACCTATTATCTCTCATGATTCTCCCAACAATTCTAAAAGGTAGGTGCTGTTACTCTCCCAATTTGGAGGTGGGGAAACTGAGGCAAATGGAAGTTTGAGTGACTTGCTCAGAGTCACAAAGTTAGTAAATACCTGAGCTAGATTTAAACTAAAGTCTTTAGTGCTCTATCCTCTACACCACCTATCTGCTATAAGAATGGGAAGAAGTTAATTACTACAATATTTTAGCTCTGGAGTTTGGATCAAATGAGTAGAATATTGGTAGCCAGAACAGCTCATGAATAGCAAAAGACCATCAATCATGGGGAATAGCATACTGCAGATGAAAAGGTCCCTCCATCTATGTCCAGGACAGAAGTCCATAATAAGGTTTTTGCTGAAACAAAATGATGCAGAAAAGGTGAGCCGATGAAGGTGAAGAAAAGGCAATTTAGCACCTTCTCTCTACTAAGAATAAACAATGAAGGGGCTTTAACACCCAAGCTGATAAATGGCCATTTATCATTTAAGCAGAACATAATCCCCAAAAGGCTTCTGAAGCTAAGAAAAGAGTTGGGAAAAATTTGATTTGATTTCAATAAGCAGAACGAGAGTCAAATAACAATTATAGAACAGTTGAAATGTAATAGAAGGTACTTAGTTTGTACCTAGGTGTGGGCATTTCTTTTAATCTTGCTTGGAAACATCCACCTAGAGAGCCGAGTCTAGAGGCAGGAAAACCCGAGTTCAAATTTGACCTTAGATACTTATTATAGCTGTGGACCCCAGGCAAGACACTTAACGTCAGTTTCCTTAACTATAAAACTGGAATAATAACAGCACTTACCCCAGGGGGTTGTTGTAAAGATCAAGAGAAAATGTAAAACACCTAGCACTGTGCCTGGCTTGTACGGCGCCATATAAATTCTTGTTCCCTTCCTTGTCCCTATGTATTAGATCTCTCAGTCTGGGATTTTTAATATCTTTTGGACCTGAGTGCAGCTGTCTTTTGGCAAGTGATTTAACCACTCTGAGACTCAGTTTTCCTTACCTGTCAAATGAAGGGCATGGGATAAGATGATCTCTAAAGTTCCTTCTAGTTCTATAGACTATGAACCTCAAGAAACGAAATCATTAATTTTGAACCTCATAACAACCTTTTGACGTAAATTATTTGACTATTCTTCCCATTTTATAGCCGTCAAAACTAAAGCTAAAGAAAGTGATGTGACTTTGCCCAAGGTCACGGAGCAGTCAAATGTCCAAGGCAGGGTCTGATCCGGGGTTTCATGGAATTCAAAGGTGGCACTGCTGGGATCTGGGCTCCAAGTCCAGCTTTCTGTCTACTGTACTTTGTTGTACTCCCTCTTTCATTAGCGAATGCTTTGTGTTTGAGTATGGGAGATGGGCTCCAGGGTCCCCACAACCATCAGTATATTCTTCACTCTGAGGTGGAAGAGTGACTTAGAGAACATTCAAATCCAGTTGTGTGATCCTGGGCAAGTCACTTAACCTCAGTTTTCTCAACTGTAAAATGGAGATAACTGCAGCTACCCGCCAGGGTTGTAGTGAGAATAAAATGATATAATATTTGAAAATGTTTTGCAAACTTTAAAGTTCTACATAAATGTTTATTGTTGTTCATTCATATCCAATTTTTGGTGACCTTGTGGACCACAGCACCCCAATATTGTCCATGGGGTTTTCTTGGCAAAGATACTAAAGTGGTTTGCCATTTCCTTCTCCACTGGATTAAAGCAGACAAGAGGTTAAGTGATTTGCCCAGGGTGGCACAGATACTAAGTGTCTGAAGCTGATTCAAACTCAGGTCTTTTTGACTCCAGGCCCAGTACCCTATCCACCGAGCCACTTAGCTGCCTCCTAAGCAAACAGGTTAAATGATTTTCCCAAGGTCACACAGATAGTAAGGTCTGAGGTCCTTTGAACTCAGGTCTTCTTGATTCCAGGCCTAGTATTCTGTCCACCAAGCCATGTAGCTGCCTCATATGTAAATGTTAGTTATTAAATTATTGTTATTGTTAATGACAAGGCGTCATAGGATCTTGTCATCATTGGTAGACTTAGGAATATCATCTTCTAGGCTTTGGGCAGCACAAACACAGAATACACACAACACCTCAGTAACACCAATATACCACCCCTGCTGAGGCTATTCCCAAAGGAAAGGTGAACAGGACAGGATGAAAATGACACATATGAGGGACATGCCCAAGCTTAAATGCTGGGTCCTGAGTGCTTAGTCACATCCACAAATCTTATCCAGCTCTGCCCCATCCCACCCCGCCCCCACCCTGCCCCCACTCCATCAGCTGGTTCATTCTCTCCAGATTGCCTCTAGGATAAAACACAGCCTCTTCAGCTTGGCATTTCAAGCCCTTTTCAGTCTGGCTCCAGCCTCTCCTTCCAGGCTCATTCCACATTGCTTCCTTGCCTGCACTCTGTGTTCCAGCCCAACTAGCCACTCACTGTTCCCACACCCTGCTTTCCATGTCCTGTCTCTGGCCTTTACGTAGAGATGCCCCCTTTGGCCATAATGCCCTCCCTCCTCACCTCTATCTCTTAGAGTCCAGGGTTTCCAATGTTTCTGTTACCTTCCCCACCACTACCACCCCAAATTACTTTCTATTTGCTCTTCTGTGAATATGTTGTTTCTGCCCAGTAGAAAGTAAGCTTCACGAGGACAGGGACTGTTTCTCATTTTTGTCCTTGCGTCCGTGGTAGCTGATATACAGTAGGTGTTTAAGAAATGCTCACTGAATGAAAGAACCAATGAACAAATTATCATCACACACAGACTCCACAATCTGCAGAAATCCAGCTGTTTGCCAAAGAATGAACCAGCCCCATCCCATTTTGTGCTCCCCCTTAAACACTTTGGCCATAATACCCTGGCAGAAGTGGGGAGGAAATCAGTCAGCCCCCCTCCAGATAGCTGTTGTCCCATTTCTTGGCACCCTTCCCTCTGCCTCTAACTTGCTGTGGCCCCCTTGGCCTTCTTTTGCCAATGCTTAAGCTGAGCAGATTTGCTAGGGAAGGAATAGAATGCTAGGGATGGGAATTAAGTTAGACTGTGAAAAGCATCACAAGAAAAAGGTTCTCCATCATCATTGGCACACCTTTATTGAGTTGACCACATTGTGTCTGGTACAGCTGTTCACCAGGGATTATGAATATAACAGCACTTTGCAAATCTTAAATCAGTATGTAAACACTATTATTATTGTGGCATTTTTGTGTGTGTATGGAGAGATGCTATAGGAACCTTGTCTTGGGAGGGTAGGAAAGGGAGACTAGGAATAATTAGCATCACAGGGCTATCCAGCTATCCAGCCCTGATCTGCAAAGACCTCAAAGTAATTACGGGCTAAAGGGAGGAAATGAGCTGGTCCCCTAATCCACAGTTATTATAAGACCCAATATATTCAAAAGCCATACA
Source organism: Pseudochirops cupreus (assembly GCA_028627135.1). Classification (NCBI taxonomy): domain Eukaryota; kingdom Metazoa; phylum Chordata; class Mammalia; order Diprotodontia; family Pseudocheiridae; genus Pseudochirops; species Pseudochirops cupreus. Next base: position 464,605,546 of record CM053582.1, on the reverse strand, counting down.
CAAGAATATATAATACTTTTTTACATATGTAACACCACTGCCAACTGCCCCTTTTCACCACCATCTCCCACCCCACACATAGGCATTCTCCTTCCCAGAAAGTCATTTAACTATGTGCTTGGATTAGTGGGTTAGAGGGAGAGAGATCCTATATAGTATTACAACCTTACGGCCCCATTCCCCTGAGGATCCTTGTCCCAATAATAATGAAAGAGATTGCGCCTAAAGATCATGGTGGGAACTATTTCTATTTCCTGCTATATTATCTATAAACATAATGCAGATTTGCAATTTATAATTCCACTTCAGCTCCAAACAATTTGCATCTAGTTCAAATCTGAAAGAAGTTATTTATACCTGCTTCCTCAGCAACACCTGCATAACCAGTAAAGCTAGACGTGCAGTTAGCATATGCAGTTAGATTGGCATAGAAGACACTTTTGTCCATACCCCACCCTTCTTGCAAAGAAGACATTTTTTTAAACCAAGTTAAAACACCATGGATTTTTTTAAAATCACAGACACATATCCAGATTCCTTCCTTTAATCTTACCTGGATCATTTTCAGATAAGTTCCTGGCCCTTGTCTTCATGACTTAGAACCTAGAACCTATGGACATTTGTTTTCACTCATAGGAGTCCCGTACCTTGAGCCTGTCCCAGAGATTTGATGATTGCTCCAGACAACATTGATAAAGAATTAGATAGCTCCCAAAGGTCAAGACCATGCATATAAATACAGGTACATATATACATGCATGTTCACAATATACATATACCTGTATATGTATGTAAATATATACATGCACATGTATATGTACACACATACACACACACACACACACACATATACAAGTGTGGGTATTGGTTAGTGTTGTCCTTTGCGCTCAAAAAGGACCAAAATGACATCACAATGTTGGGGTCAACATACAGTGTGTCTGACTGTGGCTAATCAGACCGATACAAACTTGGAAGGCTCTACCACAGGTTGAGCACAAATAGTCCATATGAACCTTTGGAGAGGAAATGTCTCTAAATTTGTGCATCTCACATTTCTTTTGAACTACTGCAATTCTACTTTGCTTATAGAGCACTTTTATGATGTGGTCCCCTCATGCTGGACAGGAGGGTAGAGTGTGTTGGGGGTGGAAGGGTTCATCCTGCCTGATTCCCATACCTGATCCAGACATATATCCTGGCTCCCATCATAAGGTTTTGCTGTGATGACCAATCTGACAAACAGAGACAGATGATAGGCAAGGGCGACATTGATTTAAAACATAAATTCATTTGTAGAACACTTCAGAAGGTAATGTTGGAAGTATGAGCAGTAAGATTTAATAAAATAAAAAAGAATAACGGAGATAAAAATAAATTTACGGAAAGCATGATATGAGACCAAATTTTAAGCCTTCTATTACATGGTTTAAACCTTATGACTGGAAGGTAATAAGTTCAGAAGTCACTCAATCCTATGTATCCTGAGCAAAAAGCTCCTTTATCTTGTCTTTACCTGGTTGAAATCCAAGTGCTACTGGAAGACCTCTTGGAATGGGAAACTGACTACCTTTTTTTTTTTTGAGGGGGGAAGGGAAGTCCAGGCAATTGGGGTTAAGTGATTTGCCCAAGGTCACACAGCTAGTAAGTGTGTCAAATGTCTCCAGGGCCAGTGCTCTGTTTATTGTGCCACCTAGCTGCCCCTGGAAACTGACTACCTTTTGAGGAATTCCTTTCCTTTTTGGAAAGCGCTAGCTATTAGCTAGTTTTTCCATACGGAGAGTCAACTGCTAGCCTCGTAGATCATGATCTAATTTTACCATCTTCAAACATCATTGAATTCCTACTACTCAAGTCCTTTAAGTTTTTCCATATAATATTTTGCTTATTTCAGAGGTCATATGTCCAATGACCTCACTAGAACCTAATCCTCAACCCAGCAATAAAGGGAAAAGATCCCTGGATATCTGACATAGAGCAAAACTCTTCGTTAAAGTCTTTCATGTGGGGTAGCTAAATGGCGCAGTGAATAGAGCACTGGCCCTGGAGTCAGGAGGACCTGAGTTCAAATATGGCCTCAGACACTTGACATACTTACTAGTTGTGTGATCTTGGGCAAGTCACTTAACCCCAATTGCCTTGCCTTCTCCCCTCCAAAAAAGAAGTCTTTCACATATTTGCTCTTTGATGCCCTCCCTCAAAACCCTAGTGACTTATTTGATAGACAATTCTAACAAGTTTGATTATGTTTATCAGTCACTGAGAAACATGTTAGAAGCAACATGCTAACCCAGGGATAGGGAACCTATGGCCGCCTTAATAAAAGGATTTGTTCCATAAAGTCTGGATTCAGTCAAAGGGCCATACCCAAGGACCTAGAGGGCCACATGTGACCTCGAGGCCCCAATTTCCCTACCCCCGAAGACTCATGATGAAAACTATTGTCCACCTTCAGAAGGATAACTGTTGTACTCTGAGTAAAGATTGAAACATATTTCTTTTCATTTTTCTTGTTTTTTTCCCCAATATGTAAATATGTTTTGTATGACTTCACATATGTAATGGGCATCAGATTGTTCACTTTCTCAGTGGGTGGCAAAGGGGATGGAGGGAGGAAAAGAATTTGGAACTGAAATTTTATTTTTTTATTTTTTAAGTAATATATTGGAAGATAAAGAATGCCAGGGTGGGCTTGTGGGAGCCTCTACCCCATAGGAAGAGAAGTGACTTCCAGATAAGGGACAGAAAAAAGTGAAAAGCAGACTAGGTGCCTGCTACAGCCGTTTTCAGCTTCAGTATTTTATGATTCTAGGAAGCAGACCCAGAACTAGGCTATAACCTTTTGCAATGAGTGTTCATAATGACGACCCTAAGTCATCAAAGAAAGGTTAAATCATCCTCAGTTTAAAAGCTAGAGAAGTATGTTTAATGAGACTTTCATCAAAATGGTTATTATAAAAATAGGTTTGGCCGTTGAAGGGGCAAGTGAACTTCAGATCTCTAGAATGTGACTTACAAGGGGCAGTTCATACCACAATGATGACAAGTAAATGGAGTGCCTCTGCCTCTGACCCATTATTTGTTTGCTCCTGCTGCTAATGCTGACAGATTTGGGACAGCCTTTCCCCCTAACAAAAGATAATTCTGCTCGTGTTGTTTTTAGCCTACTCTCTTTGCTCTTGTTTCTGTTTGTAGCTGCATTTTCCCCCTAAAACTGGAGATTTGTCTTCTTTAGGTTCAGCAGCAGAGATCTAGGAAACATCACTTGCAGAGAGATCCACACCCCCACACCTCCTGTTAGTAGGGAGATGCAGGCCCCAGGTTGGAGAGATGGACAAATAGGCGAAGATGTGCTCTCAGAATTCAGTGTTGTTTCAGCTTTCCCCACACCTCCCCCCTCCAACCCCTGCTCTGACGGTGAGAAAGCAGCTTCCCTGAGCAAGGGAATGCCTGGCAAACACCAAGTGAAGACTACCATTCCCAAAGGGCTTCCTTGTAAGTACCCAAAATACAATCTGAAAATCGTCTGAAGAAGTGATAAATAGAAGTATGTATAGAATGATTTTACATATCTATGTATATATACATATATATTTGTTTCTGATGGTAGCCATCTCCGGGGAGAGGGGGAGAAAAAAAGGGGAAAAACCTGCATGATGATTTTACTATATATTTAAAAGGAATAGAGAGTTGCACATAATAGATTTGCAGTTTCATGTACAATCATCTTTTTTACTGCACTATGTTATGGAAATACTTGTCTTATTCCATACGTTAAAAATTAAATAAATAAAAAAGAATTGTTTAGGTGAATATGGCCTTCTCGCCTCTAGATTTGCTGTATATCCACGGCCTTAGGCAAAATTTGAGAAGCGAACTAAGTATGTATATCCAGGATACTCTCCTTCCCCTTCTTCAAGCATCCTCCTACAGGTGTTCAGGGCCCTCATGCTTCTGACCCTCGTCTACTCGGAACTCTATGCTCAATCCAGTCCTTGTACCCCAGGCCTTTAGTTTTTCTGTATCTTACCCCCACCCTCATCAATATTTCTCTGATTTTATCCCACAACTTCTCAAGGAAGAAATCCCACCTTTGGAACTCTGTTAGGAGGTTTTTCTTTGTATCAAACCCAAATTTGCTTCTTTGTGCTTACCCTCCAGGGAAGTGGAGCTTTTTACAAATAAACCAATCTAAGCAGGAACAGACCCTAGTGGGGATGGGGAACCTGCAGCCCTGAGGCCACCTGTAGCCTTCTAGGTCCTTGAGTATGGCCTTTTGACTGAGTTTAAGTTTTACAAAACAAATCTTTTTATTAAGGGGATTTGTTCTGTGAAGTTTGGCTTCAGTCAAAGGGCCGAACTTGAGGACCTAGAGGGACACGTGTGGCCTCAGGGCCGCAGATTCCCCACCCCTGCTGGGTATTTTTGAATCATTAGACACACAGAGATGGGTAGAATGAATGGATGAAAATGCATTTATTAAGTGTTTACTAAATGTGTTAAACCCTGAAGACACAAATATAAGTACAAAAAAAAGAGATCCTGACCTCAGGTAGATTATATTCTAACAAGGGATGGCATACATAGGGAAAAGGGATGTGTTGATTCGGGAAGTCCCCAGGATGGTGAGTGAAGACATACTAGTTTGTTGACCTGCTCTTTCCAGTAACAGTAGCAGTACTGACTTGGTTATGGTTCTGTGGTTCCATTATGGAAAAGTTGAGGGGCAGGAAGGGGAGAGAGAGGTATCTGCTTGGCAGCTAAGTAGATGGTAAGGTCTGGTCCTCCAGAGGGTACAGCATCAGGCGGGATGGTTGGTAAAGAAGACGGCCGAGAGAAAAATATAAAGCTCGGCTGGGCTGGTTAAATATAGTAGGCCTACTTGAGATTGTTGAGTCCCCCAGGGCATGGTCTCTGGTCCTTGGGTTTGTCACTGGATGGTAAGATTAGGTGGTAGGGAAACTGTCATTGTTGCCAGGGCCTAAATTAATGGATTCACCAGGCACTCTAGCTATTTCTGTCTGCTGTCCTCCATCCTCCCTTTGGGTAAAGGAGTCCAGTCTGGCCTACTGTTGCATAATAGTATTGTCTAATATTGCATCTATTGCTCAGCATTCAACCTTTAGGATAGTTCCCAAACCAAAAATTGATAAACTAACTTAAGAGGGCTGAACCAGGAGTAGAGATAGGAAAGAGAATTGACATGACAGAAGGTCAGGGCAAAATGGTAAGTTTAGACAGGAAAGGCTTATGGTATATAACAGGTTTTCAAGATCAGGGCTGGGCAATCAGAAACCCAAGTTGGTGGGCAGAGAACCCAGGAAGAGAAACTAGAAGGTGGTAGGGAGATAAGGGGCCCTTGTAGGTAGGGAGACTGGGCAATAGAAGGAAAGAGGATCTGGGTAGAGAAAAGGGATAACAGCTGGATGCTTCAGCAGCGGCAAGCCAGGAAGCTGTCACAGCATCAACCCCGGCTTCAGGTCATGTGCTTTCATTCATTTCCTACAAAGAGAGGAATAAATCCCCAAGTTTAACTGGCTTGCTACTAAAGATAAATGAAAACACATGGCTGTAGCAGTGATTGATTGATCAGGAAAATGCCTTAGGAAGCAGCCCAGCTCCCATTTCCCATCAGTGGCAGCTACCTACACCTGAGGGAAGGAACAAGACTGAAAACTCAGACCGTATGATGTCCTAAGGAAATGGGCTTCTATTGTGCATGAGTGGAGATAAACAAGGGCGTTAAATTCAAACAACCATTCCCTGAAAGCAATTGCTTTTACAGAGATCTATAAAGGCCCAGGATCCTTTCTCTACTGTCTTGGTGGGGGAAGGAGGTGATTGGGAATGACTAAAACATTTTTGTAAACAAGGGCTTTGGTTTGAAAAAAAAAGGACAAGTAAATTGGTAGTATGGTTGAAAGAATACTGGCACTAGAGTCACAGGACCTGAGTTCAATTCTGTCTCTGGAGCTTATTGTTTGTGGGACCTGGGACAGACCACTTAACCTCACTGGGCCTCAGTTTCCTCATCTGTAAAATGAGGGGGCTCACTGACCTCTAAAGTCCCTTCTGGCTTTAGATTGATGAATCTCTAAGTCACTGTAGATTTCCTTTGTACCTTAACAGGAACATCTCCCAACACTTAATTCTTATTTTTAAAAATTTGTATGTGTAAAATCTTGGTGCCATTCTGTTGAACTAGAATTTTTTTTTTCCAGCATAATTATAGTAATGGCAACCTAGACTCATATGAGGTAGGGAAGAGCTCTAAAAAGGCAAGATACATCTCTTTACTTCAGAAACAGCGAATGAAAAATGAATCGGCTAAACCCACAAGAACCATTAATGCCATCCATCCACTTTACACAGCAGTGAACGAGTCCTTATTGGTGAACTCAAGTGCATCCAATACTGGCTAACCCATTTGCTTCTGGAGACACTAGAGAAGGTTCAGAGAAAAGTAAAATAAAACGAAGGGAAAGAAAACCAGACTTATTAAAAAGAGATGCAAGAGAACATAATGAGATAGCAAGGAGAAGAGAAACCTAAGAGATGTCTCTGTAGCTGCCAAGACAGTGCAGGATCTTACGTAGAGTACAAAAGAAATCGGAGAGGATCGGTTTGTACTATAGGCAGGGAGAATATAACAATGTGAAAATTGCCCTCTGTGGGCCAGTTCTGTGCCTAATACAGGCCAATATGTACCCCAAAGGGACCAAAGGACATTTGGTACCAGGGATGCTGTTTTCACCTTGGCAACAACCATAAAAAGATATAGATGAAAGTGAAACCAGCTGAAAACTACCCAAAACACTTTGGAAGACCTTACATACACCTTAAAGGTTGTACTAGCCAGTCTATTAACAATCATATACTGTATGCCCACCCCTGTTAGGTGCCATGGTGAAGAAGAAAAAATAACAGGGGGAGGAGAGAGGAGGAGAGAAAGGGAGAGGAGGGGAGGAAAGGAGAAAAGAGGAGAGGAGAATTATTTACTTCGACAGCAAGCTGACATTTAGAGAAATCAGTGGCTTGATCCGTGCCCTGATTTCCAGCTTACCTCACTAGAGACTTCAGGGAATTTCTCCTTGTTTGAGATTAGAGACTTTCTTGGCTCAGCTGAGATCTGGCTCAATGGGAGAGCTCATCTACTTTGTGAATCATCTGGTTTATTCTAATAACTTCTCTGATTTCTGTTTGTTATTGACTTAGATAAATGAGTTTACATGTTATTCAGTATTTGTGATGGTCTTTTTATAATATTTGATGGGAAGAGAATCAAATCTTTGGATATAGTTTTGGGTGTTCCTTCCCTGGTAAATGATAGTGACCAAAAAAGTGGCTTGAATTTTAAAATGATTTCTTCTAGACAAGCAAGACTTAAAGGAGTCAGACGTCCTAAGGATGTCCCTGATGTCCTAAGGAAATGGGCTCCTATTGTGCATGAGTGGAGATAAACAAGGGCGTTAAATTCAAACAACCATTCCCTGAAAGCAATTGCTTTTACAGAGATCTATAAAGGCCCAGGATCCTTTCTCTGCTGTCTTTGTGGGGGAAGGAGGTGATTGGGAATGACTGAAATATTTTTGTAAATGTGGGCTTTGGTTTGAAAAAAAAAAGGGCAAGTAAATTGGTAATACAGTTGAAAGAATACTGGCACTGGAGTCACAAGATCTAAGTTCAAATTAGAACATCAGATTGGTGTCTCCTCTGTCAGAGGAGCAGAGCAGACCAGCTTCATGGCCCCAGTCTCTTACTCCTCTCCAGGCAGGAATCAAAGCCTTCCATTTGAGAGGGGGCCCATTTTGATGAACCCACATGGGCAGAGATATAACCTACACATGCTCTACACAGAGGAACACATCAAGGCTCAGAGTGGTTAACCTGGTTGCTCAAGGCCATACAGCAAATTAGTGGCAAAGCTGAACTAAAAGCTGGGTCTTTCGCCTCAGTCCTGGGCTCTTTCCATATCACCATACTGATGTTTTAGTAACTGGGAGATTACAAAGAAGTGGAAAAGACACTCCTGCCTCTGTACTGGATTAGAGGATCTTATGAAATAGGAATATTTACAATCAAGAGACTGACTGGGAGTGGGACTGGTCAGGGAGAGAACAGTGATGTTAACCAATCACAAAGGACAGAGAGAAATGAAAAGGAATTAGAGCTGAAGCAAAGTCTATTTCTAGCTAGCATTAGGCAGGAAGTCAGGAAACCTGCTTCTAAGCCTGACTCTTATACTGACTAGCTGTGTGATGTTAGGCAAGTGGGTTAACCTCTCTGAGCCTCAGTTTCCTCCTCCGTGAAATGAGAAGGTTGGACAAGATGCTTCCAACTCTTCCATTCTATGAGTCTAATGAAAGTGTGAGTACTTTGTGAACATTTGTGGGAGATTAGTCATCTTATGCAAAACAGGCTATATCTGTCACTTCTCTGTGAAACCCTCGCTTCCACGAAATTTATTTTAAGAACCGTGTGAGAGAAGAGAAAATGTCACGGGCAACCCTGTGAAAATTCAGTCATCCCTGAACATATGAGCTCAAGTAACCTGGGCGTCTTGCTGGTTGTTGCAGGGGTTAAAAATGGTTGCAGATGCCACCTGCCCAGCAGTACCTGTAGAAGCCTTGGTACCCTTGGATTAAAAATCAGGTTAGGGAGGCTGTGTGCTTGACCTCTTCCTACCTCAGTGTTACTTTGGGTTAAGACAACCACAGAACATTCATTGAACCCTAATCCACTGTTCATATGGCCTTTTGAAATCTTTTGCTAAAGAGGCGGCTGAGTGGCCCAGTAGGCTAGGCACTGAACCTGGAGTGATAAAGACCTGAGTTCAAATCCAGACTCGTGTCACTCCGGGTGCAAATCACTTACACCCCCTCAGTTCCCTCATCTATAAAATGGGGATAATAACAGCATCTACCTCTCAGGGTTGTGAGGATCAAATGAGATAGTATTTGTAAAACACTTAGCAAGCCTACAAGGATTGTATAAATGTTAGTTATTATTAGATACAAACCATCCAGCTCACTCTCCACAGTCTATAGAGGAAGGAAGAGGTTCTTCTCACGTTTAGGGGTGGAAGTGTGGTCTAATACAAAGCTCTGAATTAAATAAAAAACAAAAGAACTCTAGGTCTGCCTCAAACCCTCTTTAACCATTTTTCTTGAGCAAAGGTCCTTAATCCTCGTGTAAAATAAAGGGGGAAGGGTGTGGAATGAACGAGATCTGGAGTCCCCTCCAATGTTAACATTCGATTATTTGCTTTGCCTTAGCATGGCGTTCCTCCTGGCTTGGAATGCTTTTCTTCTTCCCCTCCACCTCTTGGAATCCCCGGTGCCATTCAAGGCTCAGTTCAAGAATCCCCTTCTCCATGAGGCCTCTCCTGATTTCACTGGACTTTTAGTGCTCCCAGCCCCCAACCAAACCACTTTGTTTGTTTGATATCGACATGCCAATAAAATTATTGTTTCCTTCAGTTAGAATAAAGTTCCTTGAGGACATAGACTTTATTTTTACCTTTGTTTCCTTAGCACACAGTAGGAGCTTAATAAGTGCTTTTGGAATAGAATGGAAGAAAAGAGAAAAGAAACAGAGAGAAGAGAATAGAACAGAATGGATTAGAATGGGATTAATGGATGGTCTCTCTTTCCCATTTGAAGAAGGCTTATGAGAACAAGGGTCAAGATAAGTGAGGAACTCACCACAGGAACCTGAACTATAAAGCAGCAGTTTAATTAAAATTAAGAATCCCCAATCTATCAATACCAGGACTAGAGGTTTCAATAGCAACTTTTTGAAAGGACTTTGTGGTGCTTCATAGCCACCCTCTTATCAATCCATTGTTGGTGTTGTTGAGTTATGTCAGTCATGTCCAACTCATGATGACCCCATCTGGGGCTTTCTTGGCAAGGATACTGGGATAGTTTAACATTTCCTTCTCCAACTCATTTGACAGATGAGGAAACTGAGGCAAACAGGGTTAAGTGACTTCTCTATGGATTACACAGCAAGTAAGTATCTGAGGCCAGATTTTAACCCAGGGAGATAAGTCTTCCTGACTCCAGGCCTAGTACTCTATCCACTGCCCGCCTCGCTGCCCCCATCAATCTGAATAAGTCCTTTTGAAGTAGAAAAGGACGTGTCAGTGACTAGGCTGTGTGCAGATATGACTAAAGGACTGAGACTATTAGGATCTATAAGGATCATAGTTTTAAAGCCAGAAGGGGGCTTTAAGATAATCTATTCCCTGGGGAAGCTAGGTGGCACAGTGAATAGAGCACCAGTCCTGTAGTCAGAAGGACCTGAGCTCAAATCCCGCCTCAGATACTTAACACTCACTAGCTGTGTGACCTTGGGCAAGTCACTTAACCCCAATTGCCCTGCCTTCCCCTCTCCAAAAAAAAATCAATAAAAGATAATCTAGTCCCATGCCCTCATTTAATAGATGAGGAACCTGAGGCCCAGAAAAGCTAAGACACTCTCCCAAAATTTCGCTGTTAGTAAATAGTAGAGTTAGGAACTCAACCCGCGTCCTCTAAATGGAACTCATTTTCCACTGATAAAATGAGATATTTGTAAAAAAAAACAATTTTTTAAATAAAATAAATACTTAACATAGTACCTGGTATATATTATGACCTCTTCTGTTACTATAGCATACAAAGCTGCTTTTCACAGAGCTATTATGGGACAGAAAGGGAAAGGTGACCTAGGAGATGATTGATCAAGGCCTCAAGGAATACTTTGAAGCTAGTGGTCAAAGCTGGGCATCTAAACAGTCAGGTAGCACAGTAAATAGAGCAATGGGCCTAGGAGGCAGGAAGGCCTGAGTTCAAATCCAACCTCAGACACTTACTAGCTAGCTGTGGGACCCTGGACACTTAACTTAGTTTCCTCATCCATAAAATAAGGTGGAAAAAAGAAATGGCAAATCACTCCGGTATCTTTGCCAAGAAAAACCTAAATGGAGTCATGAAGAATCAGATACAACTGACATGACTGAACAAAAGCAACAGTGGCCAAAGGACGATTCAGGTAACAGTGGAAGACAGTTCAAGATTAAGAGCCAAAATGAGTATGTGGATAGACTCCTCCTCCAGGAGTCTTGAGAAGTGAAAAAGAACGGTGAGAGCCGAAATGATTGGGGGAAGCCTTCAGAGAGTAGGCGTGACGAGTAGAAAATAGTTAAGATTTGAATACATAGTGAGGAAAGAAGAGTGGAAGAGGAGGACAATGCGTTGAGTAGGTGAGAGGGAGAGGGGCAGAACATCATGAACAAAATGGCTAGGTGGGAATGCCCAAGGCATGATGGGAGATGAATGATGTCATGGAGCAAGACTCCCAAGACAGAGCTTTGTGACCATCCACAGAGATGTGACCATCCACAAGTCTTAAAACTCTCTCCATCCTCCCCTCTCTCTCTCTCTCTCCCTTTCTCTTCTCTCTCTCTCTTTCTGTCTCACTGTTTCCTTCTCTCCTTCTCTCCCTCTTCTTCTCTCTCTCACACACATATGAAGGAAAGGGATTCAGTCTAAATTAAGCGCCTGCTTTGTGCCAGGCACTGTGGTAAGCACTTGAAAAATATTATTTCATTTGATCATCTCAACAACTCTGTGAGGAAGGTGCTATTATTATCCCCCACTTTATAGCTGAGGAAACTGAGGCAGAGGTTAAGTGACTTGCACAGAGTCATACAGTTAGCATCTGAGGACAGATTTGACCTCAGGTCTTCCTAACTTCAGGATCAGCACAACCTGGCACCACAAAGAGGAGTAATTGAAAGAACCAATGATGCTGAATGAAAACTGAGTTACCGTGGCAAGTTGTTTTAATTTTTCTGAACTTGTTTCCTCATCTCTAAGATAGGGCTCTTTAATTTGTATTAAATACTTCATGAGTGTTTAAGTATTATATCTGTCTCAACAGATCACTAAATATAGGTTGAACCCTTAAACCGAGATCTCTTTGAAGGAGTAGAGGGAAGGAGTATAAATATATAGGCAGCGAAAAATTAAATTCAACAAACTTTTTTTTATTTAAAGAATTTTTTTAACTAAATCTCCTTCATTTCTAAATAGGCAAGTTCTTCTCCCTCACCCACAGAAGAGCCCCTTTTTAAAAAAGAATAAAAAAGAAAGAAAAAAGTTCAGTCAAACTTACTGATAGGGTACAGGCTCTGGGAACCCCCTTGAATCTTCCCACTTGATGAGGGTTTCCTTGAGTCTTTAAGCCTTTCATTATCCTAGGCCCAAATCTCTATTACTCTGAACCTAGCCTAGCCCTCCATTGTCCAGCTACTTCCCACCCTATCAAAATATCTATACCCAAAGCTGTTACCCTTAAACTAGCCTAGCCCTCCATTGTCTGTCATCTCCAGGTAACCTTCAGCTATTTCCCACCCTTATTCCCATTCCTAGAGTCTGACCTCAGTCCCATCAAGATCCTCCTTATACTTTTCCTCAAGACCCTCCTCCCCACACCCCTTAGATCTCCCCCACAGTCTTTCTGTATATAAGATCCATCTTGTTTCCATGAAGGTGCTCAGATTCAATCTAGCTCAGACTCAGTCTGTGTCAGATTGTTCAAGAGCGCTTTCAATACAAGCATCACAAATTCTTAGGCTCCTTAAAAGACTATCCATCATGGTGCATCTTTAATAAACTTTGCTTTACTTTGACTGAGAGAAGGCTTGAGTGGAATTCATTTGGTAGTGAAGAGGTTACCCACTTAGAGGGTTAGGGTTGTCTGAGACCCCAAAATACCAACATGCCAGGTCCTGCCGAAAGAATTTGACTCAAGTCTTCTCAGCCAAAGAAAAGTGAAGTTTATTAATAGTTTGCCATATTGGGTAGACTCTTAAGGAACCTAGGTATCTGTGATGCTTGCATTGGGCAAGCAGGACAGAGTAAGTCTGTCACAGAATAAGTCTGTGCTAGGGCCTTCTGTGGCGCTCTCACACTACATGGAAAGGAGGTGGGATTCTTATATAAAGAGCAATCTAGGGGTGGTCTAGAGGAGGAGTTTGGGGAGGGTCTTCAGGAGGAGTCAATGAGGTCAGACTCCAGTAATGAGTTTGGGGAGGGTCTTCAGGAGGAGTTAATGAGGTCAATGCAAGAGTGGATTGATATTTTGATAGGCTCAAGGGTGGGAAGCACATGGACGATGGAGGGCCAGGCTAGTAACTGAGATTTGGGCCCAGCCACAATGAAATACTTATGGCCTCTGCAAATGCCTCATCAAGCGAAAAGATTCAATCAGACTTCAAGGGGTTTCCCAGAGCCTGTACCTCAAAGATTCAAGGAGAGCTCAAGGGGACTCCCAGAGCCTGCACTTCATCAGCAGGACCCAGCATGTTGATATTTTGGGGTCTCAAGCACCACTAAACCCCCAAACCTCAACATAACCAACATACCACCATCATTTGACAGTAGAACATATGTAATAATCCATCCCATATTACAAACAAGGGAGGTGGTATATTTTCTCTTCTCTTTTTGGAGGCAAAACCTAATTATTAAGTACCTATTGCCAGACCCTGGGGATACAAAGAAACAGAAATCCTTGCCCTATGGGAGCTTATGGGGGGGTGGGGAAGGGGGAAGGAATAAAGGGGAGACTTATGTCCTGAGAAAATTGAATACAAAATATATACAAAGTAATTTTCAGAGCTAGAATATCAGCAAATAAAAGGATCAGTATAGGTTTCCTGTAGGAGATGGGCTTAGGCTGAATTGTCACTGAAGATAAGCCTGCTTAGGAAATAAATGTATTCCAGGCAAGGCACAGGAAATAATACGGATTCTAGGCCACACTTTTTAGATGAGCAAATCTGGAGGAGAAGCACAACCTATATTCAGCCCAATACGGTAAAATTGAGTTATTATTATATCCTGACCCTCTACAATCTGGTGCCACCCTTATCTCAAACTACTTCTTGCCATGTAGTACTCTATGCTCAGGACAAACTGGCTGTTCTCTGTGCTGGTACATACCCTGTGCTTTCCTGCCCCTGTTAGCACAGTTCTTCCTGGAATGTCTTCCCTCCCTTTCTCAGACTGTAGAATTCCTGCCCTTACTTAAGATCCACATAATTAAATGCTGTCTCTTTCATGAAACCTCCTCTGATCCCTTTAGTCTCTAATAACCTCCCTTCCCCCAGGCTTCACATAACCCTTTGTTTTGCATTTCTCTAATACACTTGTAAATTCTTTTGTATTAATGTTACTGGTGTATCCTGCAGCCTCCCTATGCCCCACTCTCTATAAGGCTATTCCAACAGGATACAAGCTTTGGCAGGTTCTACCAGAATGGAAAAGACTTGATGGTTGCTTCAGGGCCAGCTTAGATGTTCCAAGGCCCATGTCCTGATGGAACCACCTCTCAGTGAGACAGGTGAAGAAGGGAGGCATTGCTGTAGTATGCTGGATTTGGAATCAGAATATAATGGACTTAGAGCTAGAAGGAAACTCAAACCCTATCTAGTCTACATCTCTCATTTTACAGCTATGTAAACTGAGGCTCAGAGAGGTTAAGCAAATAACTGGGCTAGAACAGGTAATGTCTTTGGTGAGATTTGAACCGAAGTCCTCTGACTCCAGAGTCGGTGCTCTATATATTGACCATGCAGCCGCAAGTCAAAATATCTACGTTCAAATCCTGGCTTTGCTACTTACTCTGTGACCTTGGGTAAGTCGTACAACCTCTCTGTGCCTCAGTTTCCCTCATCTGTAAAGTGAAGGGGTTGAATTAGATGATCTTGAAAATCCATTCCAGCTCTAAATACATGGTCCCGTGAGGTTGGCTCTAAGGCAGTGAATTTTTCAGTCACAATAACTCAAAGCCAACCTACTAGATAATAAAGGAATAAATCAAATGGAGGGAGTATTCATCCAGAAGTATTGAAATCATTCCCCTATTGACAGAACGAACCATGAAGGCAAGGACACTGTCTTATTTAATGTCTGAAAGTTTTTCTCAGTGTCTAGAACAGTATTCTATATACAGTAGGTACTTAATGAATGTTTGTGAAATAGAACTGAGTAGCAAAATAGGTACTTAATACTTGATGGTAGTGTTTGAAATGGGGGAAATGCATTAACTCAAATATGTCTCCCCAAAGGGATGCAGGAAATACTACCTAGGAATTCCTTCACTGATTCCTTCAAATAACAGTATGAGACAAATCTGAACATACATAAAGGCTGCTAGGTAGCTCAGTTGATGAGAGAGCTGAACCTGGAGTCAGAAAGACCTGAGTTCAAATTCAGCTTTTGGGTACTTATCAGCTATACGACCCTAGGCAAGTTACTTTACTGCTGCCTGCCTCAGTTTCCTCATCTGTAGAATGAGGCCCATATTAGTATCTACCTCCCAGCATTGTTGTGAGGCTAAAATGGAATCTATTTGTAAAGAACTTTGCAAAACCTTAAAGTGCCATATTATTGTTGTGGAGTTGTTTCAGTCATATCTGATTCTCTGTGACCCCATTTGGAGTTTTCTTTGCAAAGATACTTAAGTGGTTTGCCCTTTCCTTCTTCAGCTCATTTTACAGATGAGGAAACTAAGGCAAACAGGGTTAAGTGATTTGCCCAGGGTCACACAGCTAGTAAGTGTCTGAGGCCAGATTTGAACTTATCTTCCTGACTCCCAGCCCTCTGCACTACCCCACTGCCTCAAAAGTGCCATGTGAATGCTATTGTTACTATTAGCAAAAATTGTCATGCCACTCACAAGGAGCTTTGCCCTACATCTTTTCTCCCCTCTAATTCTGTAATTTAAGAAATGTCATGGAATAACAAGCATGATAAAAGTTTGGAGAAAATTTTTCAGCCTGCTTTCCTTGAGAGCCCAGGGAGAATCACCTACTTAGCAGGTTTACATGAGGAGAGATGGAAAATAAATTCATTAGGCAACTAAAGAAGACTGTGTTCTGCCCCTTTAGCTTCTAAGTCTACAGATATCTAGTTTTTTTCAAGCTTGCTTAAAGAACAAAGCCAATTAGCAGCATCTGCAGCATTCAAATGGACCAATGGGATGCCCTCTCTTGCTAAAGTAAAGTTGGCCTGGAAAGTCCCTACTTGGGACAATATTTATGGATGGGGAGGAGGTAATTCGAAGTTAAATTACACATCCCAATAATAAGGGTGTTGGATTTTTTCCTCTAACAGAAATACCATGAAATTATTAGAGCACCTTTGGAGATTCTCCTTTAAAACAATATGACTTTATACAAAGTAGTTTGCAACCTATCAACATATCTGCATTTATTAAGAATTTATAATATGCTGGGAACTGTGCTAGGATCTAGAAATTCAAAGAAATGCAAAAATATGATTCCTGCTCTTAAGGAACCCACATTCTAATGGAGAAGACAGCATGTAAGCAACTAGGTATTTAGAAGATATATGTCAGGTAAATTAGAGGACATTTCAGAGGGAAGGTACCAGCTGTGATAGTTTGAAGAAAAGTCCGTTGCAGAAGGTGGAATCTGAGTTGAGTCTTGAAGAGAGTCAAGAAAGGAGACAGGCAGTGGAGGCTGGAGGGAGAGCTGTCTTATAATGTCAATAACTCACCCAAGGGCAGTTGGCAGGGATATTTTGAGCAACTCCAGTATACTGGCTAGGGGCCTAGGTAAGTGTGTGAAGAAGACAAAAATTACTCTATAATCTTATCCCACATTTTCCTTACCTTCTCAATCATCAACCAGCCAGCCTTCCCTGGGCATTGGCCCAAATTGTAGATCTTTCTAATCTCTTCCTTCCCCCACCAAAACCAGCCTGGTCAGAGTCCCTTTCCCTTGGGGCCATGCTTTCAAATTCTCTGAAGTGACAGCTAGTTATCTGATAAAGTAATCTGGGATAAACTATTAATGGCTGATAATGGAAGAAAAAGTTTTACCTCTCAGGGGAATTTGCATCCCAACAGATGATGCCTAGAGACAAAGACAAGCCACTGTTTCCCAAATTAACTTGACTGAAAAATACGAGGAAACCCAGATGTGCCAATCTAGTCACTACTGCCTTGGGCTGGTGTACACACTCTTGATACAAAAATTTTGGAGGGATTTTGGCAGCAAAATAGAGGCAGTTCAGTCTATTTTCATTGCTGAAATTGCTACATCATAATTTGCTTTTTAAACATAATTTTATATTTATTGTTTCAGAGGGGGAATTATTGCTAGCATTGACATTTTCTCATGGTAAACCCTGTTTCCATTACCTAAGACAGAGGGGTGGTGCCAAAGAGAATGTGTGAGAGTCATTGCTTTAGGTACGTAGGGAGGATTCCCCAGTAATAGGAATTTCAGATACTGGTCCATTGGAAGAAACTTTTGGAGGAAAGACTAGCCCCTTCAGGTCTTACCATCTGGCCGAATGAATACAGTGATAGACCTGAAGTCAGTAAGATGGGTTTGAATCTAGTGTCAGGCACTTACTAGCTTATGAGACCCTGGGCAAGTCACTTAACTTCTCTCCCTATCAGCCTTATCATCCAAAAAACTGGGATAATAATAGCACATATATATTCACATATAAATATATAAATATATATATATGTATATATAATTCTTTGCAAATCACATGTAAATGTGGGATACTATTATTATTGTTATTATTATATATTATTATCAGAGGCTATGTAGTACAATGTAAAGTACACTTGGCCAGTCACTAAGCATTTATTAAGCACCTATTATCTATCAATCACTACATTAAGTACTGTGGATACAAAGAAACTAAAAAGATAGTACCTGGGACAGCTAAGTAGCATAGTGGATAGAGCATCAGCCCTGGAGTCAAGAGGATCTGAGTTCAAATATGGCCTCAGACACTTGCTAGCAATGTGACCCTGGGCAAGTCACTTAACCCAGATTGCCTCCCCACCAAAAAAAGATAGAACCTAATCTCAGGGAATTCACAATTTAGTCAGGGAGACAACATTCAAAAGACCACATAACAAAATATACACAAGATAAATTGGAAATAATCCAAAGATCGAAGACACTAACATTAAAAGGAACTGAGTAAAGCTTCTCACAGAAGGCAGGATTTTAGCTAGTACTTGAATGAAACCATGGAAGCCAGGAGGCAGAAATGAGGAAGAAGACAATTTCAGGCATGGGAACAGCCAGTGAAAATGTCCAAAGTCTGAAGGAAAAGCAAAGAGGACAATGTCAGTAGATCTCAGAACTTGTGGTGGGGGAAAGTGGCAAGTGAGTCAGCCAAGCATTGTGTTAAGTGCTGGAGTTAGGAGGGGGCCAGGTTGTGATAGGTCTTGGATGCCAAATGGGATTTTACATTTTAGCCAGGAGGTGTTTGGGAGCCACTGGAGTTCACTGAATTGTTGCTGGGGGCAGGCCCTACAGGATGTGGGTGTGACATGTTCAGATCTACTTTAGGATTATTAATTTGACAATTAAGTAGAAGATGGATTGGAGTGGGGAAAAGACTACAGGCAGGGAGACCAACCAATAGGCTATTGCAATTACCTAGACCTAAAGTGATGAGGGCCTCCACCAGGATGGTAGCAATGTCAGAGGAGATAAGGGAGCATTTAGGAGAAATGTTATAAAGGTCACATCAACAGAACTCGGCAACAAATTAGATATGGAGATGGGTAGGAGCTGAGAGAGAGTAAGAACTCAAGGGTGACATTTAGGTTGTAAGCCTGGGTGACTGGGAGGATGGCATTGCCTTGGACAGTATTGGGGATGTTTTAAAGTATGGAGAATTTGAATCTTGAGTCAAAGAACCTGGGTGTACAAATCTCATTTCTGATATTTACTAGTTCTGTGGCCTTGCTTATTTAACTTCCCCAGGTCTTAGTTTCCCCATCTGTAAAATGAAAGGAGTGGTGTAGGTGGCCTGTGTGGTACAGTTGAAAGAGTGGTTCTGCTATGTCCAAAGGGCATATACAACTGGGCATATCCATTGACCCAGCAATTCCACTACTAGATCTGTATCCCAAAGAGATCTTTAAAAAGGGAAAAGGACCCACATGACAAAAACATTTATAGCAGCTCTTTTCGTGGTGGCAAAGAATTGGAAATTGAGGGGGTGCCCATCAATCGGGGAATAGCTGAACAAGTTGTAGTATATGAATGTAATGGAATATTATTATGCCATAAGAAATGATGGGCAGGTGGATTTCAAAAAAACCTATAAAGACTTAAATGAACTGATTGAAGTGAGTACAACCAGGAGAACATTGTACACAGTAACAGCAACATTGTTCTATGATCAACTTTCACAGACTTAGCTCTTCTCAGCAACACAATTGTCTAAGACAATTCCAAAAGACTCATGATGGGAAATGCTATCCACATCCAGAGAAAGAACCATGGGTTCTGAATGCAGATCAAAGCATACTATTTACTCTTTTTTTTTCTTTCCCTTGGTTTTTTCCTTTTGTTCTGATTCTTCTTTCACAACATGACTGACATGGAAATGTGTTTGATATGGTTGTACATGTTAGCGTATATTGGATTGCCTGCTATCTTGGCAAGGGTCAGGAAGAGAAGGGAGGGAAGAAGGGAGGAAAAATTTTGGAACTCGGGATCTTACCAAGGTGAATGTTGAAAACTGTTCTTGCATATAATTGGAAAAAACAAAATACTATTAAGTGAAGAAAAAAAAGAAAGAGTGGTTCTGGGATCGGAGGACTTGAGTTCAAATCCCACTTCTAATACTATGTGACCTTGGTCATTTAACTTGGTCATTTAACATTAACTGGTTCAGTTTCCCCATTTGCAAAGTGATGGGTTAGATTAGTCTTTGAGGACCCTTCCAGTTTTAGAGCCATCATCCTATGATCCTTTCTAGGCTTGAAGTTGTGGTCTTAAGAGTTTGTCTATGAAACGAACTGCCTTGCAACTCGGTGGTGCAGAGACATGTAACAAATGTCAGGGGAAAACTATCTATCTCAGAGAGTAGTAATTAATCACTTAATAATGTGAACTCTGTGCCCTTTTCCACAGTGAGAGATAAGAAAGGAGAACACTCTGACCTGGCATTCTGAGAATTTGCCCACTTGTTTTGAAGAGGTGCCTTGCACACAAAATAAATAGAAGAAGGGGCTCAATTGCAGCTGGAATTTGAATTCAATCCTTCCTCCCACCATCCCCTAATCCACCCACACTGCAAAAAGTAGGGCCACGTAGGTGATGAAGGCTCTACGACCTTGCATTTGGTCATATGTCAAATGGAACAAGAGAACGCTATCCCAGTAATGGGCAGCTCAAGAGATCCCTTTTCTGAGGCCCCTCAGCTACTATGAGGAGAAGATCCCTTTGCCCAGCAGGAAAGGTTGATGCTGCCAAGTTCCCCTTCTCCTAGATGTTTCTCCCCCACCCCTTCTTTCTCCCTCCCCTATATCCTCTAAATACACTCATCAACAGCTGCTGTAGGACATCTCTGATGTCAGAGGCCCACTGGCAGGCTTCGCTGTTGGCCAAGAGAGGTTGGCGATCCTAGATTAAAGGTAATAGCTCTCTCTTGTCCCCAGTGATCTCAGGGGACCTTTCTTGAAGTCTCTTTCACCAAAACCCACTTCAGATGTGAGCAGCACTGTGTTCTCAGGGAGGTGCCCATCTCAGGGGGCCTCATGACTTCTCCTACATTCCTTATGGTCAGATCGTATGACACAACTCACAGTTGGCATTAGGAGCCTACTTAAGTAGCTTAGAGAGGTAACCAGATATAGACCTAGTAACTAAGATAAACAGTTTTGAACACAGATACCACTGCTCAGGCTAGCCCCGATGAACCCTGAACATCCCAAACAGCGGCTCATAAAGCAAGCTTCATTCCATTCCTCCAGTATAGGTGATGACCTTTATCCTGCTACCCAAATACTGGGCCATAATTGCTGTCATAAATACCACCTCCAGTTAATCAGAGGAGAATGAATTGGCTATCAATTCTCAAAGTGAAGTTCTTTGCGGTTATCATGCCCAGGAAAATTCTAATAAAATGTTCTTTTGATTCTCTCTGTAACATGGAGATACAATAAAACAGACTGCAATGAGTAGTAGCTGATGTTTCTGTGGTCTGGTCAGCATACTGTTTTCTCTGGTCCATTGTGGGCAACAAATAAACAGAACTTCATGGTGGCTAATGAATTCTTCCTGATTTGGGGATTCATGGGGAGAAGGGGCTCCTACTGAGAAGTCTTTGTGCAGGTAGGAAGGGACCAGAATTATTTTTCAAGCCACCCAAGATCAAGAAGATGGGCAGCAGAGTCAGAGAATCAAAGAATCTCAGGGTTTGGAATCATCCATCTAGGCCTTTGTTAAGTGCTGTTATACTGTTATAGTATGTGTGAGGAATTGTATTGGTCAAAAGGGTTACAAAGAAAAAAATGGAGCCACCCCTGCCGGTGAGATGTATCAATTTTATCTTTCTTTGTAACCTCAGTGCCTAGCACAACGCCTGCTGCATGTGTGTACACACTCATACACACACACACACACACACACACACACACACACATGATTCCTCTGACTCCATTCTTTGAGGTCCAGACCTATTACATTCCACCTCTCTCCCCCAGCGTTCTCCAAGAAAAGCCTTTTGCAGAAAAGGAGGCACTTAAGCGGAGTCTGGAATGAAACCAGAGATTCCAAGAAGTATAAGTGAGGACAGAGAATATTTAAGGCACAAGGGACATCCGGTGTTAACATTAAGGAAACAGGAAATGAAGTGTTGTGTATGAGGAATATCAAGTGGTCCAGTATGACAGCACCAGAGAATGCATGAAAGAAAAGACTGAAAAGAGTAGAGCAGAATTGTGAAGAGCTTTAAGTGCCAAACATAAGCTTTTATTTTATCCTGGAGGTATAGGGAACCATTAGTGTTTACTGAGTAGAGAGTGATGTGGTCAGGGCTGGGCTTTAGGAAAATCACTTTGGCAGCTGTTAGGAGGATGGATTGAAGCTGGAGAGAAATTGAGGTAGGAGATTGGTGAGAGGTGATGAGGGCCCATGTCAGTGGAGAGAAGGAGTCACATAGAAGACACAGAGAAAGAAGTGGCATGATTTGGCAACTACTTGGCTAGGTGAGGGGAGGTGACTGGAGAGACAGTAGAGTAATAGGAAAATCCAGAAGACGTGAGGCAAAGATGAGTTTGTTTCTGATTCCACCCTCACTTTCACTTCTTGGAATCTCTGGATTCATTTGAGTCTCAGCTCAAATGCCTCCTTTTCTGCCAAAGGTAATGAGTTGGGTTTGAGAGGCCTATGGGAAAGCCAGTTTGTGAAATGAACAGAACCAAGAGAATGTTGTATACAGTAACAACAATAGTGTTTTAAGAACAACTTCTAGTGAGTAAGTCATTTACAATCAAAATAATCAAATAATTTACAAAGGATATATGAAGGAAGATACTATCTGCATCCAAAGAAAGAAATGGCAACTAGAAATATGTATAGAAGGGTTTTACACACAGAGAGACACACACATGTATGTATGTATATGTATGTATGTATATGTATATGTAGGTATACACACATTTTTGTGTCTAATGACAGTCATCTCTAGATGGGGGAGGAAAGAAAAAAAGAAAAAAGTTATACAATAACTTTGCTATATATTAAAAAGAAATAGCAAGTTGTATATAATATATTTGCTGTTTCATGTACAATCATCTTTTTTTCTATTCTACTATGAAATGGAAATGTTCATTTTATTTCTTAAGTTCAAAACAAATAAAATTGAAAGCAAACAAAAAAAAAAAAGCAGTGTCTAACAGTAGGTTGATGATGAGAGTCCTCCAAAGTCTAACCCGTACATAAGAAGGAATCTTTTCCAAAACATCCCCAGTAAATGATCATTTAGCCCCCGCATGAAGACCTCTAGCAAAGGAGAACTCATCATCCTCTGAGGTAGCAGATGACTCTCATTTTTTAACTTTTCCGAGGCTAACTCTGCCCCTTTACAACTTCCACTCATTGGTCCAAGTTCTGCTCTGTGGAGGCCGGCAGGACAAATCAAAACCGTCCTGTATATACCAAACCTTCAAGTATTTGAAGACAGCCATCATAATCTCAGACTTATTTTCTATAGGCTAAACATCCTTAGTTCCTTCTTCTGATCCTTGAATGGCATGCATCATCTCTCCAGTCCCCTTGCCAATCTGATTGACCTTCTCTGGATGTACTCTGGTATCCTTCTTAAAACACAATCTCCATAACTGAGCACAAAATTTCATATGCATTATGACTAGAACATCTGTCACTATTATATCTTCTTTATTCTATTTATAACTATTAAATGCCATCTAAGACTATGGTTACTTTTTTGTTTATTACACAATCTTGGGTACTCATTTTTACAGTGAATCTAATAACATCCACAAGATTATTTTCCATGGGAAATGTTGCCTAGACTTATGAAGCTGATTTTTTAGATTCAAGGGGATGATTTTACACTTACCTTATTAACTTTCTCTTATTAGATTTAGTCCAACAACTTAGCCTTTGAGATATTTTTTGTATCTTGATTTTTTTTCCCATTCAGTATCTTAGCTCTGCCCCTGAACTTTGCATCTTGAATAAATTTGATAACAATGCCACCTGTGATTTCATCTAAGAGTTTAACAAGAATGTTGAATTGCATGGGGACATGGACAATTCCCTGGGATATTCTAAGGAGACCTACTTCCTAGCTGACACTGAACCATTCGTGACTACAATTTAAATCTAGTCATTCAATTAATTCTGAATCTACCTAATTGCATGATCATTGAACCCATGCCCCTCAATATTATCACTACCCTCAATAGGGTATTATAGTACAGTATGAGCTTTCTTTTATTCATTTATCTTAGAGACTGAACTGCCCTATGGTGCCAAACTTCTGGGGTTTCCAAGGATAGGGAGATATGTTACTCAGATCTTTTAGGGATGGCAAACTTCCTGGATATGTGCCAAATAGTGGTCTAGTACTGAAAGCTTTGGTGTTTTAGATTGAAATGGCAAATCCTGAATGATTTGATTGCCAGGAGTAGAGTTATGAGTTATTTAAAATAAGAGAACTTCTAATGGTCTGTCTCTTGATGACAACTCTCTCTTGTTGCAAGCAGGCTCTTTGTTTTGATGCTACCATGCAGCAGGTTGGTGGATATGTTGCTCTTTCACCAGCCCTACTGCCCCAGTCCGTACTCAACTAGGTGCGTTTGTACCTGAGTCACTTCTGGTCTTTTCCATTTTGTGTTTCCTTTCCTGAGGGTTCAGTTTCCTGAATGTGGATCTGAAAGCTGACCTGTCCAAGTCTGTACACATCTTGTGTATCTGAAAGGTTAAGGGGTCTGGGTGTAATGAGAAGAGCACTTGGTTGTGCCAACCAGTTGTATGTGGAGGTGGCTGAGGAAGTTCAGGTTTAGAGTGGAGTGAGAGTAGACAGCCAAGATAAAATTAAAATGCTGGGTGGAGTAGTGTCCAGGGCTGCATGGACTTGGTCACTGCAAGGAAGGACATTAAAGGCAGTAGCTGGGGGAGTTTTCCATGTTGACACCAAATTAACTATCTGAATGGCTATTTAATTCTTTGTCTGGCTCCACAGCCTATTCCTTCAGAAAATCATAGAGCCTAAGGGTTTGAAGGGACTGAAAAGTTCATCTAATCCAACCTGTACTTGAATCATAATCCCCTCTATAGCCTCCTTGACAGCCTAGGAAGAAGGATATCCGTAAAGAAGATGAGCAAGAGGAAATGGTGGCTAGAAGTAAGCCAACATTAATACTGATGATCTTATAATAATACAGAAATGAAAAAAGTATTAATAACAAATAAACTAGAAGTCCTAACTCAAGTAGGCAAATTTGACCTTATAGGTTCAATTATGACTTTATGAGATGGAGACTCATGACTAGAATATGGATATAGAAGGATCTACATTGCTCAAATGGGACAAAGTAGGAAAAAAAGGCAGGGGGAGGACATGGAATAGCATTATATACTAATAAGACACCCACCATAGGAATGCCTTCTAACCTGGTGACTAGACTTGTGCCTATATAGAGTTTTCTCTAAATTTGTTGTTGTTCGGTCATTTCAGAAATATCTGACTCTTCGTGAACCCATTTGGGGTTTTCTTGGCAGAAATACTGGAGTGGTTTGCCATTTCCCTCTTCTGGCTCATTTGACAGATGAGGAAACTGAGGCAAACAGGGTTAAGTGACTTGCCCAGGGTCTCACAGCTAGTAAGTGTCTAAGGCTGGATTTGAACTCAGGAAGATAAGTCTTCCTGACTCCAGGTCTGGCACTCTATCCACTGCACCACCCACCAGTCCCTTCTCTAACTTAAACCCCATTTGTTTACCCTCTGTCATTTATTGGTTGAAGAAGTTGGAAACTATTCCCTAATTATTTTCTTTCTTGTTTCATTGTGGGCCCCTTCTCCCATCCGTGAGTTTTTCCCCAGAACCTCCATTTTGAGAAAGGGTTCAGATCAGCCAGGCTTCATTCTCTGGACTTTGGCACTATGCTTCAGTTTCCTTCTCCCTCTGCCCTTGTGACCCTCTTCTCTCATTAGCGAGCTCCTCCTATAATCTCCATTTTGAGAAAGGACCGGTACTGGAGCAAAATTGTGATGTTTGGTTTTAAAGAGGCAGTCTGGTATGTGGTATCGCACTCACCTCTCTTACAATTCATTTGGTAATATATTGAGTGGAACTTGACAGCCCCTGCCTCCCAAGAAATACTTGTGTTATGTTGAACTAGCTCCTTAATGTCCAGGACAAACCTATATAATATATATGTACATAAATATATATGTATGCGTATGTATATGTGTATGCATGTGTATGTGCATGTATACATGTATGTGCATGTGTATGTATACACACATACACACAACTGGGGAGTTTGGGGTGAAACATTCCTCATGGTTCCCCAGCCTGAGCTCTCAAGGGCTTTATTTCCTGAGTCACAGGCCCTGAGAGTAAGCCCCAGCCAACAGAGGTTCTACTATTACTGGTTTGACTTGGGTTATAATGGGACTATGTGATAAGCATAAAGAATGTGGGCTAGAGACTCAAAGGGCCTGTGTTTAAATCCTGCCTCTGGCACTTACTACTTATGCGACCTTATATGTCATTTTACCTCCACAGGCCTCAGTTTCTTCATCCATAAAATGAAGAAGTTGGACTATATGACCTCTGTGATATCTTTCTACTCTAAACCTATGATCTTGGTGGGTCATTTCTATATTTGAAAAGAAAAAAAAAAGCTGGGCAAGGTTCCTAAGATTACCAAAATCTTATGTGGAGACTGTGCTCTAGGTAGTTCCAGGTCAAGTGACAGGAAAAGTCATTATGATGTTCTGAATTGATAGGGAGGAGAGAGATAGGTTGGTTCTGGCAGGGACCCCACTACACCAGAATCTTGACATTCACTTGCCCCTTGTGCCCTTGGTGTGATACTACACAGGAAAGACAACAATATAAACATACTGATCTTCCAGTGGCAGCTTGAGTCAGAACCTGCACCCCTTCAAATTCCACTGAATTTTTTGGATTGAGTTATAGGGGTTATAACTGGTCTAAGTAAGAGAGGAAGGCCAAGGAGCTATGATAACTATGTCTCATAAGGGTCTACTGACCCAACTGAGAGTTGAAGTGTGTTTTAATGAAGTGCATTATTTGAGGTCTGATGCAGTGAACTGGGCCTGACTCAGGTGGGTCCAATATTGAAACAATAGCACACACTCATAGGTCATTCAATAGTAAATAAAAAGAAGTTTACTTAGTCTTAATACTCAGGTGGATTAGACTCAGCCGACTTGTCTCCACACAGAAACCTATCTGGTTAACAAGGCAGGGTTGACTCACCTGGTTTTAGAGAATCTCTAAAATCTGAGAGGATCCAAAACCCATGTGAATAAGCCTTTTTGTATACTTTAGGTGAGCAGGAAGCCATATGACCATGGTGTGAAGTCACCAAAAAGTTGCCCAGCTTAAGCCTTGGCTTCCTAAACCAGTCAAGTCTTGGGAACAGCTTCCTTGACTTTTGTTGGGGGAAAATGCCTAGAGGGAGGAGGAATCTGGCTAAATATACCTGGTAGGGTTTCATCTGGCTCAATTCTCATGAGTTTATCATGGACTAGTCTTACCAAGCCTTCCAGGTCCAGGTCAACCAGATTCCCTAGAGGAATGGTTCTCAATCTGTGGGTCACGACCCCTTTGGGGGTCGAACAACCCTTTCACAGGGGTTGCCTAAGACCATGAGAAAACACGTATTTCTGATGGTCTTAGGAACCAAGACACTGCTCCTCTATCTGTCTTCAGGCGGGTCCACCCACAAGCAGATATGCCCACATAGGAGTATTAAAGGGTTGCAGCATTAGGAAGGTTGAGAACCACTGCCCTAGAGGTTCTGTGCCATTACACAAAATGACTAATGTAGTCTCTAATGAATTTCCCTCAGTCCTTTTGCTAGCAAGTTCAATGCAAATCAGGCTGTCAACAGCCTTACAACATTTCTGAAGGATGCTTTCAAAGTCTATTGTCTGGAGAGTTTTACCTACTGGATGAGTTGTGACACCTCTGGTGGTTTGCCTCACCAGTTGAGAACTCAGGGAAGCTACACAGATGTATTCAATGTAAATGTCTAAGGATAGAGATTAAAACAAATTTCAGCAGGAAAATGAAGCCAGAATATCCTGTATCCAGCCAGAAGATTTCTCAGCAGCGTTTTCTGATCTGCTCCATACCTTCCACACAGGTATTCATTGACGCTCACCACTAAGCTCTCTTCTTGGAAAGGATATGTGGCTACTGGTTCCCTTCTCACTGGTGAGAGATTTCCTGACTTCAAATCATGCCTCACATATTCACTAGCTGTGTGACTTTGGGCAAATCACTTGGCATCTCAGCTTCAGTTTCCTCATCTGAAAAATGGGAATAGTAGCAACACCTCAAAATGTATAAAAATTTAAAGAATAATAATAACACCACCTACCTCACAGGATTATTTGGGAAGATCAAGAGAGATAACATATATAAACCACTTCACAAACCTTAAAGTCCTATATAAATACTAGCTTTTGTTATTGTTAATAATACTGCAGGAATGAAACAAGATTGTATTGTGCCCCTTCCTCTGCCATGGGCCTGTCACTGAATAGAGTACTTTATAATATTGGTGGAACCAGCCCTGGTTTGGAGAGGTATTGGGAGAAAGGGGAACAAAGATAATAACATTTGCTGCCGGTAAGTTCCTGCATAGAACAAAATCAGGACCCATAGGTAATGTGAACCAAACAAGATCAAGAAACAAGCACAAAATGAAAAAAGGGCAGAAGCAGAAGACAGCACTTGAAGTGAAAACCAATTCAAAAACTGGGAACTACCACAAGGTCCCAGAAGGGGTTAGCAAAAGGAGGTCCAGTGTTCAGGCTATGATAGCCAGTACTTGACTGGGTGTTGGGAAGAACAGAAAATGTTCTTAAGTTGACCCACTCATAGAATCATAGATCTAAAACAGGGAGGGACCTCACAGACCATTGAGTCCAACTTCCTAATTTGACAGGTAAAGAAACTGAAGCAAAGAGAATTGAATTGACTTGCCAAGGTTCACACAGATAGTTAAATGTTTAATGGCAGGGTGGGAGAGCAGATCTCCCAACTCCAAGACCAGAGTCCTCTAAACCATGCATCCACTCAGTTGGTACAGTGACTTCCTTATGCAGTGCTGCTTCCACTTTCTTCTGAAATCCTTCCAGTTACAGAGCTCCTGCTGCCACCACCCAATTTATTCTCCATGGCAACAGCCAAGTCCATACAGTGTGGGATAGCTACACAGGTAGCTTTGTACTTGTCAAAACACTGTTTCCATTATCTCATTTAATTCTCAGAATACTCGATGAGGTAGAACAATTGCTATTATTCCTAATTTATGGATGAAACAAGAAATGGTTAAGTGAGCTATGTAAGATTCCACAGCAAGTCAATGGCTGATCCCATTGATCTGCTTAGAACTAAAACCAGAACCCAGTCCATTTCTCACTTCACCATGAGTAATAGCTCCCATGCCAACCAGATACAAAACCAACAGACAGTCCGGGTAAAGTCAATGCTATGTTTCTGATGGGATTATAGTATACTCCTTTGAAGCCATCATTGCTCTTTGGCTGTCCACCACATACAGAATATTACAGCCTGATGGAAACCATATCCCGTTTGAAAACATGGTTTCCAAGGGCCTGCTGAGATATGGTTTGAAGCCTTGTTCCCTCTCTCTCTTCAGTTATGACTGTGATGGCTGGTATATCATAGCAGATGGCTGCCAAAGAACTATGAAATTTGTTCCGTGAACCATGGCCAGTGACACTACCACCAATTCTTTGTATATAGAGAGAGCCAAGAGAAGGAAAAAAGGTCCATTCTCTTTTCTTCTCCCTTCTCTATTGGTAAAAAAACATTTCAATGTCTCTCCTTCTTAGTATTCTTTTTTTTCGTTCCAATACCCCTTGTTCTTAGGGCACACTTACCCATCAAGCCTCTAAAAAGGAATAACAATCATAGAACCATATAAAGGGGAATGAACAATGGAACATATGAAGCTGGCAGGCCTCCAGCCCAGCATTCATGACTCCTGCCGTGGAGGGGGAATTTATGGCAACTGCTCTAAGACATAATAGACCAATCAGAATTTGGATAATTCTTCCCAGGAGGAAGTCAAACTGTCACAGGCTACTAGCAACAGGTCAAGTCTGTGTGACTGATTCAAACAAAAGCTATTGCTTGGGCAGGCAAAGAAAGTAGGAGACAACACGTATTAAAATAATGAGTGACTGACTGCACCAGTGATTTCACTTGGCCTAAGGTAAAGGAAAAAACCCAGAAATTTGGGCTTTTAGGACTTCAACTTGTAGGAGAGTCAATTATTGTATAACAAAATCTCCCCCTGGGATTAGGGAAACTATTACAGCTTTGATCCCACGCTAAGTCTTTTAGTAGCCTCTAGCAATCATGTTAGCACGCTCCAAAAGACAAGTGTCCTTGACTGGAAGTCTGGTAACTCAACTCTCTCTCAAGATCTGCCAAAGAATTACTTACTATATGGCCTGGAGCAATCTGTTTAATCTAGCTATACTCTAATTCCCCATTTAAAATAAGGATAATCATAGAACCCATGACCTCAGATGTCTATACACTATTTTGGAAAACATTTGGTAAATAAGCAAGATGAACAAGATGTCCTAACAGAAAGAGGTGAATTTGACTAAATAGGGTCATAGATCTAGAGCTGGAAGGGAACTCATACCTAATTCAACCCTTCTAATTTTCAGATGAGGAAATTATGGTCCAGAGTCTATGTGACTTGCCCAAGGTGACACAGCTAATAAATTAGAAGGTTAGTATTTTAACCTAGATCCTCTGTATTCAAATCCAGCATTTTTCCCATTAGACCATAGGTATGTCTAAGACCTAGTGGGATAACACATATACCTGGAATTTGACCATAGAAGGATATGACTTATTGAAAAGAAATAGAATAGGTCAAGGGAATGAGCAACAAGCACTGGATATTAAGAAAATACACTCATATGAGGAAATCCAGGAACTAGAATTTGGGCAAAGATAAGTGGAGACAGAAATAGAAAAGGTTCTCAGAGTCTATACACTACATGCTACCTGGACAGAATGAAGAAATATGTGTTCTAGAACAAAATCACAAACCTTGAATGGAGGCTTGATTTAGAAGTGAGTGTGGCTCTTAAAGAGATTTTTTTTAATGGCAGGGTGGGGAGACAGCGGATCTATTTGTACAAAAATATTTATAGCAGCTCTTTTTGTGGTAGTTAAAACTGGAAATTGAGGGGATACCCATCGACTGGGGAATGACTGAACAAGCTGTGGCAAATTATTCTAATGGAATATTATTGTGCTATAAGAAATGACAAACAGGATGACCAGAAAAACCTGCAAAGACTTACATGAAACAAAGTGAATTGAGCAGAACCAGGAGGACACTACAGAATAATAGCAATATTGTGTAATGAAGAACTGTGAATGACTTAACTATTTTTAGCAATACAATGGTCCAAGACAATCCCAGAAGACTCATGATGAAAAATGTTATCTTTCTCCAGAGAAAAAACTGATATTGTCTGAAAACAGACTGAAGCTTGCTTGCTTGCGTGCTTTCTCTTTCTCTTTCTTTCTTTCTCTTTCTTCCTTTCTTCCTTTCCTCTTTTTTCTTTCTTTCTTTTTCTTCCTTCCTTTCTTCCTTCCTTCCTTCCTTTCTTCCTTCCTCCCTTTCTTCCTTCCTCCCTCCCTTCCTTCCTTCGAATTTTCTTGAGCAAAATGTCTAATATGGAAATGTTTTACATTTTACATTTACATATTTACATAACCTATATCAGATTGCTTACTGTTTCAGAGAGTAGAGAGAGGAGGGATAGAATTTGGAACTCAAACTTGGAAAAGAAAACAAATATTAAAAATTGTTTTTACATGAAATTGGGGGAGGAAATATACATACATACATATATGTATATATATATATATATATATATATACGAAATTTTTCTTTAAAGAAGCCATGGTGGCCTTCAGTTATATGGACATCTGCTTGAGCTTTCTCATTAACAAAAGCAGGACAACTAATGATTTATTGAAACCCTAATTATAATTTCATCCTTCAAAAGGTAAAGAAATCAACTAGGAGAATTTCAGTCCCAAACCAGATTCTTATTAATTAGGAGGATTATATTGTTGGAATGGAAATGATGAGAATTTTGTGAATAAGTGACTGATGTATCTTAGAATTTGTAATAGAGGAGAGGAAGACTGGGTTTGGTTTGTATCCTAGATTTGGGGAGAGCAGATTTCGAATGGGTTGAAGCAGTGGTTCATAACTTTTTGTGTGTCATGGACCTATTTGTCAGTCTGGTGAAATTTATGAACCTCTCAGAACAATATTTTAAAATTCATAAAATTATATATATATATATATCTATATATATATAGTATTACAAAGGAAACCAATTATGTTGAAATAGTTATCAAAATATATTTTTCTAAAAAAACAAATTCACTGTCTTCCTGAAATCTATGCACATACCAGTGATTTAGACTGGAATCCACATACTCAGTCTAAAGGAGATGCATAGCTCTCAAGAACAAAATCTTGCAAGGCAACTAGGTGGTATAAGGGATAGAACACTGACCCTGGAGTCAGAAGAACCTGAGTTCAAATCTTCCCTCAGACTCTTATCAGCTGTGTGGCCTTGGACAAGTTCACTTAACCCCAACTGCCTCCAAAACAAGAAGAAAAAAATCCTGAAGTTATAAAGGGAAACTATTCTTATAAGAAGGAAAAGGGAGGAGTTATCTAAAAACAAACACATGGGTATGGGTAAACAAGGATCAACTTGAATTTTGAAAAGGCATACAACAAAATGGAAGCAAGGGCAAGTAATGGAGGATGGATATAAATGTGAGACATATCCTTTGGGAATAGCATCAGAAATGCTAAGGTTCATTTGTGAGTTGATGCTGCTAAGGAACAGAAAAGCAGGGAGGGATAAGATTTAAACTACATTGGGGAAAAGAGCAAGCTCAAATAAGGAATAAGCATATTGTTCTGAATAGATAGGATAATGAGGAAAAAGTGCTGGATTTGGAAATTAAGGGCCTGATTTCAAATCTCATCTCTGTCACTTATCAGCTGCATTGGGTGATGTGGGCAAGACACAATTTCTCTGGCCTCAGTTTCTTCATCTGTAAAATGAGGGGGTTGGACTAGGTGACTTCTGGGGTAAATTTGTGAACTCTTATTTTGCTTTTTTCTATGAATTAGAATGACATTTTACCTGGAGAGGACAGAATAAAAATTGCTAAAAGTGAGTTGCTATTTAAGATTAGTAGGAAGATAACAAGAAAGCCCCTAGCCCTTTGATAACTTTGTTAATAGGTTCAAATGAAGTACATCCTAGGATGCTGAAAGAACTGGCCAATGTGATTGCTGAACCATTCATCAGTGGTCTTTGAAATCTCACAGAAAGCCCTTCTTGGCAAATGTGTGGGACTATGAGTATGAAACATTGAATATACTCTCAGATTCACTTCCTGTGTTAGTCCTACTGAACTTTTTTTTCTTCTTCCTTCATTTTTAGTCTTATTATAAGAGAAATTATCTGACCAGATAAGGGAGGTGGTATATATTTTTAAATGAAGGTCATTTAAAACAAATATCCTCCAAAAAATATTTAGTATGTAATTTGTACATATTTTGTATTCGGTTTTCTATCCACAAATCATTTCCCACCAGTAGAATGAAAGTTCATTGAAGGCAGGGAATGTGTTCATTTTTACCTTTGCATCCCCACGATCGCTACAACGTCTGCCAGATCCCAGATGCTTAATAAATGCTTGTTGAATCTGATTGAATTCCTTTTTTGACATGGATACTAGAGTGATAAATCCAGGGAATACTGTAAATGTCATTTACCTAAATCTTAGCAAATATTTGACAAAATCTCTCATGCTATTTCTAGGGACAAGATGGAGAAATGTGGAGAATTTGGAACTGATTGAATGACTCTACCCCAAGAGTAGGCGTGAGTATTTCAAAATGAAGGAGGAGGATTTAATCTTTTTTTTTTCATCAACAACTGGATAGAAGTATAATATCATTGCTCCCAAATTTGTGATGACAAAAGCCAGAAGGGACAGTTCACACATAGGATGACAGATAGATTTTAAAAGATCTCAACATTGTGCTGAATTTATAAGATAAAATTTAACATAGGTAAATGTAAAATCTTATACTTGTGTTTCAAAAAGTCAAACTTATAAGTATAAGATGGATGATGTATGGCTAGATAACAGGTTCTCTGGAAAAGACTGACAGCTTTAAAGGTCTGAAAGTTCAATATAAGTTGATAGTGTGATACAGTATCTAAAAATGATAATACAAGCTCTTATTGGTTATGTGACCTCCAACAAGTCTCTTAACCATCTTTAAAATGTAAGTGATACTTACAATGCTTCTGCTCAGTCACTTCAGTCATGTTCACTTTTCATGACTCCATTTAGGGGTTTTCTGGAGTGGTTTGTCACTTCCTTCTCCAGTTCATTTGACAGATGAGGAAACTGAGGCAAACAGGGTTAAGTGACTTGCCCAGAGTCACACAGTTAGTAAGTGTATGAAGTTGAATTTGAACTCAGGTTCCTGACTCCAGGTCCTGTGCTCTATTCACTGTGCCACATAGCTACCCAGTACTTATAATACTCAAAAGGTTGTGAAAAAAATTTCTTTTTAAAACTATAAAGTACTATATAGGTTTGAATTATTATTATTGCGATCATAAGGAGATTAAAGATCATGAAATGGTAAAAGTTTTACATTTTAAAAAATGCTAATGCATTTTCAGATTGTAATGAGAGAGGTGCATAATGTTCCAGACTAGGAAGATGAGAGTTGTACTTTATTCAGCAGCTGGCCTGATCACAGCTTAGTACAGTACTATATTCTGTCATACATACCACATTTTAGGAAGAATATGGAGGGAGGCCAAGGAAAGTTGGCCAAGATGGTGAGAAGACTAGAGAGGCCATACTGCATGAGGATTAATTGAAGGAACAGGAGACATTTAGCCAGTAAAAGATGCAACATGGAGGGGACATGATAGCTGTCCTCAGTTATTTTGATGAGCTTTCATCTGAAAAATAAGAATTTGTATTTGGTTTTTTTGGTCCTGGATGGTAGAGGTAGGAGCAATGATTTGCAAAGTGAGTTAGGAAAAAAAACAAAACTGACTGATAATTAAAATGATCCCAAAGTTCAATGGCAGCCTTGGGAGGTAGGCAGCTCCCCCTCAGTAGAAGTCCTAAGCAAAACCTTGATAACCATTTGTAATAGTGGGAATTCTTTTTCAACTATGGGTTGAATTCGATAGCTTCTTAAGTCCCTTCCAACTTGGAGACTCTGTGGTTGATACCCTATCCCTTCTTTCCCAACAATATTCAGAGCATCAAAAAGGAGCCTGGTTCTTTGATCTATGAGTTAGAGATTAAATCTTGTAAACTCATAGATCCCCACTCTCCATATATGTATTACTACCATGCATTCTATTAGTAATATAGATGTGTTTGTGTTTTTAGCACCATATAACTAAAGTGTTGAAGCCAGTAGCCATCCAGGACAATAACTATAGGAGGTAAAATCTCTGTGGATTCTGACCATGAGCCTGGTTTTAATGGAGAATCTTGGGGGATAGGAAGGGTTGGTTTCCTGTCACTCTGTGGCATGTAACATGTGTGATAGAATTTGAAGACAAGAAATTAGATGAACAGAAATGTGTATTTAAGTTTCTTACAAGACGACATTTTACAAATTTAGGATCTTAAGAATATATAAGACATTTGCTCTCTGTAGATTTCTTGAACTGGGGTTTTACTTTCTAGGAATTTTTCTTCTCTTGGAAGTGAAGATGAGATGGGGAGGGGGAGTAATTTAGAGTCTCCAACTATCATATATAGTTAAATCAGCTCAAGCCAACTTATAGGCATTACTTTGTGGAATCATTCTCATTGATTTGTAACTATTCTTTGCATTTCTTGAGTGCCAATTGCATACCTAAAATCATACTGGCTTCTGAGAGGGCTATAAGAAGAAGAAATGTGATCCCTACCAACAAGTAGGGATTTGTCAAGATGCTTGTAATCTTCTTAGGGAGGAAAAATGCAAAATCAATGAAATGATGCTAGGCTGCATGAGTGATGCGGACAGACCATTAGGTGCCATAAGAGTTCTGAGAAGGAAGCTTCAGTTCAAGGGAAGCCTTCATGAGGGATTTGGGCAGTGTAGATGGACTTTGAAAGATGGGTAGGCTAGGAATACGGAGACAGTAGTGCTCTTCAAAGGCAGAGAACAGTATGGTGTAATGATAATAATGTTAGTAATAATAATAGTAATAATAACTGACATTTGTATAATGCTCTAAAATGTGCAAAGTGCTTTACAAATGAATGAGTAAGTAAACGAATGGATGGAAAAAGCATTTATGAAATACTATGTGTCAGCTAGTGGGCTTACTGCTGGAGATACAAATGCAAAAATGAGATAGTCTCTGGCCTCAAGGAGCATATATTTTAATAGGGATAGATGACATCTATATGATAGTGATCAGGGAGGCTTGAGAATGGTGAGTTGATCCACAAGAGAGTTAATTGGCATGCTCTTCCCAGGAACAATGGAAATATGGAGGTGTTGATTTAACTATTAAACCTAGAATAAGAGGTGGAAAGGCAAGGCAAGATGGCCAGGATGGATGGCTTGATGGGATGGGATTGCAATTCAGGTTTTCCTTATTTTGTGCTATTTCTCATGAAGGAGAAAACTGAATGTGTAGCTGGAAGATGTGTGCTTCAATCTCACCCCTACATTTGTTCACTGAGTGACACTGGGCAAGTTGCTTATCTTAGCTTAAGTTTCTTCATCTATAAAATGATATCTATAAGTATCACCTGTGGCTTTTAATGAGGCTCAAATGAGGTTGTGTATCAGATCAGACCCCATTTAACTTCCCATCAAGCTGTCTACCTCAGCCATTCTGCCATTTACTTTGCCTAAAGGTGGAAAGGAGGATTAGAACACAGGTCTTCCTGACACCATGCTGCCTCTCGTGAAGTGGAAAAAGATCTGGACTTTCAGTTTAGAGGAACCTGGTTAAAATTCTGCCTCTGACACTTACTAGCTCTATGATCTTGAGCTGTTTTTTTATTGTCTCTGAGCCTCATCTGTAAAAATGGTCTAGTAATTCCTGTGCTATGTTTCTTATGGGATGTAGTGAGGATCAAATAAAATAACACAGGAAAAGCATTTTACAGTCCTTGAAGCACTAGTCAAATGTCAACTATTATTAGGTCATGTAGTTGTGATCTTCTGGATCTCCTCTCTCAGTGGAGATCCCCACAGGGGTTTGCACAATACTCGGCACAGGATAGACAGTAAGAAATTAATTGATAGGACCCGTGGTTGATTCATAGCTTCCAAAAACACAAAAAGTCCCTTCCTCTCCTGCTCCCAAATTCATATTATATTTGGGCCATATATCCACTGGGGCAGAATTTTCTATTCCAAACACGAGAAGTGACCCCATACCACATACAACCCAGACATACAACCCAATCAGGGGCTAACCATTGAAGTTCCCCATCCCCACCTACATTGGAAATTTTGCCCAGGCTGATGGGAGGCTGACAATGTGGCCACTAATCAAACTGGAACAAGGCCAACCCAGAAGCACTAACATCCCTGTCTTGTATGAAGTGCCGTGGGATATGTAACAAGCACAAGCAGTTTTATGTCTCATCCAGAAAGAAAGGTTAAGAAACCATTTGAAGCTAGAAGGGGGATGGGGGTTCGGGGTGGGGGTGGGGGGGTAAAAAGGGGAAAAAAAGAGAATAGGCAGGAAATGAGTATGCTGAAGCTTGGTATGGTTCCTGGCTCCGATTGCTTGATACCAAGCCAAGAATTCCATATTCAGCTGAAAGGAAGACTGCAGTGTCATTGCTACTCTGAGAATGGATCAGTTATAAATACCACGAAGGGCGGAGGAATGGAGAGCAGTGGGAGAGGAAATACAGAAAGCCACATTACCCATTCTAGGATACAAACAAGTACATTCTGCCCTTGCTTCTCACACACCTGCCTGGGTGGCCAAGGCCAGGTTACCTTTGCAGCAGTACCCATGCCCTGGACCTCCTCTCTCAGCTCTGGCTCCAGGGACATTTAATGGAAAAGAAAGGTCTGCTCCCACTGAGGGAAAAGGGGAATTAAGGCAATTACCTGGAGAACTCAATTTGGGAAAGATCTGTGATTTTGGTTGGTGGGGGTGCTCCCCCACTGACGCAGATTGCAGCCAATATACAGTCTTCTGAGACGGTCTCTGAGAGCTGCTGAGACCGAAAATGGCATTATCCTGCAGCCAGTCTGGTGATAAGCCTCTCTAAACTTAGCTAGGCTGGTACTTGATGACAGAAATATAGTACGTCAGGGAGCCTACACTCCAGGCTTTTATAGCTTAGTAGAACCTTCCAAAACTTGAGTTTTGATGATATAGCCTTACAGAACCCTAACTCTACGCCCTCCCCATGTCACAATGAAGCAATGAAGCTTCAGGGTAAGGCTTTAGTGGGGAGTGGATAACTCAATGAAAAAAAATTCACTTTTGTTTTATATGTTAGGTAAAAGTGGTTTTTAAAAATGAATCAATTACCTAATTACCTCCGTTCTTTTCTCTTTGTATGAATGAGTTCATATATGCAAAATGCCTTGCAAGCCCTAAAATGCTGTGTAAATGTTAGCTATCATTGTTATCATTACAATTCTTAAGCTAAGAATAAAATTCTAAATAATATCTACTGAAGGGATGGATATTTAGCAAATTTATGAACTGTAGTCATGTCAATACTCCTCTTGCACATTGGAATCATTTGTTGGTTTTTAAAAATACCCCAGAAGTCAACTGTAGGAAGAATCACAAGAAAGTGTTGATTGGGCCTTCCTCCCTGTCAAGTGAGACCAAAATTCAAACACACTTATAGAAATTCATATATATCTTCTTTTATCCATGGTGATAAATGGCATTAAGTGAGAAAAATCTTTTAAAATAAATAATTAGTCTTTACAATGAGGTTCACACCTAATTTATGAACTTGCCAATTGTTCTCTTCTCATCTCCCAGCCCCCACTATCACCTTGGGTTTCGGTTCTACTTGAAATACAGATATTTTTAACAAGCTGGGAAATTTGATCACTTGGAAAACTGGGAAATTTGATCACCAGGAAAACTGATCACCTCTGGATGCTGGGAAGATTTAATGAGGAAAGAATTTATAGTAGAATTGACCAACTTAAGACAACAGGTATGACAAGAAAAGCTTCCTGAGTTGGCTACCTGGAAACAAAAAGAAGTATAGGCTGCTAGGTCCCTAACATTCTCCTCTAACTCCCTCTGAGGTAGTCCCAGTGACCAACCAAACTGGCTGGCCATAGAGTGTACAGTTTGATACCAAATGCCTTCCAAAGACATACCTATGAATCAAGAAATGGCTGTGTTCCAGATGGCTGATTCATTGAATCCTGGACCAGCAAGTGCACCTTACTACAGGTGCATCTCACTGCAAAATGGATAGAATCTAAAGATTTGGAGAACACTTTAAGATTGTTTAATCTAAGATTCTTAACCTTTTCATGTGTAATAGACCTACCTCTTTGGTAGTCTGGTGAAACTATAATCCTCTTCTCAAAATAAAATAAAATACATAGGATTACAAAGTAAAATAATTATATTTAAATACATGGATTAAATATGTATTTTAAAAACAACTTCACAGACCCCAGGTTAGGAATCTTTGATCTAATCCAGTTTCCCCATTTTATAGACCAAGAAACTGAGGCCCAGGGAGATGAAGTCATAGCATCATAAATTTAGAGCTGGAAAAGACCTTGAAGGCTACCAATTATGACTCTGTAATTTTACAGATGAGGACACTGAGGCCCATGGAGGTTAATTGACTTGTCCAAGGTCATATAGGGATAACAGGCTAGTGAAGGGTAGAGGAAAAAACTTGAAATCAGTTTCCCAATCCAATGTTCTTCCTACCATACCATGCTCTCACAATTCAATTAGCTCTGTTTGCATCACTTCCTCACATATAAAGAGAGCTGGAGAAGGAAAATGGCAAACCACTCCAGCATCTTTGCCAAGAAAACCCCAAATGGGGTCATGAAGAGTCAGACATGACTGAAACAACTGAATACCAGTAATACACAATTGACTCTTAAAAACTTTAAACCAACAGCTTTAAATAAAATCTAATTTTTCCATCTATTACCTTTAGAAAGCTGTAAGTCTCTTTCCCATAAAGGTCTACAAGTAGACATCGTTGAAGCCTTCTGATAAGGAAAGC
Organism: Pseudochirops cupreus; assembly: GCA_028627135.1. NCBI lineage: Eukaryota > Metazoa > Chordata > Mammalia > Diprotodontia > Pseudocheiridae > Pseudochirops > Pseudochirops cupreus. The sequence goes on along the minus strand of CM053582.1, from coordinate 464,565,622 downwards.
CATTTGAGGTATTGTATTATCGGAGGTATTTACAACAATTTCGAACCTTCTTGACATTATCCACTGTTTCTTTCAACTCTGTGATCAAGCGTCAACCAGTAATAATTTGAACATCTATTTTATACTCCATTTTATTCTAGATGGTGAGGGATTTTTAAAAGGTGTGAGGCCTAACTCATTAACATCAGAGACTTGTCTAGTTGGGACTATGAGAGTAACCTTCAAGAAACAATTAATGACTAATAATACAAAAGATAAAATTGCATGGTATGGGCTATATGTCTATAGAAGAGGAAAATCAATAAAGGTAGGAGTAGTCAGCAAGTTCTCCATGAAGGAGGTGGAAATTGGGCTGAACTTTGAAGGACAGGTAGAATATAAAGTGGTAGAGGGATTAGAGGGGAAAAATATGAGAAGGAATTACAATTAGGAGTCAGAGAACAATAGGTTGGGGTCAGAAGGTGTGGGTTGAGGAGTAGAGAGAGACCAAATTGGGGGGGATAGACTAAGAAGGGCTTTGAAATAGGGGTTGGTATTTATACTTGATACTTTTGGAAACAGAGAGCCATTGAAAATTTTGGGAGCAGGTAGTGAAATGATGAAAGTGGTGTTTTGGGAAGATTAGTCTCAAATAGAGCCATGACAGGCATTGTGAAGTCCATGGATTTGGGAAGCCAGTTAAAAACCATTTCCAGTAATAAAGACATGAGGTAACTGTAAGAATAAAAAGTTAAAATGAGGCATAAAAGCTCTTTTGAAGGGAAAATGGACAGGCCTTGATGACTGATTCCAAATAGGAATGAAAAAGGAATCAAGCTTTCATGACAGGTAACCAAGAGATTGATGATGGCATCAAGAGATAAGGAAGTTTGGAGGGACCTGACTTACTAGGTGATGATGTCAATCTTAGAGAAGTTTAATGTGAAATCTCAGGAGAGATGTGTTGCACACTTGAAAATCTTCTGACTCAACATTCACAGATGTCCTGTTCCTTCTTGGAACAGGAATGTATAAATCCTGTTTATACAATCTACTAAGAGTTTAACAATGCTATCACACACCACTGGTTGTTGTCACCATATAAAATGGAGACAGCTAGGCGGTGTAATGAATAGAGCTCCTAGCCAGGAGATAATTGCTTGCTGTGTGATCCTGGGCAAGTCACTTGACTTGTTTGCCTCAGTTTCCTCAACTTTAAAATGGGGATAATAACAACACTTACCTCACAGGGTTGTTGTAAGGATCAAATAAGATAATATTTGAAAAGTGCTTAGCACAGTGCCAGGCACATAGTAGGTACATATGCTTGTTCTTTTCCCTTTCACCCATAAAATATATTCTATCAAGGCTAAAAATTTCTTAAATTTGAGCTTTTAGGTGATGACAAATTTTCATACTTTTATCAATTCTCCAAGCTCTAAATTCTTTAAAGTCAGCTGAACAAAAGACCTTTTTGTAAAGGGGCTACTAGCAGTGGTCTGCTGGAGCTGGCTCATGCTCTATTGAGAGGCTATTATTAAATTTTCATGGTGAGCACTTAGATCTTGGAAATCAGCAAGTGATTTGGGGGAGGGGGCGCTTAATTGTTATGTCAATTGTCTAGAGTTAAGAAAGTGTTGGAGAAATGCTAATAATACTATTAAAGTATTTAAACTTTAAAATGGGTACATTTTTTTTCAGCACTCATTGGTAAACAATTAATAGCAGATCCCTGCTACTATGTGCTAGTCACTGGTGATATGAACACCCAAAGTGAAACAATTCCTACACTCAAAAATACTTATGAGTTTATTTAAAACAAGGGATACATAAGGGTCTTTTCCATGGAAAGCCAAAGATTTCTTTCCAGTAGGTTGTAGTGTACTATTGAGGGCAGTCAAGCAGCACAGTGGATAGAGTGCTGGGCCTGGAGTCAAAAAGACTCATCTTCCTGAGTTCAAATCTGGCCTCAGAAATACACTAGCTGTGGGACCCTGAGCAACACTTACCCCTGTTTGCCTCAGTTTCTTCATCTGTAAAATGAGCCAGAGAATGAAATGGCAAACCACTCCAGTATCTTTGCCAGAAGAAAAAAAAATGGGGTCATGAAGAGTAGGACATGACTGAAATGACTGAACAACAACAATGCACTGTGAAAATTGACTTTTAACTGTTCCAAGCTGAGTGCCTTGTTTATGAACAATCTGGGTCCCTCCTTTAACCTAATGACCACCTGCCTTTTGGGCATTTTCATTTCTCATTAGGACTTCCACAAAGGTACTTTGAGGGGAGAGAAGGTAATGAAATAAAATGGAAGAGTGATGACAAGTCATTTAGTTACACATTAGGCAACTTTATTTAAAAGTTTCTGGGCAGGAAAAGAAATTGAAATCATTGTTGTAAAACAAGGCTTGGGAATGACCCCTTCCCATATCCTCTGGCTGATTGTAACCGCAATCATTCCCTGCCCCACCCCTTCATCTCTCTGATCTTCAATATTTCCCTGCCTAACTTTTCCTTCCCTCTGGCCTACAAACATGCCCAGGTATTCCCAATCTTTTAAAAACATAAACAAAACCAACGGGGTAGAGCCAAGATGGAGGTGTAGAAGCAGCAAGTTTCACAGCCCGCACATTGCCACCTCAAATACCCATAAAATATGACTCTAAACAAATTTTAGGGCTCCAAAATTCACATAAAAATACAGAAAAACACATCTCCTGCTGAAGGCAGCTCTGCACAAAGGGCTCAGCGCAGCACTCTGGGAGCCAAAACCAGTCCAGCCTAGAACCAAGGCTTGGCCCTGGGGGTGGCCAGGGCAAGCCGCAGCTGGAGCTTCAGGAGAGTGGATCAGCAGGAGCTGTGGAAGTTTCCAGAATTATCAAGCCATAAGAAACAAGGATTAAGTGAAAGGTCAGTGGATCTCAGCTAAATGTTGGGGGAGAAAAGCAGTCAGGCCGCACTGCCTCCAGGGCAGGGAAGCGACAGAAGCAGCAGCCCTGCAGCCGCTTCCACGTGGCTGCTTCAGAGCTCTCAGCCTGCAGACTGCAGGCAGGCCAAGCTATCGTTCAGAACCTAAGTGCTCTTGCGTTGAGCAGCCTGGATCCAGATCATGGTCTTGGGTGGTGGTCTTGGGGTGTGTTTTAAGTGAGCCAAAGCTGGTGGTGGCTGTAGCAGCCTCCCAATAACTCCGACAGCTGCGAAAACCCCAACGATTTCAGACAGAGCTTTCCTCCCTGGAAGCAGAGTTCCACAGAGCTAAAAAATCAAGTACTTTCACTGGCAACATGAGCAGGCAAAGGAAGCAAAGTAAGAACAGCAACCAAACTCTAGAATCCTTTTTTAGGGACAAAAAGGATCAAAGTATGGAATGGGAGGAAGACAACACAGTTAGAACTCCTGCACCAAAAGCTTCCAAGAAACATGAAGACTGCCTAAAAGCCATAGATCAGCTTAAGAAGGATTTTGAAAACCAAATAAGAGAAGTGCAGGAAAAATTGGGAAGAGAAATGAGAATAATGCAAGAAAATCATGAAAAGAGAGCCAACAACCTCACTGAAGAAAATAACACGTTAAAAAATAGATTAATTCAAATGGCAAAAGAGGCCCAAAAAGCCAATGAAGAGAATAATGCCTTA
>CM053582.1:464544680-464561505 GCA_028627135.1 Pseudochirops cupreus | reverse complement strand
AGAAGGCAATGTGAAATATCTCCTTGAAAAAACCACTGACCTGGAAAATAGATCCAGGAGAGACAATTGAAAAATTATTGGACTACCTGAAAGCCATGATCAAAAAAAGAACTTAGAAAGTATCCTTCAAGAAATTCTCAAGGAAAACTGCCCTGATATCTTAGAACCAGAGAGCAAAATAGAACTTGAAAGAATTCACCAATCACCTCTTGAAAAAGATCCCCAAAAGAAAACTCCTAGGAATGTAATAGCCAGGATCCAGAGTCCCCAGATCAAGGAGAAAATATTACAGGCTGCCAAGAGGAAGCAATTTGAATACTGTGGAAATGCAATTAGGATAACCCAGGATCTGTCAGTTTCTACATTGAGGGATTGAAGGGCCTGGAATATGATATTCTGGAGATCAAGGGAGCTAGGATTAAAACCAGAATCACCTACCCAACAAAATTGAATATAATGTTCCAGGGGAAAATATGGTCATTTAGTGAGGTGGAGGACTTTCAAACATTCTTGCTGAAAAAACTAGAACTGAAAAGAAAATTTGACACTCAAATACAAGAAGCATGAGAAGGTAAACATGGAAAAGATATCATAAGGAACTTGTCAGAGTTAAGCTATTTACATGCCAACATGGAAGAATGATAATTTTAACTTCTGAAACTTTTCTCAGTTATGAGGTGAAGGGAATACAAATGTATATATATGTATACATACACATATGTCTATGTGGGAGGGTTTATATATGTGTATGAACACATATCTGAGTATGTGTATTTATGTGTACATAGAGGGCACAGGATCAATTGAATAGGAAGGGATGATACTTTAAAATGTGAAATTCTGAGGTGGGAGAGGATTAGAATTAGAGGAGACAGGGAGAGACAGAATAGGGTTAATCATCTCATATAGAAGAGGCTAGGAATAACTGTTACAATGGAGGGGAAGAACAAGAAGGCAAAAGGGAAAGGGTTAACCTTACTCTCATTGAATTTGGCTTAGGGAAGGAATGACATAAACTCTAAACTGGGTATCTTGCCACACAGAAGAGTAGGGGGGATGGGGATGAGAGATGGGATGATGGAGGGGAGAGCAGGATAGGGGGGAGGGTTGCTGGAAGCACACATTTCTGTAAAGGGACAGGGACAGGGTAGAGAATAGAACAAGGGGGGGATGGGCTAGGAAGAAGGGACATATAATCAGTCTCTCACAATATGTCCACTGTGGAGATGTTCTGCATAATTACACACGTACAGCCTGTATTGAATTGCTTGTCTTTCCAGTAGGGGTGGGTGATGAGGGAGGAAGGGAAAGAATCTAGAATTTAAAGTTCTATAATCAAATGTTAAAAATATATATGTATGTATAAAAAAAAAAGATTAAAAAAACCCAAAAAACCTAAACAAAACCAGAAAACTTCTCTTAACCATTCCATCCCCTCAAGCTATTGTCTTATTTTCACAGCCGAACACCTAGAAGAAGCTGTCTACACACATATCACCTCCACTCCCTCTCTTCTTACTTCTCCATCTTTTGTGATCTGAGTTTGGACTTCATCATTCAACTGAAACTGTTGTCTCCAAAGTTACCAGTGATCTCTAAGCTGCCATCTTCTGGCTATATTTCACATTCTTAACCACCCTCTACTTCTGGATATTCTCTCCTCTATCAATTTTCATTTCACCTGCCTCTTAGTTTTCCTCCTTCTTGTTGAACTTCTCCTTCCTCAGTCCCCTTCACTGCATCACCTTCCTTATCCTACCCTCTCAGTGTGGTTTTACTCTATTTGTCCTAGGTCCTTTTCTCTCTCTCCCCTCTCTTTCTTGGTGACATCATCAGTTCCCACCCATGTATAGATGACTCCTAAATCTACATATCCAACCTCAATCTTTCTTGAGCTCCAGTCCCATACAGCTTATTGCCTATTAGACATTTTGAACTGAATATCCCATAGGCATCAAAATCTCAACATATCCAAAACCTAACTCATTAGCCCCACCACCACCACCAATCTAACTCTTCTTCCATGCTCTCCTATTTCTGTTTGAACACCAATATTTTTCCAGTCACTTAGATTAATAATCTCAGAGTAATCTTGTAATCTCTCCCCATTCACCCTCAATCCACATATAGAAATCACTATCCAAGTCCTGGCCATCCTATTTCCAAACCATCTTTGTCTTTACTCACACAGATACCTCTCTTGTTTAGACCTTCATCACCTCTCACCTAGATTATTGCTTAGACTAGGCCCCCTGCCTCAGGTGTCTCCCCTCTCCAAAGTATCCTACACCCAACTGCCAAAATGATTTTTCTTTTAAGTCTGACCAAGTCACTCTTCTGATGAATAAACCCCAGTGCCTTCCTATTGCTGTGAGGATAAAATATAAACTTCTCTGCTTGGCATTTAAAGTTCTTCACAACTTTGCTCCAACTTATGTTTCTAGCTTTATTATATAGTATTTTCTTTCATGCACTCCAGTCAATCTATCCTTGCTGTTCCTTGAATATGGCATTCTATCTCCTATCTGTGTACCTTTTCACTGATAATCCCTCATGGCTGACTTCTGCTTCTATGAATCTCTACTTTCCCTCAAAACTCAGCTCAAGCATCACTGTTGAGATGAAACCTTACCTCATGCCTGCACAACCTGCAGCCAGAAAAAGGATTTCAGGCAGCCTGTGAGCAATGTACAGGATTCTTCTACATTTTTGGCAGGCTACCCAAAATCCTTTGCTGGGCCACAAGTGGGCCGCAGGTTGTGCAGTACTGCCTTACCTGCTCCTGCCAGTTGCTAATTCCTTCCCCCGCTCCTGCCCGAAAACCTTATTTTAATTTTGTATATAATTCTAGGAACACATCCTATCTCCCTCTATAGAATATAAACTATTTGAGGACAGGGACTGTTGATTTCTTGCTTTATATCTTCAGTGCCTAGAAATGTTTATATTAAGATGCCTGTTTAATAAATGCTTGTACATTGATTGATGATCTATGGGTTTTGATGGTGCAAACTTAAACCTCATTAAAAGAGACACATCATCTAGGATCAGGATGGTGACAGTTGCATTGGCCAAATAATGCCTGAGGTATTGTGTTTAGTGCTGGGCACTCATTTTAGTTAGAGTGTTTATAAGCCATAGAGTGTACAGACTAGGATGACCAGAATGGCAAAGAGCCCTGATATCCCACTATAAGAGGACTTGTTGTAAGTGCTCTGGGAGGTTTAACTTAGAGAAAAGAAAGCTTTGTAGTGACATGATAACTTTCTTTAATTGTATGAAAAGGTTGGCATTGTAAAAGAGGGGTTAGATTTGTTCTACTTGGTTCTAGCACGAAGAAGGAGAAGTAAAGGGTAGAAATTGTAGAGTGGTAGATTTAGGTTCATATAAAGGAAAACCTCCCAGCAATTAAGCCCACCCAAAAGTGGAATGGGCTACTTACCCCAGGAGGTAGTGGATTCCTCCTCATTAGAGGGCTGAAAGAAAAGGCTAGATGCCCATTTATTGGGTATTGTTGTAGCAGTGATCCTTGTTCAGGAGTTAAATGGTCTGTGAGATCCTTTGGAACTCTTAAGACCTGTGTTTCTTCTTAGGGACAACCTGGTCCTTTTAAAAATGTGGAAATTGAGGCAGAGGCCAGGAAATGACTTACTCAATCTCACACAATTAGCAAAGTTTGAATCTAAACCAAGGTATTTTAACTTTGAAGCCAACTGTCCCTCTCACACCACACTTTTTCCCACCAACTGGGGTAGAGTGGAACAATTATGCTTTGACTGAAGAAATAAACTCCTTAGGGGATGCTCTAAAATGGGCTCCCTTCCACATCTATGTAAAAATGTGCTCATGCAACCATTTGCCAGCATAATTTGGGCATTAAAGATGTACAGATGAGCAACTCATAGAGCTTTAGGGTTTAAGGACGAAGAAAAGCTGATCTCTTTGCCTTCTGTTGCCAGTCGAAGATTTGCTTTCCCAGTTGCTTCTCCTGTGATTTTCCAAAAAGAAGGTTGAGAATAATGAAAATCCTTTCTGGAGCCTGAGCCTCTTAGCCCTAGTCCTTAAGGGTAGGAATAAGATGAGTTCTTTATCTTCTTACTGCCAACATCTCACACTGGGCCTTGTACACAGTAGCCACTCAGCCCATGTCTCTCATTCAATTGGTTTGTCCAGTTTTACCACAGGCAATGAAGCTGGAGATTACCAGTATGGTGGGGATCAGTTAAGGGACATCTCTGAAAATCCCTTTCGCTGGCCTGTTTCCATTCAATTAAATCCAACCAAGAGCTAGAAAGTGCTCTGTGTAATGTGCTGAGGAAACAGATGAAAAAGAACGTGCTATCAGCTCTCAACAGTCGCAGAACTGAGGATACAATTGGGCATGATCTAAGAGATTAATGTGATAGGGTCAAGGGAGAGAACTGGGTAAAGTACTCTAAGGGAATGGGAAGAAAGGGCAATCATACTTGGGTTTATTAATTTGATCTGCATTGCTTGAAAGTTTCCTCACCTGGAAGTTCCTTATGCCAATGAAGTCACAGATCTAGTCCCTGCCAGTTATGAACTTAATAAAAATCAATGAGCATGAAGATGATTGCTCTTCCTTCCAATTCTCTTAGAGCACTTTACAGTCTCAGGATGATGCCCAGGCTACTGAGAGGTACCAGAGCCTTGACGGAGTCTGGACAAAGAACCCTGAGCGTATTTCAGAGCCAGGTCGTCTGGGTCCAAGAAGAAAAGCCTGACCTTTCTTAGATGAAAAGATCTCGGGCAGCTGTTGGAACAAACACCACTCGAGGCCCCTCCTGGCTGCTAAAATCAAAGGCTTCAGAGATCATTGCTTATTTAACCTTTGGACTCTGGTCCCTAATACTAACTGACCCATAAACTCTCTAATGTCATCTTAGACCCTTGGATTTAAAACTATCCCTCTTCATCTGTTTCTTGCTATCTAGTTCCCTGGGGCAACCCCTGACCTGCCTGACCATGCTATTCTTTTACCTTTAGCATCTAATATCTCGACTCAAATGGTAGCCTTAAGACTGTCTTATCCAGGGGTAAGGAACCTACAGCCTTGAGGCCACATGGGGCCATCTAGGTCCTCGGGTTGTGGCCTTTTGACTGAATCCAAGTTTTACAGAACAAATCCTTTTATTAAGTCAAGTTTGGATTCAGTCAAAGGGCCCCACTTGAGGACCTGGAGGGCCACATTGGCCTCAAAGCCCCAGGTTCCCCACCCCTGAACTTACCTATAGCCATTAACCCCCTCAGCTGGTACTGACTTTCTGGCCCAGGTGAAACAAGTAAAAAGAGCCAAATAATAAAATTAACATTCCAATGTATAGAGTGGTGTGTGACCCTGGGCAACTGTTTGCTTCAGGTTCCTCAGTTTTAGAATGATGACAATAATAAGATCTACCTCAAAGGGGTACCATGAATATTAAATGTGATAATATAGGCAAAATACATTGCAAACCAAATGTTAGAAATTTAAAGATGAAGAGTTTCCAAGTGATATCTTCCTTGGAGATCAATATAGATTTGGCCCAATCTCTTGCATCTTCTACTTCTAAAATCAGAATTTATGATTTTAGAGATGACCCAAGATTCTCAGTTGAGGCAGGGGTGGGAGGGTTGACAGGGGAGGTGAAATAGCAGTATACTTTTTAAGGTGTGAAAGTGAGATGTTCAGTAATAGTGGTTGAAACCAAAAGGATTTTGTTGATGTGACTCTCATTTGACCAGAAAAGTAAATTAGCAAGAATATTGTATTTTTTTTTTTACATTATAGTTTCCTTGTGTATACATGAAAAGGCCTAATACAGGGCAAGTCATTTTGGGATGAAAATCTGGTCCCCAAGTTACATGCCATTTCCATATCTTCAGGGGTATAAAAGGAAGGTATATATGTTTCAGCTGTACTATAGGATTATCAGACAATTTAGTATGGAGTATTGTCTCATTCAGCCTAGGCAGGGATTCTTTACCTGGTACCTGGAAATTCATTTTTAGAAAAATTATAACTATAATTCAATATGATTGGTTTACTTTGTAATACTGTATACTTTGATTTATCCATTTAAAATCATAATTCTACAAAGAGGTCTATAGGCTTCGCCAGACTGCCAAAGGAATTCAATATACCAAAAAAGATTAAGAACTTCTGACCCACAGTCTATATAGAGCAAGTGGGCCAGACTAGAGCTTTGGCATAGCTTTTGATTTGTCCAACTTTTGGTTTGCATACTGATTTAACATGAATGGCCACATTCTTAATAAATGGTGTGATTATCCACAATGCAAATTAAGGCTATTTGTCCAAAGACATCTCACCTTAGCTAGTTATCTAGGACCTTCTCAGTACTGAGGGGAAAAAAGGATTTAAAAAATTTTTTTGGAGGCAATCAGAATTGAATGACCTGCCCAGGGTCACACTACTAGTAAATGTCTGAGACCAAATTTGAACTTGGGTCCTCCTGATTCCAGGGCCAGAGCTCTAGCCACTGTACCACCTAGCTGCCCCAAAAAGATTTTTAAAACCTGAGATGTCCTAGCCCATCTATAACTTAGTAAATAAGTTAGAGAGAATTAGCTCAGAGCTCAGTAACTTAGTTATGTTCATATAGCAAGTGGCAAAATTTGAACTCAGGGCTTTCTGATTCAAAACCTATTGTTAAGGGGCAGCTAGGTGGCACAGGGAATAGAGCACTGGCCCTAGAGTCAAGAGAACCTGAGTTCAAATCCAGATTCAGACACTTGACACACTTACTAGCTGTGTGACTTGAGGAAGTTACTTAACCCCATTTGCCCTGCCTTCCCCCCTCCAAAAAGAAAAAAAAAACCCACAAAAACCTATTGTTAGCCATTTTACCATGCTGCTCTTTCTTTAGATGTTCTCTCTGTGCTCTATATTACAAAATTCACAGCATAGTTCCTTGCTCCCTTCTTTCTCCCCACCCCCTGTAAAGACAGTTTTAGGAACCCTGTACTTCTTTCTCCTGTTCCACTTGGATCATAGCTTAACAATCCCTCAGAACCTTGAAAAAGAAAAGATTTTGGCAAGAGTCCATTTTTTTTCTCCTCTTATTCTGTCTTATCTGGTCTATCACTTATGAGAGCACAGATATTGAACTGACTTATTTTAAGCTGCACCCCCTACTTTCCCACTTTCATTTTCTGGTAGAATTATAAGCCTCCTAGTCTTGGCTTTGTCTGAAACATCTTATTACAGAAGCCTTTCCATAAATAAAAGATGTTTCTTAGGGGCACATTGTCTTCTTAAGCAGGAGAGATTTGTTAGACAACATCGTCATTTTCCTTGCATTAGTTTGTCAACTTTCATAGGCTATTTGGAAGCCAGGAGAAACTCTAATAGGCATTATGGGAAGGAACAAATCCACCAGTGATTCTGAGGACAGACATACAATAAACAGACTAAAGAAATAAAATTGGGAGACTTTTTTTTCAAGCTTTTGGTCTTGTACTGTTACTTCCTCTGTGCTTAACATACATTTTTTCCCCTAACACTACTGGATGGAGACAGCTAAAAATACAACTTTTTTCTTCCTGCAGAAAAACCTAGCTATGCCTGATTTGAAAAAAAAAACCTAACTGATGAGTCATGGCATTTTCAAAAAAGTCTTTATTTTAATCTTGTCTCTTTAAGAGTTGAGGGCTTCTCATATAGTTATTTTTTATTGAATGCTCTGTTCTATCTCTTAAATATGTAAGATAAAATAAAACATAACTAAGAAAGCCCCCCCCCCCTTCTCTCTCTTTCTCTCTCTCTCTCTCTCTCTCATGCTTTCTGAGACCATGGAAGTCAGATTTCATTCTTTATAATTTCTCTAGAGCTTATTTGCAAAAAGAAATGCACCAGCAAACACAGCAGTCTCATTCCACTCCCCACCGTGGAGGAAAAAACTATTTAGACAAGTTTGGGGATTTTTTTGCTTTTTATTTTTTAGCTTCAACAATCCTTCACTGATGCTGACAACTCCTGAATTGTGCATGCAGATTCAAAGGCAGTAGGTACACCATGCTGGGTAGATGTGCTAAATACACTGAAAGGCTTTGCCGGCTTTCAGTGGCGCAGATCACAGATGATTTGATGTTAACTGGGACATCAGAGTGTAGCAACTGGGATCCCTGTGGTTCCTTGTGAGCTCCACTCTAACTATCACTGAAAATTTAGCATGAAAGTCATGTGCTTCCCATTATTACTGAAGCTTCCAGATAGAAATAATCAATTCAAACTATCCCTAATACTTGAATCTTCAGAAAAGTCACTTTATGAGTTGATCCCCTGGGGGGAGAGTGCTGGGCTTGGCACCAGAAAGCTCTAAGTTGGAGTCTCACTTCTAAAGCTGCATAGTTGCATGACCTTGAACAAATCACATTATTCCTCTGAACTTCTGTTTCTTCATTGTAACATAGGGATGATAGCACCTGTCCCTCAGAATTGTTATGAGGACTGAATGAAATAATGTCTGGAAAATATTTTGCAAACCTTAAATAAGTGTTCTACAAAGGTCAGATGCAGTTGTTATGGTCATTCTTTTTTTATTTTTTTTGCTTTTTGGAGGGGGGAAGGCAAGGCAATTAGGGTTAAATGACTTGTCCAAGGTCATGAGGCTAGAAAGTGTTTGAACTCAGGTCTTCCTGATTCTATTCACTGTGCCACCTAGCCACCCCATGTTATGAACATTCTTAACTAGGCTTTTCAGATGCAATCTTGGAATGCATTCTATTTAGTTAATTGATTTAATTTAATAAATCAATTCAATAAATTAATTTAAATTGACTTTTATTAGATCAATTGATTAAAACGTAAGCATACCACAGGTGTTCTTAACAAGAGATCCTTGAACTTTAAAAAATATATATTTTGATAACTATTTCAGGAGAAGGTTTTTCCTTTGTAATATTATGTTTTATTTTAGATTATTAGACTGTAAGCTCCTTGAGGGCAGGGACTGTCTTTTGCCTCCTTTTGTATCCCCAGTGCTTAGCACAGTACATATCACATAGCAGGCTCTTAATAAATATTGACTGATTGATTTTATGCTCTTAAAAACATTATTCTGAGGAGTCCCTAGGCTTTTCCAGATGGCACAGCAAAGGTAAAGAACCTCTTACATTAAGCAGAAGGGTATGGTTAAAAAAGAACATTGACTCCAGGGTAGGGTTGCAACCTTATCTCAACCACTCATTGCCCCTGTGACCTTGAGCCAATCACTTAACCTCCTTTTATCTTACTTTCCTCATCTGTGAAATGAAGAGGTTGGATGGATGATAACCTCCAAGGTGCCTTACTTCTCTAGAGCCGTGATCCTAATAGGAGGAGATTTATGGTGTCCCTAAAGAAGAAAGTAAGAGTTACTATGTAATAGTACTCCAAATTGGTCAGACCACACCTGAAATATGAGGCTAATTCTAGATGTCACATTTTGAAAAGCTGAAATATGTCCAGAGAGTGAACAGGATGGTAGGACATCTGGAAACCATGTTATGTGAAGAATGTGTTCAAGGAACTAGGAGTGTTTTAGAAGTAAAGACTTGGCAGAGAAAAGGAGTTGGGGAGAGGGAAGGGCAAACAGAGGCTCAAATATGCAAAGAGTTGTCAGATAAAAGAAGAATTGGACATAATCTCTGCTGCTACAGAGGACAGACCTAGAACCAGTGGGAGTGTGGGTCCTAGGAAGTGGATATCAGCTCAATATTAGGAAGATGTTTCTTTCTTTCTTTTTTTTTCCCAAAATTTTATTTTAGACTTAAATGCCAGAACACAAATAGAGAACAGAGAAAAGAAACAAAAACGTATCATAAACTTATATATTGGAACCTAAATATCAAAGTTAAAAAGAAATAAAAGCATGTCATGTGCATAGCAGAAAATAAAAGGGGATTCAAAATATGTTACAATAAATTTTCATTTCAAGAAAACTTATATGATAAATAATACTTCTTGTGTTGAGAATTGTTCATCTTTTCCTTGCTTCCTTGTGAGTTTTCTTTTGTTCTCTGCTAGGCTGGATGGATAGTATGTCATCAAGCAACCAAAAAAAAAAACAAACCCAAACTTGAAATAGGGACTCTGAGCTATAAGTCTAATGCTATAAATGTGTGCAAGTTTATGGCACAAGAAGAGTCATTACCAAAATTTCCTCTAACTCTATTACTATTTATTCCCTCACTCTCCCCTCTAAAGATTTCTCCCTTGTCCTTTCCCCACTCCCTTTGCCCCTACCGTTTTATTTCTTCTGAATTTAGAAGACTTTTGTACTCTTCTAAATATATATGTATTGTTCCCTCTTAAACCCATTCCCGAAGAAAGTAGGTTACCAGAACTACCAGTCCTCCTCCCCATCTAATTCCTCTGTATCAGTTCTTCCTTTAGCACCTCAAATAATTACTCTTTTAAGCTGTTCCTAAATGACTTTATTTTTTAAATTCGTATCATTCTCAGGTTTACCCCAATCTTTTTTATAAACTACCCAATTATTGATAAGAATCTTAGACATCCATTTTACATTTTACCTATATAAAAAGTAAACAGTCTGTCATCGTGGGTACCTCGTGTTCAGTCTTTGTTATGTGCCTTATATTTCTCTTGGTGTTGAATCTTCTATTAAGTTCAGGATTTTTTTTTTAACAAAGTCTTAAAAGTCTGAGAGTTTATCAAATGTCCATTTTTTTTCATTTAGGACAATATTTAACTTTGCAGGTTTTGACATTTTTGACCAGAGCCCCAGTTCTTTTGTTTTTTGATATGCTGTGTTCCAATACCTTTAATGTCTCTGCTGGTAGGTCTTGTGTAATTCTAATTGTGGCACCATCATATTTAAATTGCTTTAATCTTGATGCTTTTAATATTTTTTTCCCTGAGCTGGGGGTTTCGGAATTTGACTATTTGACTATGAGTTTTCCTCACAGAATCTCTTTTAAATGGTGATTGATGGATTTTTTTCTATTTTTACTTTCCCCCCTTGTTCAATGCTTCAGGACAATTTTCTTTGATTATTTCTTGTATTATTGCATCAAGATTCTTTTTTTTAAATCATAACTTTCAGTTAGTACAATTATTTTTAAATTTTCTCTTCTGGATCTATTCTCCAAAGGAAGATGTTTCTAAAAGTTAGACATATCCAACAATGGAATGGTCTCATTTTTTTGGACATAATGCCCTTTCCATCATTGGAGCTGGTCAAGCTGGATAGTCGATTACCTTTTCGAGGATACTGTAGGAAAGATTCCTGCACTGAGTTAGAGACTGGTCAAATTCCAACCTCAGATTTTAACTGGGGACTATTTATTCAGCTCTCCAGTTACTGCCACCAGAAAAAAAGAAGATGCCAAGTGTTTTTTACCCTACTGATTTTTCTGTGGGGAGGGATATCCAAGACAATCCAAATCCCATCTCCTTCAGGAGGCTTTCTCTGGTTCTCCCCCTACCCTATTCTCAACTGCTAATGTTTTTCCATTAAGATAACCTCCCATTTATATTACACACACACACACACACACACACACACACGTGCATGCACAAGAGTGCATTACACACACACACATGTGCATGCCCAAGAGTGTATGTACACATACGTATGTGTAAACATGTGTAGATATGGAACTATAGATATCTTATCTACACATCATTGTTTGCATACTGTCTTCACCATTAGAATCTGAGCTCCTTGAAGGAAGGGATTGTGTTTTTGGACTTTTTTATAAAAATCTCTGGTGTTTAGGCAGTGTCTGGCACTTAGTAAGCACTTTAATAGAATGCTGACTGACAGACTGATACCTCTGCAGTTTCAGTTTTGTTAACCCAGCTACTCTCTGTATCTCCCAAAACGGCTTTTCCTACAAAACAGCTTTATGAGAGCTGTATGCATGTTGTATAATGAGGATTGCCTGTGGAAGACTTACCTAATCTGATCAAGACAAGGATCTAAGACAAATCTACAGGATCCATCATGAAAAATGCTTTCCACCTCCAGAGAGAGAATTGATGAACTCTGGGTACAGATTGAAGTATATGTATTTTTTACTTTATTTATTTTTCTGAGGTTTTGTGTATTTCCTTTTAGAACATAGCTAATATAGAACTATGTTTTGCAGGATTTCATGTATATGTATAAATATATATGATATATAATATGTAATTACATATAATAATATATAATATATTCATATGTATATATATATATAATCAATATCATATTGCTTGCCTTCTCAAGGGGTGGGAAAATGGTGGATGGGAGAGAATTTGGGACTCAAAATGAAAAAAAAATGAATGTTAAAATATTTTATGTGTAACTGGGAAATATTTCCAAAAAATAAATTAAAATATATTTAAGAAGTAAGAGTTGTATGCATGTTTCTTCAACTCAGCTGCTGAAATGGAGCCATGATATTGTCAATGGGAGTATTCCCTCCAGCATTTTAGAACCTCACCCACCTATGCCCATCCATTCTATAAGACTCTAGTTAATGTGCAACCATAGGGGAAGACCTCCTTGCCATAGGGCATCCACCCAGTGTGCTGGAGGCCTTACTTAATTCCACTTAACATTTGAGAATACCAATGGAATATGACAGTTGTCTCTTAATCTTACCAAGTGAATGTCCCACCGTTTTTTGCTCATACATTTCTTTGGCCTACCTTATATCACCTCCTCTTTGGTATTCCTTGTTCATAATGTACTGCAGACTGCTCATGATCCACATATTTTTCTCATCCATTTCCTTCTATTTTGCCTAGATATGTGATTTTGTTGGTATAAGGAACTCCCAGCATGGAAACTCCCTTTGTCAATGCAAGCTGCCTAACCAGATATAACTTAGAGTTTCAGATAGTATAGCCTAGTTGAGAGGCTCAAACATGTGGCTCCTGGGCTGCCCACAACATCTTGAGTGCAGTCTGAATCAGATTAAATGCAATTAGGAAATATTTTAAAATAAGTAAAAATACAACAAACTATAGATAATGTTACATGTTATAACTAAGTCAATCCATAGCCCACAGGCATCCTTTTGTTTGGATGAGTAATTTGGATTATTTCAGTTTGACACCTCTGACCTATTAGATAGAGAGCTAGCTTCAGAACTAGGAGGACCTGCTGTGTGGCCATGATGCTTCAGGCTACTCTCTCAGATCTGTCTTACGTACAACACAGAGAGCATCCATAACCTAAATCACATTGAACATGGAAACCCAAAAAGCAATAAACATTTTCCTCCTACCACCTTAGCCTTATATAGCACATCATACTTTTAAAAGTGTTTTTACATCTGGGTTCCTTAACACAAAACCATAATATGGGATAAATCTCATGATTTCTATTATACAAATGAAGAAATTGAAGACCTTCAAGGTTAAATGACCTGCTCCAAGTCATACAGCTAAAGGATGGTAGAACCGAATCTAGTTTCCACTTAGAGTAAGTCCTGCTCCAGTGTTCATTCTCTCTCTCTGTCTCTCTCTCTCTATCTCTCTCTGTCTCTGTCTCTCTCTCTTCTCTCCCATCTTCTATCTGCATCTGCCTTTTCCCCTTCTCTGTGTACATATATGTGTGTGTGTGTGTATATACATATATATATATATATATATATATACATATACATATATGCATTTGTATAGGTGTATACATGAACTTATATGCATGAATTTCCTTTCTGGGAGAATATATGTTTGGTGACATTAGATGCCAAGCTGAATGTCATTAAAATATCTATTCTGAGTCTAAAATGGTGAATATCATCTATGGGATTTAATGTTAAATATTATTATATGTGTGACTGTTAGAGACAATGGACTCCAGACATCCTCAAATTAGAAGAAAGGTCTTCTGTGACATTTCTAGAGAATATAGCTCATTCAGCCTTATGCTATACTCCATTCTGTATAGGAAGGAGAGGACAAGACTGGAAGTTTTCTTTTTTATGGGGCAAAGGGATTTCGCTTTCTCATGCAGTGGAAATAGAGCAGTTGGCCACATCCCTTTCATAGGGGAGCCACAACTACTAAAGGCATCTGGGTATACTGGAGTAGAGCTTCCAGTAGACATTTCATTAAGAGTAGTGTTGAGGACATACCAACAGTGCTACAGGGGATTCCATTTACTCTTAGAGGATTACATTTTTGTGGGACTAGAACAGGGCAGGGTTGTGCTTTCTGCAGATGCTAGGTCAATTAACTGAGGAGAAACTCCAAGGTGGTTAACGAGATTACCATGTCAGCCCTTCCAATGTCATGACCATTTAGATCAAGTAAGGCAAACAAAGCTCTCTAGAAAACTCTAAACTGTATCGTGGGAGAGTTCTGCATTTGAAGTCAAAAGACCTGGATTCAAGATCCTAGCTGCTATTTATAGCTATTTATAGCTGTGTGACCTTGATCAAGTTACTTAACTTCTCTGGTAACCAGTTTCTTATCTATAAAATCAAGGGAGTTGAATTAAATGTTATTTAACATCACTTGCAGCTCTAAATCTATAATCTTACGACCTTATGTTCAGAGCCATCTCATCTGGACAGCCCTTCTAAGACCTGGAGTTTATGTTGAGTGGGGACTGTTTCGTTTTTACCTTTGTGTTGCTGTGCCAAGCACAGTGCTCAGCACATTAATAAATGTTTACTGAATGATTGGTTGATTCAGGAACATAGTCAGTGCAAGAGCAGAAGATTTCCAGTAGATACCTTAAACTAAACAGATCCAAAACAGAACTCCTTATCTTTCCCCCTTAATCCTCCCACCACTCCTACCTACCCTATTACTGAGAAAGCAACACCGAACTCTCAGTCCCTCAGGCTCCCAACCTCGGAATCATCCTGGATTCCTCACTCTGTCTCACCTCTCATACCCCATCTCTTGAAAGTGCCTCCTTCTCGTCTCTGACAATGCCATAATTCTGGTGCAGTCCTACATCACCCCACACCTGGGCTATTGCAATAACCTGTGGTAGGTCTGCCTGCCTCAAGTCTCTCCCCACTTCAATAGACCCTCCATTCAGGCGCAGAAGTGATTTTCCTAAAGTGCAGGTCTGATTGTGTCACACCCCCTACTAAAAAACTCCAGTTGCTTTTTATTGCCTCTAGGAGCAAACACAAAATGCTCTGTTTGGCATTCAAAGCCCTTCCTAACCTAGCTGCCTTCTACCTTTCTAGTTCTAACCTACTCCCCAATATGCACTCTTTGATTCCCTGATCTGACCTCTTGGCTCTTCCACAAACAAGGGGCGCCATCTCTCAGCTCTGGGCATTTTCTCTGGCTGTCCCCATACCTGTAATGCCTCTCCTCTCTTCTGTCTATCGACTTCCCCAACTTCCTTTAAGTCCTAACTAAAATCCCATCTTCTGCAGGAAGCCTTTTCCTAACCCCTCTTAATCCCAGTGCCTTCTGTCTATTAATTAGTTTCTATCTGTACTGTACGTAGCTTGCTTTGAATACATTTGTTTGCATGTTGTCTCCCCAGTTAGATTATAAGCAGCTTGAGGGCAGGGACTGTCTTTTGCCTTTTTTTGTGTCCTCAGTGCTTTAGTGCAGTGTCTAGCATATAATAGGCATTTAATAAATGCACACTGGTTGCTTGACTTCTTCAGTTGAGGTTAAGAAAGTCTTGAGGTTCATGTGTAGGTCTTGCCATTGAATGTTACAGTTGGAATGTACCAAAAAGTCTAGTTGGATTTATATCTGACCAAGAGTCCTTTCTACAACCCTAAAAAGTGACCTCTGGGGGCAGTTAGGTGGCACAGTGAATAGAGCACTGGCCCTGGAGTCAGGAGGACTTGAGTTCAAATCCGGCCTCAGATACTTAACACTTACTAGCCGTGTGTTCTTGGGCAAGTCACTTAACTCCAATTACCTTGCCTTCGCCCTCCAAAAAGAAAAAAAAAGTGAACTCTGCTTACTGACCTCTAGCATGGGCCCGCTACCTCCCAAAGCAGTGCGTTCTACTTTGGGATAACTATAATATAGAAGTGTGTTTACATGTGCGCATGTGTCTACACTCAATACTTTATTGGACTCATGATCTCATCAATATAGGTACTTCATCCAGTAGGAGATCACAACTTACCCACAATTACTTATCTTGTATAAATCTTGTCCATTTCTTCTCCTTGATTCTCCATAAAGGTCTGACCAACATGCTACTAGATGTTGTATCAATCAGATCTATCAAACATGTACTTAACCATCCTATAAATACACACTTCCCTGCCATTACAAGGGCCAAGAGCCCCCATCCTCCACATATAATGTTCTAGCTTTGTGTAGCCCTTTTGTGATTACTGGTCCATTCTCTCCCTCAACCAATGTTGCCTTTACCTTTTTACATTAACTTGATTTAATATTAAAATTTTCACAGGGCTTGGAGGACCTGAGGAAAAGGACAAATCTCCATAGTATAGCTGTTTGATACTCTGTCCCCTTTCAATTTATTCCTTATCCGTTGATATTTGGTGCCTCCTTTCACTATCTCTCACAATACATTCTAATATTCGGTTCCCCTTCATTGACTAATTTTGCATATTTAAAAAATGCCCCAAACTGTCCCTGAAATACATTTAACTTTCAACTGTTGGTCATGTCCCTAGCAGTGCCCTCCCTAATTGAATTATTGCCAATATTGTGGACTATTTTGATTCCTAGCCCAGCTGCATTAGGCTTCACTGTCCGTTTTATTGGCCAATAAAGGATTAAAGTTAAATGTCAAATAAACAGGAAAGAGAAATATTTCTAATGCATATATCCATGAACCTCCTCTAAAGACGTTTTCTAAGACTTGGCACAGAATTAGTAATTGGTTCTTTTTTTTTTTTT
>CM053582.1:464518944-464544180 GCA_028627135.1 Pseudochirops cupreus | reverse complement strand
CATGCTTTACCACCAGTATTTTTTCTCTTAATAGTATTTTAATATCCCCCCCCAATTACATGTAAAGATAGTTTTCAACATTCATTTTTGTAAAATTTTGAATTCCAAATTTTTTCCCTTCTTCTTTCTCTCTCCCATCCCAAGACAGCTAGCAATCTTACACACACACACACACACACACACACACACACACACACACACACACACACATATATATGTACAATCATGTTAAACATATTTCCACATTAGTCATGTGAAAGAAGAATCAGAACAAAAGGGAAAAACTGCAAGAAAGAAAAAACCAAAAAACAAGTGAAAATAATATGCTTCACTCTGCAGTTAGATGCCATAGTTATTTCTCTAGATATGGCCAGCATTTTTCATCACGAGTCTTTTGGAATTGTCTTGGATCATTGTTTTGCTGAGAAGAGCTGTCAATCATAGTTGATCATCACACAATGTTGCTGTTGGTGTATACAATGTTCTCCTGGTTCTGCTCACTTCACTCAGCATCAGTTCATATAAGTCTTTCCAGGTTTTTCTGAAATCACCTATTCATCATTTCTTACAGAACAATAGTATTCCATTATATTTATATGCCACAACTTGTTCATTCATTCCTCAGTTGATGGGCATCCCCTCAATTTCTAATTCTTGGCCACCACAAAAGGAGCTGCTATAAATATTTTTGTACATGTTGGTCCTTTTCTTTTTTTATGATTGCTTTGGGATACAGTCCCAGTAGTAGTATTTATCACCATTACTTTGAAGTCACACTTCATCACTGCATTAATCAGGATTATGAAGTCATTCTTTTTTTTTCCTTTGCGTTATTTTTCTACCCTCTTTTTAGCACATTATTATATCATAGAGATGATTCCAGCTATCTAAGCATTAATTGGCTGTACAAATCAGCTGAGATAGTAATCATATAGTAGGCGAAGTTGGAAAAATTTCTTTCCTTTTAGGATGTCCTCTTTGTCACTATGATGTGGATGTTCCTCAATCCAATGAGCTTTACTTCCCATTGGAGATATATCACTAAGAATTTAAAAGTGGAATTTGTTTAAATAAATTCAAATGTCAGATGCACCAGAGTTAGTGCCTCTTTAAAGGAATCTTGCAGTGAATTGATCAATAAAGCAAAGCAACCTTCATTCCCTTATTTCTTTGTTTTGACAAGTTAGATTTTCTTAAAGCTACAGTCCACCTCTAATGGCATTAGTTCTGGGACCAGACTAATTTCCTCATGGAGTCAGCTTTCCATATAAGTGAAGAAGGAGGAATGGAAAAAAATGAGTTAGTGGGAGGAATGCAGAATGGGGGAAAAGTGAGACAAATTTTATGTCCACAGGAATTATCAGTATCCAGGCAGGGAACAAAGTGCAAAGGTTTCAGTGTTGCCCTCAGTAAAACAGGCAGGGGCAGCTAGGTGGTGCAGTGAATAGACCACCCACCTTGGAGTCAGGAAGACTTGAGTTCAAATCCAACCTCAGACACTTGACACTTAACTAGCTGTGTGACCTTGGGCAAGTCACTTAACCACAATTGCCTTGCCTTCCCCCCTCAAAAAAAAAATAAAACTGGCACCTTGGGCAGCAGCACAATCTGCAAGGCTACCAGCACTTTTAGTTTAGAAGGAGTGCCAGGCACTTTGCTAATAAAGAAAG
The DNA here is from genome assembly GCA_028627135.1 of Pseudochirops cupreus. NCBI lineage: Eukaryota > Metazoa > Chordata > Mammalia > Diprotodontia > Pseudocheiridae > Pseudochirops > Pseudochirops cupreus. Next base: position 464,542,510 of record CM053582.1, on the reverse strand, counting down.
GGAAAAGGGTTCTTTCCTTCAAGGAGCTTATGTTCTAATGAGAGAGACAATGTATAAATAACTAGGTTTATTCAAAATATATAGTCAGTCAGTCAATAAACATTTGTGAACACCTACTGTGTGCTTTGTCTACTTACGAACTGTAGTAAACCTTGGTCAAGTCATTTAACCCTGTTTGCCTCCTTTTCCTCTTCTGTAAAATGAGCTGGAAAAGGAAATGTTAAAATATTTCTGTATCTTTGCCAAGAAAAGCCCCAATGAGGTGATGAAGAATCAGACATGACTGAAACAACTGAACAACAACTATGTTCTAGGCACTGTGCTAAGACCCGGAGCTGCAAAGAAAGATGAAAGACAGTCTCTGCCCTCCAGGGGCTCATAATCTAATGGGGGTGACAACATCCAAATCTCTCTGAATAGACAAACCAAGTGGTGTGAAAGGAACCATATTTCTGAGAAGGGAGAAATAAGCATCAGAAGAAAGAAAATAAAAACCGTCTGCATAAAGCTGTGTTGGTCAGGAAGAATGACCAGTGGCTTTCTAGGGAGAGGAGATTCCCTATCCAGATGTGTTTCCTGAGACTTATATGAACTGATGCTGAATTGAAGTATATTATAAGCGTAGCAGTTGTTAAACTGAAGAACCCAAATTTATAGTTGAAACTGGGTGTGGTGGCATTTAAAAATCATCTTTGGGGTGCCCGGTGCTGGGCAAAGTATGTGGTCGTCCCCAGAGCAGGATTTAAGGAGTACTTCAAGGCTCCATTTGTCCAAAGCTATTTTGTCCACTGCTTGATCCAACATACTCAAATCCCTCACATTAGAGTCACTCCTATGGGTTAAATTATATCTTCAGAGGACATCATTGTTCCAATGTATTTGTTTCTGGAGTGACAAGGCACAGTTGAGTGCATTTGTATATTATCACAGATTTGTGGTTGCTCAGTAGGCCTTCTGAAAGCAGAAATCAGGCACCTGAGAAGGATGGGATCTAGGATGAATAAGTTTTAATGGAGGGTAAGAGGCCAAGGAAGGATTGTTGTGTAAGAAGCCTTTAGAGGTATAAGCCACATGGCTTATTTCAATGAGACAGAGTCCCTGGGTAGCTGGGGGTCAGCATAAAGAAACTTTGCAGTCAAGAAGGCCTGAATTCAATGCTAGCCTCAGACACTTACTAGTTAGGTGACCCTAGACAAGTCATTTAAACTTCTGTCTGCTTCACCTATAAAATGGGCATAATAATATCACCTATCTCTAAGGGTTATTGTGAGGATAAAATGCGATAACATTTATAAGGCATTCTGTAATCCTTAAAGCAAGGGCTTTAATATATATTCATTCTCCTCTGTTTCCTCTTCCTCCTCCTCCCTTCTCCTTTTCCTCCTTCATCACTACCACCATCATCATCACTGTCATCATCATCATCATCGTGAAAGAGGGCACTATTTGTCATATACTAGTCAAAGGAAGAGTGCGAGGCACATGGAGTCACTCCAGCTTTAAAGGTCCAACAAGTCATATATGTACTCTTCCTGTTCAGTGGTCAATAAAGGGATATTTTGTTATCTCGAGGTTACAAGAGTTCTGAGTCACAAATATCTGGAAGAAACAGTGAGTTTATCATTCTCAAAGCATCCAAAGGTCACAACAAGTGATAATCAGAATGAGGAAGAGCAGCTTAAATTCTGTGGAATCTGTGGGCCAGATCAGGTAAAATCTGATAGGATTTCATTATCGCAAGATTGGAAGGGACATAAGACCATAACCTAATGATACCTCATGTATAATTAAGATAACCCCTTTATTATCCAAGTTTGGTAAGTCATTATAAATGAATATGAGGTTCAAAGTGTGGAATGCAAATCACTAAGAAGCTTTATCTGGCGCAGAGTAGTAAATGCACGTTGGATTGATGATACGTCCTCAGCCAAAGGGCACCAGGATGGAAAGGCCTAATGTTTCTGTGACCAGCCTTGCAATAGAATTGGGGTAAAGGGAACTTAAACACCAAGGAGAAGATGTACCTGTTTACCTGACACTGAAATGGAGACTAATTTAAAGGTGAAATCACTCACATAAGGAGGGAAGATAATCAGATCCCTCACTCTTTGCATCCACATGGAGGAGAGATGTAAGGTTGTTGGGAGTGACTCACTTCTGTAAAGAGCATAATAAATTTCTGTAAGTGTAGTTTAAATAGAAGAAAAATGCTAAAGAAAACAAATATGATGGAAGGGGGCTAAATATATCCTACTGTAGATAAGATGTGTAAATATGATTAGTATCATTATTATTTTTAGAGAGATGAAGTACAGATAGATGTGTCTCATGGGAGCTGGACTGTTGTTCCTATTTTTATCACCTGCTGGTAAGTTCATCTCTCCTAGTGGCTACCTTTAAAGGTGGAATCATTCCACTCAACTCTTGAGAACTGTGAAGTCTGATGTGTGTGTAAGGGGATGCAGGGCGGGCATGCAAAGGGGATCTGATTGCCTTACCTCCATTTACCAAGCCATTTAGTTGGTTATGTCTTATAATGGATACAGTGAAAACACCCCAAACTCTCAGCATGATCACTTGAGAACTCTAGCAGTAGTATCAAGAGTGGGTGTCTCTCTCAGTCTCTCTATCTCTCTCTGACTCTGTCTCTTTTTCTGAAATAGATAAGTGAATGGCATTGTTGATCCTCTTATGAAAACTTCTTCATTTTAACAAGAATCATTTCATGTATCTAAAAAAAAACTATTTTGTATTGATCTTGCCTTAGCCCAAGGCAAGCTGGATTAATTTTGATACTTAGCAAAGTTCTAAAGCACATTATCAAAGGGAAGGCTCATGAACATGCAGAAAAAGAAGTGGCGACTACAAGGAGCCAGAAGAATTTCATCAAGAATGGGTTGTGCTAGATGAACTTCATTTCCTTATTTTTGGATGAGTTGCTAAATACACAGATTATTGGAATTCTTTAGCTACAGCTTACCTCAATATAAGTAAAGCAATTTTACAAAATCTCTCCATCTTGTGGACAAGACAGAGAAATTTGGGCTACATGATCACGCAATTAGGAAGTGATTTTGCCAGCTACCAAAATCATTAAATAGGGGCAGCTAGGTGGCACAGTGAACAGAACCTGAGTTCAAATTGGGCTTCAGACACTTAACACTTACTAGCCATGTGACCTTGCGCAAGTCACTTAACCCCAACTGGCCTGCAAAAAAAGCAAAAAAAAGAAAATCATTAAATATATACATTTATGTATATCCTATCATTTGATCCTCCCAACAATCCCATGGAGTTTGTGCTGTTATCATGTCCGTTTTACAAATGTTCAAACTGAGGCTGAGAAGTTAAATGGCAAAGCTACACAGATAGAAGTGCTTGAGACAGGATTTGAATTCAAGTCTTTCTGACTCCAAGTTCAATGCTTTAGCAACTATGGGACCTCAGAGGGGAGAAGCAGGAGCAATGAGTAGAAGATTCAAAGAGACAAATTTAACCATGTGGGTAAAGGGAAAACTTCTTAACAATTAGAGATGTACAAAAGTAGAATGAGCAGCCTTGATAGGTAGTAATTTCTCCCTTGGTAGAGATTATTAGTGGTCAGTGAGGTGGCACAGTGGATGGGGCACCATACTGGAGTCAGGAGGACCTGAGTTCAAATCTAGCATTAGACACGTACTAGTTGTATGAACCTGGGCAAGTAAAGTGCCTTAACCTTGTGTGCCCCAGTTCACCTATAAAATGCGTTAGAGAAGGAAATGGCAAACCTCTCTAGTGTCTTTGCCAAGAAAACCCCAAATGGAGTCATGGGAGTCGGAAACAACTGAAATGCCTCAACGACAAAAAAATGTATTGTTAAAGAAAAGTTACATGACCATTTGTTAGTTTTTTGAAGAAAAAAAACTTAGGAAACTTTGAAAGTTGACTTCTTACCCCTGAATCCCCTTGCCCCTACTTCTTTCTCCATATATTCCCATCCTAAGTCCTTGCTTAGTGAACCTCCAATATCTGGCCACTGAGAAAAATGGTTCACAGTAGAAAATTTAGATATTTTGCTGATCTACAGCATGATATTTTAGCTAATGTTGATTTAAGTCATCTTTACAGTCTGTTTTTGAACTCTATAATTCTAATTATATCTACTTTGATGGCATAAGGTTAAGTTCTGGGCCATTAAGCAAAATTTGCCTAACCTTTATTCATCTTTTTCCCAGGGCTGGTCCCACATAGAGATGAAAAAAGGTAAATTTAAAGACCTGTCCATCCTGCCCATCACATGTCTATTAATCTGCCCTGGTAACTGGGAATTTCTGTCATTCTGAGTTACTTTGGGTTAAACCAGAAAACATTTGTTAAAATTCCAATGGGTTTCTGAGAAATGGTAACTCATTAGCAGCTAATGATACCTGTTCATGGAATCATTTACTTGTCCTCAGTCAGGGAATAGGGCATTGCTGGTATAAAAAACACATTTGATGGGACACTTCCTTGGGGGTCATTGGGCACAAGGCATCCTAGTTGAAGGGGGACAGCAAAAGCAAAAGAATTTCTATTTGTTAGTAAGAATGAAATCATATTTTTAGTTTAGGAGACATTTTGATTCTGGTTAACTCGTTTCATTTTGGTAATTTCTATTTCATTTCATGATTTGAGTAAGGTTTTTTTTTTTTTGTTTTTGTGTTCACATGGATCAACTGTACCTGGTATTGTAGATTGATGCAGGTTATAGAGTATAACACTATATATCATTAATCTTTGAAAAACACTGTGTTAAGATAAAACCTCTGGGGGGCAATTTGCAGTCCAGGAAGAATGCCATGAATGAATGGATTGGCTGTATGCCACAGAAGCAGTTTCTCAACAATGGTGGAGTTTAATTACTTTAACAAAGTTATTGAATATTGCTGGTCAAGGTAACTCCAAACAAAGAATATTTGTCATATGACACTTTGTTCTTGCACAATCTGATAACTTCATTGATAAAAGGAACTTGTAGATGAAATTCCCTCTCTCAGTTCAGGTCAGGACCTTCTTTGAAAATTAAAGTCTCAGCAAAGTACCAAGTGTTGTGTGTAAACTTGGGCCATCAGTGTGTCTGTCTGTGCTTCAGCCTCCTCATTTGGAAAATGAGAGAGCTGAAGTAAATGATCTCTAAGTGCATTTCCAGGTCAAAAATGCTGATTTAAGATCCCCCATTTAATGTTCTTACGACTACTCAACATGAGAGCTCTGGGTGTGAGAAGTAGGCTCAGGGAAGGAAGGGGGCTTGAGAGAGAGATGGAACCTACTTCCAAGTTGCCAAATCTTGTTCCTTTCTCCTTATTGCTCAAATACTTCCTCTGCCTTCCATTCATATAGTCGCTACCCTGGTTCAGAACCTCATCACCACTCACCTTGACTGGTGAAATTGTTTCCTATTTGGTCCCTCTGTTTCAAACCTTTCCCTAGGCCAATTCATTCTCCACAGAGCTCAAAAAGTTCAGGGAAGATGTTGCCCTATTAAAAAACAGCTCCAGTGGCTCCCTGTTACTTAATAAATATGTAAAATATATAGAATATCTAGAATAAACTGTAAGTTCTTCTGTTTGACTTTTATATCTCTTTATAATTCTGGCCCCTTCACACCTTTCCAGTCTTTTCAAAATACAAATTATTCCCTTCCTCACCCTCTTTTGTATTTTTATCAAATATAGAATCCTCTGTTTGGCTTTTAGAACCCCCTTTAATCTGGTCCCTTCCTTTCTAGTCTTCTTAAACTTTGATCCAGTGATACTGGCCTCTTTGTCTACTGAACACTCCATTTCTTGACTTTGGACATTTTTATACAAATACCCTAATTCCTGAAAGCCTCTTCCTTGCTATCTCCACCTTCTAGTTTCCTTAGCCTTCAGATATTCTGCAAGAAGTCTTTCCCAACTCCCAGTACTTAGTCATTGAATCAGTCAGTAAATATTTATTAAGTTCCTACCATATGCCCAGGCACTGTGCTAAGCTCTGGGGTTACAAAAAAGAGACAAAAGACAGTCCCTGTCCTTAAGAAACTCACAGTCTACTGGGGGAGACAGGAAGCAGACACATAGTGACAAAAAAGTCATATCCAGGATAAAGAGGAAATAGTTAGTAGAGGGAAGACACTGGAATTTAGGGATGGGAGGAGTGGGAAAGACTTCTGGCAGAAAGTGAGATTTTCGTTGAGACTTAAAGGAAGTGGGGGAAGCCAGTGGGTAGAGATGAGGAGGTGGAGCATTCCAAGCATAGAGTACAGTCATAGAAAATATCTGGAGCTGAGAGATGCAGTACCTTCTTGTGGAACAGCAAGCAGCCCGGTGACACTGGGTGATAATAATAATGGTGACAATAGCATGTATAGAATATGCCTACTGAATGCTTTACAACTGTTTTCTCACTGGATCCTCATAACAACCCTGGAAGGGAGGAACTCTTATTATTCCCATTCTACAATTGAGGAAACTGAGACAGACAGAGGTTAAATGATTTGCCAGGATCACATGGCTAGTAAGTATATGTGGCTAGATTTGAACTCAGATCTTCCTGACTCCAGTCCAGTGCTCTATCTTCCATGCCACTTGGCGGCCTAATTAAAGAGTATGTGACTGGAGTAGGAAGACTGGGAAGGTAGAAGGGGCTAGGTCAGGGGTAGGGAACCTGTGGCCTTGAGGCCACATGTGACCCTCTAGGTCCTCAAGTGAGACCCTTTGATTGAGTCCAGGTTTTCTTCTGATCACCACATTAGTGCCTTCCTTGCGTGAGTTCTCTGTAATATAGTCTTTTAGGCAAGCATGCATTTCATTAAATACCCATTTTTTCCCCTGAAAGATTATATTCAGTTTTGTTGGGTAGGTGATTCTTAGTTGTAATCCTAACTCCTTTGCTCATTTCTGATCCATTCTCTTATCTTTTTTTTTCTTCTGTTTTATGGGCAAATTCATCCCATTCACCTTCACAATTAAGATAGTTCATTGTATGTTTTTCTCCATCCTTAGCATGGTGCCTGGCACATAGGGAACACTACATAAATGTTAGCTATCATCCTCCTCCTCATCATCCTCATCACAAAATAAGACATACCTCAATATTCTAGACTTTCTGTTCCTTTTTATTCCCCCAAGGGATAAGTCGAATGGAATACAACAAACATTTACTGCTGGGTGCTCTAATTAATCATTTCAAATGAAGCCTAAATATAAGAAGAAACTCTGCTAACTTACCGCCACATCCTGCTTCCTCAACACAAGGAAAAACAATGTGAGCCAACACAAACATAAAGCAGGAAGAAGGAAATCATGATAGTGAGTTTAAAAAATAAACATGAATCATATTGGTTTTGGTGATTACATAATTTTTTCAAAAGATTATCCCATTGTTGTCATTCTAATTGCTCACAGAGCTTATACTTTTTTTAAAATATGCTCTTCCTTCTTCGAATTTTATGACCAAGTACTTATTGGAAAGGGTGGAAAGATTGCTCTGTTACTGATAAGAAATTAAGTCACGGTAAGTTTCTTTGACGTATCCAACATAGATAAGGAACCAATTAAAATATCTAAAAACAAGAATAAGAATATTTCCTATCAGAGGAATGATTAAAGGATAGGAATAATCAATTCTTAAAAGAATTAATCGAGGCTATTAACAGCTCTGTGAAATTTTTTACTGAAATCATCAATAATTAGAGAAATGTAAAAGAATTCAACTTTGACATTCCATGTTGCACTTATCAGATTGGCAAAAATGTAAAAAAATAAAATAAAAGGAATATTGTTAGAAGGGCACATTGGTGAATTGTCATCATTGGAACTGTGAAGTTGTCCATTCATTATGGAAAACATTTCAGAATCAAGCAAAGAAACAGAGACTTAGCCATCAATTAGGGAATGGCTAAATAAATTATGGCATATAAATGAAGTGGAATACTATTATGCCATTATAATGGAATAGATTAGGTGGAATAGAAATGGCACAGTAATAAATGATCATAGTAACCTAGTGTTTGATAAACCCAGAGACCCCAGCCTATGGGATAAGAGCTCACTATTTGACACAAACTACTGGTAAAACTGGAAAGCCCAGAACACAAACTAGGTATAGACCAGTTTCTCACACTACATACCAAGATAAGGTCAAAATGGGTGCATGATTTAGACATAAAGGGTGACACCATAAGCAAATTAGAAGAGCAAGGAATAGTCTACTGTCAGATCTATGGAGAAAGAAAGAATTCATGACCAAGCAAGACATAGAGAACAGTACGAAATGAAAACTAGATAATTTTGATTACATTAAATTAAAAAGCTTTTGTACAAACAAAACCAATGTGACCAAGATTAGAAGGAAAGCAGAAAGCTGGGAAACAATCTTTATAGCAAGTATTTCTGATAAAGGCCTCACTTCTCAAACATATAGAGAACTGAATCAAATTTATAAGAATATAAACCATCCCCCAAATGATAAATGGTCAAAGAATATGAATAGGCAATTTTCAAATAAAGAAATCAAAGCTATCTATAGGTATAAGAACTGCTCTAAATCACTTCTGACTGGAGAAATGCAAATTAAAACAACTCCAAGGTACCACTTTATACAGATCAGATTGGCTAATATGACAAAAAGGGAAAATGATAAATGTTGGAGAGGATGTGGGACAATTGGGACACTAATTCACTGTTGGTGGAGCTGTGAACAAATCCAACTATTCTGGAGAACAATTTGGAACTATGCCCAAAGGGCAACTAAACTGTGCATAATACCCTTTGATCCAGCAATACCACTACTAGGTCTATATCCCAAAGAAATCATGAAAAAGGGAAAAGGACCTACATGTGCAAAAATATTTATAACAGTCCTTTTTTTTAATATATTGGAAATTGAGAGGGTGCCCATCAATTGGGGAATGGCTTAACAAACTGTGGTATATGAATGTAATGGAATTCTATTGTGCTATAAGAAATAATGAATGCACAGATTTCAGAAAGCAAGCAAACAAACAAACCTGGAAAGACTTATACAAACTGATGCTGAGTGAAATGAGCAGAACCAGGAAAAAATTGTACACAGTATCAGCAACGTTGTGTGATGATCAGCTACAAATGACTCAGCTATTCTCAGCCACACAGTGATTCAAGACAAGTACAAAGGACTCATGAAATAAAATGCTATCCACGTTCAGAGAAACAACTGATGGACTGAATGCAGATTGAAGCATATCTTTTTCACTTACTTTATTCTTTTTATGTTTTGTCCTCTTTTGGTCTGTTTCTTCTTTCACAACTGTGCCTAATATGAAAGTATGTTTTACACATTTGTTTTATAAATATATATGGAACTATATTTTACATATTTACACATGTATGACCTATATAAAATAGCTTACCATTTTCAGAAAAAGGGAGGGAACGAAGGGAGGAAGAAAAATTTGGAACTCAAATTCTTATAAAAATGAATGCTAAAAATTGTTTTGACATGTAATTAGAAAAAATGCTATTTAAAAAAGAAAGAAGAATATAACAATATGTGGTTTACAAGAACAGGTTAGGTACACAACGTATATTGAATTAACACAGTAACCTAGTTTTGGATGAATCCAAAGACCCCAACTCCTACAAGAAAGATTTATGATTTGACAAAACTGCTGGGAAAACTGGTTAGCATTTGAAAGAAATTAGGTTTAGACCAATATATACCAAGCTAAGCTACAAATGGATACATGATTCACATATAAAAGATCACATAAAAAAATAGAGGAGAAAGGAAGAAATGTCCTTTCAGATCCACAGTTTATGGATCACAAATGATAAAATGACTATTTTTGGTTATGTAAAATTTAAAACATTTCTTCACAAACCAATGTTGAAGGACGCTGGCAACTGTTGAAAGTGTGAATTTCCCTGGGTTGCATGTGCCCTACCTGTTCATACATGCCCTGCCCATACAGATTGCTGACATATAGCCTTTTGCACATCTTCCCCAGCTGCCTACATTATCCATATGTGTGCCCTTCATGTGCGTTCCCTGGTCATATTTATTTTTTGCATATGTGCTCTCCCAAACTGATAGTGTCATTGAATGTGAAAGAGAGCAGTGTGTGTGTGTGTGTGTGTGTGTGTGTGTGTGTGTGTGTGTGTGTGTGTGTGGTGGGGGATGGATCTTTTTCTTTTTGGTCCCTTTAGTTGCTCAGTTATTTGATTAAATGCTTTCAGTTTTGAATTAATATATTCTCTAGTTGACTGCTAAAAGTCAACACTTTGGTGAGGGCTTGTGAGTTTGGATTTTGGATGGGTGCTGAACTCCAAACTTGAGGTACCTATTCTTAAGGTCTGTGTATAAAGGGAGGCCTATCCCTCACCCGGTAATACAGGTAAATTACTTTGCAAATTTTAAAGCACTATGTAAATGTCAGCTTGTGTTGGGGATACAGAGAGAAAACAAAAAAATTAAATTAAATTAAAAACAAATAGAAACCTTGACCAAGAGGAGTTATATTGTAGCAGACAGCATTCTGCCACCATTGTTGTAACACCCTGTAGCATTTTGTTAAAAAAAAATAAGGGAACCGCTAGGCGACACATTAGATAAGAATCTAAGACTTGGACTCTGAAGGAAGACCTGGGTTTGAACCCTGCATCAGACACCTCCTAACTGTGTGATCCAGTGTAAATCACTTAACCTTTCTCAGTCTGTAAAAGTAGGGATAATAACAGCAATTACCCCACAGAGTTGTTTTAAGGATAAAACGTGATAACATGAAAAGATGATAGCTCTCATTAAAAGAGAACATAACTCTTAATGTGAAAGATGAAACATGAGAGATGGAGTTGATAGAATGCTATACTTTAAGTCTGGATGACTTGGGTTCAAATCAGACTTCTGACACTAAATGTCTGTGTGACCCTGGGCGAGTCACTTAACCCTATTTGCTTCAGTTTCCTCATCTATGAAATGAGCTGGAGAAGGAAATGGCAAATCATCCCAGTAACTTTGCCAAGAAAACCCTAAATGATGTCATGAAGAATTAGGCATGACTGAAATGACTGAACAACAACGTGCAGAATGCCAAGCACTTTGTAAATTTCAAAGTGATATGTATGCGTTAGCTATTAGTAATATCTGAAATACAAGTAGATAGATAACGACCTCTGCATATTTCTATTTTTTTAAGGCAGTAGAGGTCAAGTGACTTTGCCAGGGTCACACAGTCAGTACATGTCTGAGGCCAAATTTGAATTCAGGTTCTTTTGACTCTAGGACTAGTGCTCTGTTCACTGTACTACCTAGCCATTCCTACATATTTATTTCTTACTAACAGAGTGGCAACTAAATATTCTCTGTTCCTTATCTACTTTGGACAAATGTTACTAAATAAAGCGTACCCGACAACTTAGCAATCAACATTCAGAAGGCTATACTCCAAATTATTGACTATGATGTCATTGTTAATTTTAGCCATCAGTCTTAAATTTACTTAATTTTGAGATGCAGAAATTTCTTAAGGCAAAATCAATAAAGGGGCATGAAATAGTATCCCAAATTCAACCGAAGATACACTAGGAATGCCACCAAGATGACACATTAATATAGTTACTCAGGTTCATGTCAGAAGGAAAGAAAAAAGAACCAGTGGATTTAACTCTGTGTGTGTATGTGTGTGTGTGTGTGTGTGTGTGTGTGTGTGTGTGTGTGTGTACCAGAGAAATGAGTACTCCGTCCAAAATGGGTTAAGACGTGTAATGGAATCTTATTCAAAATGGAAAAATGAGTTTTTAGTTAGAAGCATCTACATGAGACCAGTCATACATCATACATAAACTCTTGGCATTTTCTTTATCTTCACAAGTGACGTGAGTACTTAACTTTCTGTGGACTCTGTGAGGTGTTAGATGTGTCATAGCCCTTTGGGAAAGTCCTGTACTACAGCCTTTTGGGAAGTAACTGGTGAAACATTCATGCCATGAAATGCTGAATAAATACCGATATCAAAGAGAATAAAATAAGAAAAGACGAAGTATTTGCCCTGCGTGCGAGTTAAATGCGTTAGTGGCCTGGTGAGGGCGAGAGACTTATGTAGGAACTTCCTGTTTCATCAGAATGAGGTTGGAGGTGAATATTGAATTTCTCCTGATTAAGTCTTATAACTGAGTTGCTCCCACAGGAAAACTTCTGAACTTAACTCAGAGACAAAGAAGCATGACTTTACAGAATGGAATCCATTATAAGACACTAAATCAATATTTGGTTTTCTCAATATTACCAGTCTATTGCATCCAAGGACAGGGTGCTGTCAATTTTATAGCTATGTGTACCACCCATGTGTTCTAACTACAAATATGAAATACAACGGTAAGATACTAAATGTTTACCTAATGGTGTGAAAAATTTAATGTAGTCTCTAGTGTGAGAATGTTGTGGCCATTAGGTTGCAATGGCTGCCCAAGTCCAGCATGCATGACCAACAATAAAGTATAGGTGAAGTTTAATAGTAGATTACTCTCTCTGTCTTTCCCTGTCTCTCTGAAAAATCTCTCTCTCTCTCTCTCGTATGTATACACATACACAGATATACACATACTTGTGAAATACCAAACCAACAAACACGAATTAGTACATTGTGTTCAAAACTGAACTAATTATCTTTACCTATAAATCCTCCCCTCTTCCTGACTTCTCTCTTTCTGTCAAGTGTGCCACCATCCTCTCAGTCACTCGCAACTCACAATATCACAACTCTTATGACAAAGGGACTAGCCAATCTCACTTACATTGAACCAACTGCCAGATATAGGGCAAGCAGCCCAATCTAACAAAGCAACAAGGCACCCTAAGGGAGAGAAAAAAGGGAGACCATACCAAGAAAATAAAAAGTATTATGACCACCTTAACCTGCATCTCCCTCAGATCCTGAGGGAGGACTCTTAAGTCCAAGAGCCTTGGGAATGGCAATGCTTCCAGTCCACTGTCCTCAGTCATCATCCTGGGAAACCATCTCTGTGGAGACATAGTCTGACAACTTCTTCTGTAGATGCTACAGTCACAGCTACTGAAGACCCAGAAAAGGAAGTTCTCACCACCAAAGTCCTTGGCATTGTCAGATGGCTCAACAATCATTTGACAATATCAAAACTCACATCATTTTACCAAGGAAAATTACATTAAAATAAGAGGCATTAATAACCGCTTTCTTACTGCATATGACTTTTCCATCTGACTTGTAACTGAAACCTTCCATGTGTGTATCAGCAGACACTCCCACATACCTAGGATGGCCTACCAGCACAGGTTCTTTGATGTGCTTTTAAAGGAAAGACTGCTCAAAAAAGAGTTAACAATCTTACTTTTAATTACATTCACTAATTTGGGGGAAAGGTCAGCACCCCAAATGTGGAGAAAATATAAGCAAAGAAAATACAAGCAGAGAAATTAGCACAAAGACTGATAGACAGGGCTCCAGTTGTCTGAGTAAAGCAGTATTGCTATATACTTTACACACATTGCTGGACTGAGGGAGCACAGACAACATCTGAGCAGTCAGGGAGTCTGAACATACAACTACTCAGAGTCTTGACCAGGAAATCAAATGGTCCTTCTTGTGAGCAAACTCCCAAAGCAAAATGCCAATCCCCCAGAGTATATAACAAAGACTTGGCATCTGATTGGCTGTGTGGAGGAGCTTGAAAATCCTCATGCCCCAGCACTTAATTGGAAACTCCCCATGGCCTGGAGCCTGATTAGCTCTAGGTCAGGATTCTGTTTGCCGCCATCAGAGTAGGTGCTGGAGATCAGGATTTGTCTTACTTTTCAATTTGTATTCTCAGGGCTTAGTGTAATGAATTACACACTGTAAGCACTTAATAAACGTGTTAATCATTCTGTCATTCCTTCATTCATCCTTTACTTCTCATTCCCTCTTACCCCCTACATCCAGGACCAAATAAAAATTTTTTGGTTGACTTTTTAAAGGCCTCCATTACATGGCCCCTTCCTACCTTTCCTGTTTTCTTACACTTTATCATCCTCCATGTATTCGCTGGTGTAGTGACTCTGACCTCTATGTTGTTCCTTGAATAAGATGCTCCATATCCAGACTGCAGTTTTGCTGATAGTCCCTCATACCTAGACTTTTCTTCTTCCTTATCCCTATCTCCTATCTTCCCTACCTTCTTCCAGGTATCAGCTAAAGTTTTACCTTTTATGAAAAGCCTTTTGTTATGGGAATCTGAAGATCTTCAGGCCCTTTGCTAAAGTGGCTACATGACTCTGAGAACTTTCCCTGATTCGAAAGTATACTCTGCCCCCTAATAGGCTGAATGTGGTCATGTAGAACCTGTGGCGGGAGGCTTGTTTTTTCAGGAATGCCTGGGCCTTGTAGCTTTGTGATTGGGCAGTGGGTCAAGAGGGCTGTGACATTCTCCAAGCCAGGAGAAGGCTATATGTACACCCTGATGTGAGGTTTTTGCTTTGGGACTAACTTTGAGAAGAGTTGTGTGATTTGGCCAGATGAGACTCCGGGAAGCTATTGAGCCCCCCAGCTTTGAAAAACCCAGATGTTAGTGCTTCCCTCTCTGGTAACAAAATAGGTATGGATGTAATGGTCAGACGGTTGGAAGCCCGTCTGCTGATCTGTTTCCTTTGTCTGCTTGTAACTTCTGTTTTTATTCTGTTTGTATTCTGCTTGCATTCTCTGAAGTTCAGGGTGCTGACTTTTCCCCCTGAACTAGGTAAATGATATATGTTTGATTGATTAAAGTAACACTGTTAACCCATTTTGAGTTGCTTTCCTTTAGAAAAGCCGAACTAAGAACCTATGCTAGCAGCCACCCTGGATATGCTAGGGTGTTTGCTGATACACCTTTCTTAGTCCTTACTTATTCTAGTGCCTTCCTTTTGGGATTATCTCCAATTTATCCCACATATATTTTGTTTGTACATAATTATTTGTATCTCATTTACCCTTTAGTCTATGAACTCATTTATAGCAGGTACTGTTTTTTTCTTTTCTTTGTCTCTCCAGCACTTAGCACACAGTAGGCTATTAGCATGTAATAAATTCTAGTTGACTGACTGACAGATTACGAGAGTTAAACAAGGAATTACCTTTCCTTGACTAAGATGGGAGTGATAGAAAGTACCCTGGACATGGAATAAGAAGACCTGAGTTCTTGGCTTGTCTTTGGTTCTAGTAAATCTACCACTTACTAGGTGGATCGTTTGGGATAAGACATAATCCCTCACTATATTTCTTCATGTGTGAAGTAACAATTAGAGCTAGATAAGCTCTCAGATCTCTAAGATTTTAAGCACTTATTAATTATAACGTTAAAGAGTATTTAGAAAATTTTGCAGTGGGGTTATTGGTTTTGTTTTTTAATTTTCTGGGTCTGAGGTGAGATAGAACATGTGCTCAAATTCATTTGGGCAGTGATTTAATTTCATTCCACTTCTGAATGGGTGAAGTTTGCTCTTGTGGACATTCCTTTTCCCCTACCTTCTTCATTTCCTTCTCTTTTCTTGACATCTCTAGTAGAAGGTGATCAGGAAAGGAGTGAGGTGGAAAGAAGAAATATATCTTCTCTTATCTTTATTTTTCCCCCTCCTGGCAATCTGGTATTATCCTAGATATCTAGCAAATTGAGGAACATAGCATGCAGTCTAACTGATGGGCTGTCTGTCAGTCCTGTTGTACTGGTTAAATTAGCTTGCCTGAGGCTTCGTACCACTGGTTTCTCTGATATTCACTGATGCCTCTTTGTTTCACAGGAACCGCAGTAAGCTATTGGATCTTAAGGAATGATCAAGAGATAATACCTGCCAATCTCCCCCCTTCCCCAGTCCTCCTTAACTTCCTCCTTTCACAGGAAAGATCTGGTTCCAAAATCCCATGAGATTCCTTGTTTGGTGGAACTGGGCTTAAAATAAGGAAGACCAGGTTCAAATCTCACCCCAAATCTCACTGACTGTGTGACCATGGACAGTTCATTTAGCCCTACTATAATTCCATTCCTTCATCTGTAAAACGAGAGGGCTAGACTCAGTCACCTCTTAGTTCACTTCTAGTTCTAAATCTCTGATCCTATGGCACCAGCACCATGCAGTGCCCAGTCAGGCAGTCAATAAACATTTATTAAATCTTTCCATGTTTTTCTAACATCATTGAGCATCATTTCTTATGGCACTGTAGTATTCCGTTACCATCATATACCATGACTTGTTCAGCCATTCCCCAATTGATGGGCATCCTTGCAATTTCCAAAAGTCATTTCTAGGGCTGGGGGAGGAGAAGATGGTGAAGGGAAGAAAAAAAGTGGGAAAAGAAGGCGGGAAAAGAAATCTACATGATAACTATCATACATTTAAAAGGAATAACAAGTTGTCCATAATAGATTTGCAGTTTCATGTGTAGTATCTTTTCTTATTTTACTATGTTATGGGGGAAAAACCATTTTTAAAGTACCTATTCTATGCCAGGCACTGTGCTAAGCACTGGGGATACAAGAAGAGATAAAAAATAGTCTTTACCCTCAAGGAGCTTGCAGCCTAAAGAGGTAGACCACATGCAAACAAACATAAGCGAAGCAAGCTATATGCAGGATGAACAGGACATAACAGAGGCAAGGTACTAGAATCAAGATGGTTGAAGAAAGCTTCTCTCCCCCACCAAAAAACACTTGAGTTGGACCTTAAAGGAATCCAGGGAGGTCAATAGGGAATGTGGAGGAAGGAAATCCAGAGAAAAGTGCCTGGAGCCAAGAGATGGAGAGTCTCATTTGTGGAACAGTCAGGAAGTCAGTGTCATCGGATCAAAGAATACATGTCACGAAGGAAAGTGTAAGAAGACTGGAAAGAAAGGTAGGAGGGGGAATAGGTTGTGAAGAGCTTTGAATGCCAAACAGAGTATTTGGTATTTGACTCTGGAAACAAAGGGAAGCCACTGGAATTTATTGAATAGAACTGAGGGTAATGTAATCAGAACTGTGCTTTAGGAAAATCACTTTAGTGACTGAATGGAGAATGGATTGTAGTGGGGCGAGATTTCAGGCAGGAAGACCTACCAATAGGCTGTTACAATAGTTTGGGTGTGAGGTGATGAAGGCCTATATTAGAGTACACTAGCATTGTCAGGGGAGAGTGGGAGATTGTGTATGGGAGAAATATCGCAAATGTGAAATTGGGAGGCCTTGGCAATGGAGTGGACATGGGGTGGTGGGGTGGTGAGAAAGAGTGATGAGTTGAGGATGATACTTATGTTTCGAGCCAGAGGGATTAGAACAGTGGTTTTAAACCTTCTTAAAGCTGTGACCCTTTAATACTTGTATGTGGGCGTATCTGCATGTGGGCAGACCCATCTGGAGACAGATAGAGGAGAATTGTCTCAGTTCCTAAGACCCATAGGAAATAGGTGTTTTCCAATAGTCTTAGGTGACCCCTGTGACCCCTGTGAAAGGGTCGTTCGACCTCCAAAGGGGTCATGACCCACAGGTTGAGAACCACTGGACTAAAAAGATAGTGTTGCCTTCCACAGTAATAAAGAAGGTATGGTGGGGGAGAGTGTAGATGGAAAGATAATGAGTTCTAGTTTGACTATTTCGAGTGTAAAATATCTATTGGATGTCTAGTTCAAAATGTCTGAAAGGCAGTTGGAGGTGTAAGATTGCAGGTCAGCAGAGAAGTTGGGGCAGGATAGGTAGATTTGAGAATCATCTGCATAGAGATCCTAGGATCATAAAATCCATGGGCATTGATGTAAGATCACCAAGTGAAGGGGGAAGAGATGAGGGCCCAGGATAGAGTCCTGAAGGATACCTATAGTTAAAGGGTTTGATTTGGGTGAGGATACAGCAAAAGAGATAGAGGATAGGTAGGAAACCAGGAGTAGTGTCCCAAAAACATAGAGAGAAGAATATATCAAGGAAGAGAGAATGATCAACAGTATCAATGGCACCAGAGAGGTAAAGGAGAATGATAGAGAAAAAGCCACTGGATTTGGCAATTAAGACATCATTGGTTACTTTGGAGAGCAGTTTTAGTAAAATGATAAGGTTGGAAGCTGGATTGTAAGGGGTTAAGAAGAGATAGTAAGAGGAGAGAAAATGGAAGTACCTATTATGTATGACCTTGTTGAGAAGGTTAGCTACAAAGAGTAGAAGAGATATAGGATGGTTGTTAGCAGGGATGGAAGAATTAAGTAAGGACTTTTTTTCAGGATCGGGGAGACATGAGCATGTTTGTAGTAAGAAATGAGCCATTAACAGGGATAGACTGAAAATAAGTAAGAGTGGAGAAAACATAGGGTGTGGTCTATTAAAGGAGAGAGGATAAAATAGGATCACTTAAGTAGGGAGATTAGCCTTTGGTAAGGAGTAAGACCACTTCATTGTGTCAGAAATGGATGAAGGAGGAGAAAGCAACAGAAGGCATCTGAGTGATAAGAGATGAGGAAGAAGGGAGATGAAGGAGTTCATGGTGAACGGCCTCAATTTTTTTCATTACTAAATTTTGTTTTGAATTTATGGAATAAAACAAGCATTTCCATAACATGCTACAATAACAAAGATAACTTCTCATGGAATTGTAAATGTACTATGCACAATTTGCTATTCCTTTCAAATACACAACAAATGTATCATGTAAATTTCTTTTTTTTCTCCCCCCTCACTACCATTACACACACACACACACACACACACACACACACACAATTATTTGATACATACTTCTATTTCATCAGTTCTTTCTCTGGATGCAGATAGTGTCTTTTTCCACAAGTACTTTATAGTTAAATTGAGTATTTATTATAGACAAAATAATTTATTCATTCAAATTTGTTCTTAAAACAATGTTGCTATTACTATATATAATGTTTTCCTGGTTCTGCTCATTTCACTTTTGTTTATTTTGTGGAAGTCTTTCCATGTTTTTCAAAAACATTGAGCTCATCATTTCTTATAGCACAGTAGTATTCCATCAGAATCATATACTGTAATTTGTTTGACCATTCCCCAATTGATGGACATCCTTGCAATTTCCAGTTATTTGCCACCACAAAGAGAACTGTTATAAACATTTTAAAAGGTATAGGTTCTTTTCCTTTCCCCCTAATTATCTTCAGAAATAGGTCAAGCAGTATTATTGCTGGGTCAAAGAGTATAGATAGTCTAATATATATTTGGGCATAATTCCAGATTACTATCCAAAATGGTTGGATCAGTTCACAATTCCATTAACAATGAATTAGTGTCCCAATTTTTCCACGTCCCCTCTAATATTTTTTACTTTTCCCTTCTATCATTTTCATCTCCCTGAGTTCAAATCTGACCTCAGATATGTACTAGCTATGTGACTCTGGGCAAGTCACTTAACCCCATTTAAATCAGATTTCTCATCTGTAAAATGAGCCAGATAAGAAAATGGCAAACTACTCTAGTATCTCTGCCAAGAAAATCTCAAATGAGATCAGACAGAGTTGGACATGACTGAAAAAAAAACTGGACAACAACACGTATGAATAGCATGAACCTCAAAGGAAGAGAGCTTACTTGGTAATGGAGGTAGGGGAAGAACATGGAAGTGGTAATGGGAAGCAAGGAATATTCCAACCATGCCATCTGGACCAGTGAGTTAAGGAGGATGAGCAAAGGTGCAGCCAGTATTGGAAAAGGTAGACAGGGAGGCTGTGTCATCAGAGGGGAACCAGGTGTCAGTAATAACTAGTAGATGGAAAGATTTGGAGAAGAAAAGATTTAAGATGAAGGAAAATTTGTTGTCTATGGAATTGGTATTCTAGAGGGCACGGTGGAAGGTTTGGTTGAAACTTGGCGGTGGTAAGATTGAGGGGAATGAGAATGAGTTGCTTCATAGAAAGTATGGAATAGGATTTGGATGATGATCTACAGGGGTTCAGAATCACTAGGATGTGAAGGGAATGATCAAGTGTGAGAATGTTCATTACTGAATGGAAGGTACCACTTCTCTCCCCAGTGGGGCTGGAGGCAAGTGCAAAATGATCAATCAGATGATTAGATGGGAGGCCCCACTTCACAACTCCTCTTCCCTCTAAAGCAGTGGTTCTCAACCTTCCTAATGCTACGACCCTTTAATACAGTTCTTCATGTTGTGGTGACCCCCAACCAAAAAATTATTTTTGTTGCTACTTCATAACTGTAATTTTCCTGTTGTTATGCATCTATCTGATATGCAGGGTGTATTTTCATTGTTACAAATTGAACATAACCCACAGGTTGAGAACCGCTGCTCTAAAGGCTGGAGACTAGGCAGGAAAAGGACTTGGCTAGAGATAGAAGACAAATTTGCATAGCGAGAGAAAGAAGTCCCATCTCCCACCAACTTTCTTCTTTCTATTCCCTCAAAAGACAAGTATAGCAAGGAGATGGGAGGCCTGATATTGAAGGCACACTTGCCCTCTTTGCCCGGGTGATTCAGCACATCTCAATTGGGAGACTAGGCTAGTAGCAGGAGGTGGAGGTTGCCTTATGCTGGTATAGATGGAAGTTATTGCTTTGGGGTAGATGGAAGACAACAGCCTGGCTCCTTGTAGCTTTCCCTAAGAGGACACAAGGTGCCCAGAAGGAAATGGAAGGCACAATGCACTTGTGTGGGTGGCCTGAGGTCTTCTCCTTTGAGGAGGCTGGCAATAAGGCAGCAGCATGAAGTGGTAGATGCCTTTCAAAAGCAGAAGTCTTCTTGGGCTGAAGTTCACTGCAGAGCTCTGAAAAGCTACTAAATTCTGAAAAGAATCAGAATTCTTGAATGTAGAGGTAGTACATTCATAGAGGTAGTACATACATAGCACAATCACAGATATGACCTTCATGTGCGGCGGAGGTGTAGTGAAGGAGTAGCTCATAAGAAATGAGTAGGTTGAGTAATTGAATGGTTTAGGTTTAAATAGTTCATTACATTCCAGTACTTTGAGCCTGTGACAAGCAATTAATTTATTACATTTGACTTTAGCTAGAAAACAACTTTAGGAGAAGTGGGAGAATTGCTTTTTAGTATCACTTAGCTATGGGCTAGTGTGCTACTGTTTTAGCCTTCCAGCCTACCAAGTTTGTATAATAAACAAAAGAAATATTTCTCCATTAAGTATAAATCAGATGATCACTTACTTTAATTTTCTGGACTACAGAGAAAATTCTTTTTATCTACAATGAATTTCAATAAAATTTGAATGAATTTTCTTTTTAGTAAAAAACAAAACAGAACAATTTTTTTTTTTCTGGTGGGAATGAAGTGTGTGTGATTTTCCCTAACTATGTAACAACTGAGGTTGAGGCAAGGGCCTAATGCTGGGTTCAGAAGAAGGAAGGTTGGGAACTTTTACTGATATAGGAAGGGGCAGAATGAGGAAACATACTGGACTGCTTGAAAGAAGGGAAGGGTAGGGGGTAGTAGGGTTTTGAAATAAGCCCAATGATTGGCTATCGTGGGAGGATATGATAGACCTCATCTTCCCATCCTCTTATTGCTTAGTGCCAAGCCTCTCCCTCCTCCTCACACTCATTAGAAATTATTGCTATACGCCACCATGGAGGGGGGGGGGAGAAGGGGAGAAAATCTGAAACTCAAGTGATTGTGGAACTGAATCTTGTAAATTAAAAGTAAATAAAAAAAAAGAAAAAAAAAGAAATTATTGCTATGCTATTCTGTAGTTAATCAGCTCTATGTTAATCCTCCATCTGCAAAACTCTTGTTTCCTTGTCCTATCATCATACACATCTTGTCAAATTCCTGCTTTCTCTGCTCTCATAATGCTAATCATCTGGGGGTAAACTCCCAACCAGGCTTATTGGGTCTACTATAAATTTAAGTTATTTAATATCAATATATGTTGAGGTTCAACAACCCCTTTCCTCTTTCCAGAGTAGCTTTCTATAAAGTTCTCCGTAACAGCTGTTCCAAACTTCTCTTTTCTTCTCACCTTTCTTATATGGTCTTATCTCCAATACCTCTCATCAGAGGACCTACATTTAGAGTTTAATGAGAAAAGAAAGGGTGACAAGTATGAACTCTTTTTCTCCAGTTCTATGCCTCAAATTCCCTCATTCTCTTCTCCCTTGCTCCATTCTCTGAGGAAAAAGTCATCTTTCTCCTTGGCAATGCCAACTCATTTTCTTATATCTTCATCCTCTCTTCCCCCAACTCAACTCCTCCAGAAACATTCCTCTTCCTTCTTCCCCTTTCCTTCATCTTCTCCATCTCTTTCTCCACTGTCTCCTTCCCTACTGCCTACAAATATGTCCCATTAAAAAAAACCAAACCAAACTTCACTTACCCTTGCTGTCCCATTGAACCATGAATCAATTTCTTTTTCCTTTCACATTCTGCCCCACACTGTTTTATCTACACTCACCATTCAAGTCACTTTTCAACTTTTTGCTATTCTGTTTCCAACCCTACCACTCAACCATCACCCAATTGAAATTGATCTCTTCAAGGTAATAAGAATTTAAAAAAATTTTAATTGCTAACTCAAATGGTCTTTTTTCGATCATCACCCTTCTTGAGCTTTATGGAGCATTTGACATTGTTTACCCCTCCCTTCTCTGGGACACTCTCTACTCCTTCAACTTTTGTGATAACATTAGCCTCATACCTTTCTGACCACCCCTTCTCAGTCTCTTTTGAAGGGTCATTGCATATATAACATTTCTTATTCATAATTCTATCTTAGGGCTCTGTCCTGGACTCTCTTCCTTCTCCTTCTTTTTCTTTCCTTGCTTCTCTTCTTTTGTCTTCTCTTCTCTTCTTTTCCTCTCTGTCACTCTTGCTCTCGCTTTCCCCTCCATGACTTTCTCTCTGCAGCACCTGGAGGCATTCCCCTCTCATATATTAGGCTTCCAGAAAAATTAGCCTAGGTATAAGGTGTTTTCTGCTTCCTCATCTAATTAAAACTCTCACACCAATTCCTTTACTTGGTTCTACTTTTGGAACATTTCTTGACTTAAAATCTGGAGACTTGGGTTTAGAATCCTTCCCTCTGATATCCCCTAGCTATGTGATCTGGCAATGAACCGAATCACTCTGAGCCTCAGTTTCTATAAAATAGGGATGATATGCCTATATATACCTATACAATATATAAGTACCTAAAAAGATTGTCAGGAAGATCAAATTAAATAATGTAGCTCAAGTATTTTGCAAAATTTAAAGGGCTATATAATTGTCAACTATTGATGCTGTTAATCTAAAAATAACATATTAAGATTTCTAGAAAGAATATTACATGCTATATATGTCACAGGGCAAATTATGCTGCTGGGATAGAAGAAGGCAAAGATAGCCTTTCCACTTCTAAATATTCTGACTTTATGACTACAACCAAGGGTATAAATACCAGGCATAGTGGTTAGAGGGAGAAGTGTGGCAGGAAGCTGCTGTCAGAGGGAACAAGCAGGTGGGATGGTGGCAGGCAGTGGGATTTGTATGCTCAAGACAGTAGTTGCTACACATCTTTCCAGAGGTCAGGGAGGTGGCAATAGAGGAAGATAAGATCGATCCATCCTCAACTTTCTTTATCCTAGAGATGAGGAAACTGAGG
>CM053582.1:464493962-464515944 GCA_028627135.1 Pseudochirops cupreus | reverse complement strand
ATCACAATATAATATTCACAACATTACATCTTATCACAGAAAATCACAATATAGTGTTCATAACAGCTTAACATTAGAATGACCACACAGTTTTCAATACAGTGGCCACAATATTTAGAACAAAGAACAAAAGGATAATCATCTGGTTTCCCTAAGGGGGAAACCCTCAATAATCATTCAATCAATTCACAATACAATAATCAATCTTCCACTCATGGGACAATCATACATTAACTTAATCAGTCATTTATCTAACAATCAGTCTCTAAATACAATCATTAGAAAATTACACAAACCCTCTACCCCTCAGTGTCCAGCAAACCTCAATTTCATCCAAGGGGAGGCCTTTTCTTCATCTTGGTGGTCTTTCTGATTCCCTGGATCCCCTTCCATGGTCCCAGCTCCTTCATGAATCCACCAAACAGTCACCTGGATTCAGGGGCAGACAGCTCCCAGGTCCTTGTCTAGTCCTCAGGGCAGTCCCTGGCACACACTAAAGTTCACAGGGTTCAGCACATCTCAAACCCTTCACCATTTCTGTTGCCAGGAACTCAAGGATCAGCTAAGCCACAAACAAACAAAGTCTTATCCTGGTCATACTTCTTCAGTCCTCCAGCAGTTCAGCTGGCCCTAGGACCCAATAGAAAACTCAGCCTTCCAGGCAGTAGCAGGAACAGCCACCTCAGCCTTCACCAGATTCTGTTCTCAAGAAAAACTCCAACTCAGTTCTCAGTTAGCTTCCAGATGCTGGGAGAAAAACTCTCTTTCTCAAGAAAACTCCAACTCACTTCTTCAGTCCAGCAGCTCAGCTCCCAGACACTGGGACAACCCTGCTTCCTCCAACAGGAGCCACCAGGAGGAAGATTCCTGATTCTGTCTCTCTGTCTCTCTGTCTCTAGAACTCTTCTTATATACACACACTGGCCTCCTGTCTCAGCCAACCCCCTTCTGCCACATCAGCTACAGGGAAGTTCACACACTTTCAACGGGAGGTAGAGCTCATACCTTCCACGCTTAGCCCTTAGTTACTAAGGGCTAAGTATCTGCTAAATTGATTACTTTTTCTCTCTCTCTCTCTCTCTCCCTCTGTCTCTCTCTCTCTCTCTCTCTCTTTTTCTCTCTGTCTCTCTCTACTGGACAGGCCTCTCTCCCTATCTGAAGGCTTATGGCACTCCTGGCTTGATCACAACCACTCAAGAAAGAGGGCATGGATCATCCAGATCTTCTTGGATGCATCCTACTGCCTTTTTGTAAGAAATTTCAATTCGCTCTCAGCAGACATTTCAAAAGCTCTTCTTCTTCACATGGTAGGCAGACCAGAAAAAACAGCACATAGTAAGCACTTAATACATGGGTTTTTTTCTTCATTAATTCTCTGATAAGTCAGTGCTGTCCAAGAGCAACATGACATGAGTCATCAGGGCAGAGGTCATGACCTTGGTAGATGGTTGAATGGGATATGGGGCAGCTAGGATGTGTAATACATAGAATATTGGGCATGAAGTCAAGAAGACTCATCTTCCTGAGTTCAAATCATGTGCCTTATGGTCCATGTGGGTATTATATTGGGGTCAGAGCATGTTCAAAATACTCACAAGGACTGGGTGTTCACAGGCTGATACTAGCTCCCCTTAGATATTCATTTACCCTTCCAGTGACTACATTCTTTTCTGGAATGGGTATCAAGAACAGGCACAGTAAAGAAGATGACTAGGTAGAGAGGGAATGGGAGGGTGAAAAGACCACACCCCAATCTTCCTCCAATTGCCTTCCCAGCAAGACAACACATTAATAGAGCACATGCCATTGGCACATCGGGCCTCTCAAAAGAAGTGGCCCTTGAGCTAAACCTTGAAGGGAGTTAGGGATTTGCACATTGGAGAAGACTGCCTGTGACGTCTACACGGGGCACTTATGCCATGTCTCACCCTGATAAGCCTTACTTTGCTCAGTTTTGGTTTCTTTTTCCCTACTACTTTGCACTTAGAAAAGAACCTTCAGAACCTGACTCCAAAATTTGACCTGTTCCTGGAAAAATTAAACTACTTGTAAATGTTCCCAATCCCTGGGAATATAATCCGCTCAGTTTTAGAACTCCAGCCCTGGAGCGAAGCCATTTTGATGAGTGACTAACCATGCACAAATTTACCTAGTCCACTCTAGATCGAGATGAACACAGACCAGAAGACCATGCCTTGCTGTTCAGTTGTTTCAGTCATGCGCTAGCCTTCATGACATCATTTGGGGTTTTCTCGGTATAGGGTAATTTGCAATTTCCTTCTCCAGCCTTTTTTTACAGATGAGGAAACAGAGGCAAAGAGGATTAAATGACTTGCATGAGGTCAGTCAGCTAGTACACGTCTGAGACCAGATTTGAACTCAGGAAGATGAGTCTTCTTGACTTCAGGCCCAATATTCTATGTATTACACATCCTAGCTGCCCCATATCCCATTCAACCATCTACCAAGGTCATGCCCTCTGCCCTGATGACTCATGTCATACCTCCCCCTCTCTTCCTCAAAAAACAACAACAACAAACACCCCCCACACACCCACTTTCTAACTCTTTCTTCAGGTACAGACAGTATACAAATACTACCACTGCTGACTACCCTTTATATCAATTAGAGTCCTTATGATTCCATAGACTAAAACCTCCTTCTTTAGCCACCTGTCCCCCATATGTGCTGTCTCTTCCATTAGAATACAATGCGGGAGGGGCAGCTAGGTGGTGCAGTGAATAGAGCACTGGCTCTGGAGTCAGGAGGATCTGAGTTCAAATCCAATCTCAGACACTTGACACTTAATAGCTGTGTAACCTTGGGTGAGTCACTTAACCTCAACTGCCCTGCCTTCTCCCCTCATTTTAAATTTAAAAATTTATATTATTTTAAAATAATATAAGGAGCGATAGAAAGTTTCGCTCTGGTATTTATATCCCTTGCACCTTAGTAGGCACATAGTAAGCACTTAATACATGGGTTTTTTTCTTCATTAATTCTCTGATAAGTCAGTGCTGTCCAAGAGCAACAAGATTTCATTCAGCTTCACATTTACTGGATGGAGTAGAACAATCACTCTTTCACCTGTTTTTCCTTCATCATAATGACGACAGTGTACACGAGTTGCCATGAGGTGAAAGGGCCTTGTCACTGAGTGACAATATACTATATGCCACTATGACTTCAGAGAAGGAACAGATCTCTTCAGGGGAGAAATATATAGGAAAGTACAGACTCTCCTACCCCTAATTTACAGTTTCCTGTGATTAAGGACAAATAATAGGACAAAGGACTAAGGACAAAACATCCTAGAATGAAAGAAAGGTATGGCCCAAGTTGTGTTGTCAAAGTAGAAACAGAATGCTGCTCTGAGATCCAGCCAGGGTGAACTGGGTGTAAAGGACTCTGGAAGGTTCAGCAGGAGTCATGAAAGGGAAGTCAAAGCCAGGGCTTTTGGCAGGGTAGGTAGGTGGAGAGGAGAGGAGTTGTTACTCAAAGCCAGGTGGAAAGGACCAGAGTAGGTCATGTTATACTATTCAGGAAACAATAGACAACAGTTTGTCTCACACAAAATCTCTGGCAAAAAATCCATTCTGACCCACCTTCTGACAAATAGGTGACAGACTCAGGAAACAAACTTAAAACATGTATTTTTTGGATATGATCAATTGGGGGTTTTGTTTTGTTTGACTATGCATATGGATTATAAGAATCTTCTTTTTCTTTTTCTTTCTAATGAGAGTATAGTTGGGGGAGGCAGGAAGGAGAGAAAATAAATCCTTGTGAACTGAAAGAAATAAAACTTAATTAGAATTTTAAAAAAAGAAAATAGCGTCCTATTTTAAGGGCAACATGCCTAACCATGCTCCCCTGCCCCACTCCCCAACTCACATGTTGTTACAGACCCTGGGCATCATTCCTCAATTTAATTCTGCAAGCACTTACTATGTGTTAAGCACTGTTCTAAGCACTGGAAACACAAAGAAACACAAAGACCCAAGAACCAACAAGTACCTACTATATACCAGTCCCTCAAGTAGCTTAGATCCTATTGGGTGGAGAAGGACAATACACACAGAGATAAGTAAATAGGAGGGATTTGGGGAGATCAAGAAAGGCATCTTAGGAGGTAGCCTGTTAGCTAAACCTAGAAGGTAACTCAGGATTTTAAGAGGTGGGAGTCACTGAGAGGGCTCAGCAAGAGTCAACCAGTGGAAGTCTGAGCAGCAATCCAAAGCCAGAAGAAGTACTAAGTCATATAATGCTATGGAGCCTTCCTGGAACTTGGGGTCATAGGTTGGTAGGAGGACTGTCATTGGTAAGAAGGCCTCAACCAAGTGTGGAGGATGCATACTATGCCCACAGGTTCCCATGTTCTCACCTTAGCCCTCTATTCCTACCACTCTACTAGGCATTAGAGGTAGCCTTACCACCTCTATACATGACAGACCTTAAGTCTTATATTATGTTCATCCAACTGTGATTAACAGGAGTGGCTGAGGATTTCCTGATTCTAGGAAGGCCTATTCAAAAAAAGACTTGGCCCAGGCACATCTATCACAAGACTGGATATCCTGACAGACATCAAACTGCTCACATAGCTACAAAAACAAACAGACAAAGAAAAATCAAAACTAGGAGTAGCTTCTCATGAAACACTGAGTACACAGATCTACATGCCGAATTACTTATGAGGGTCTGAGTATATTAACAAAGAGAATGAAGTAAATCATTGCTTGAGTTTGTTGAATGCAATTTCTACTGCTACTATGCACTGCCTTGAGATAATTCAGGAGGTAACCAGTATAAAAAACTTGGGGATGAAGTGATAGGAGTATACTTTGGGCAGCGAGGTGGTGCAGTACATGAAGTGCCAGGCCTGGAGTGAGGAAGAATCCTCTTCCTGCATTCAAATCTATCCTCAGACACTTACTAGCTGTGTGACTCTGGGCAAGTCACTTAACCCTATTTGCCTCAGTTTTACCATCTGTAAAATGAGCTGCAGAAGCAAATGGCAAACCACTCTAGTATATCTGCCAAGAAAACCCCAAATGGAACCACAAATTATTGGATACAACCAAAGAACAACAGCAGTATCTTTTAAACTCAAGAAATCATTTCAGTTCTTTCACCAATATAGGGGTCCCCTACACGGATTCCCTATTGACCTATTATTATATGTTCCAGAAATTCCATTTCCTCTTCCCTAAATTGACATTTTTCCAATATAGCAAATAGCCATTGTTGATTCAGAAAGCTAGTGAAGAATTAATTCAGTGTGCTATCCAGGGGTTCAGGAGTAGATGACAATATCATGACAAACCATCACCCTTGGTCTAGCAGATCTTGAAATATAAAGTTAGCTAACTTCTGAAAATCCACAGGGGAATGGCACAAATCCACCGGCATAACTGGACAGTCATGGAAGTCAAGCTGGGTCTGGAAGGTTCACCTCCATTTTTCACCTTTTATTTTTGGGAATCAATTGTATGCTACCTGGAAGTTCAATTCAGTGAATAAAACTAGCCCTGCCAGATAATCCATCAGTTCAGGTATCAAGAATAGGATATCCTAGATGGTGGTCTTAATGGCAGCATTTGTATCACAATAGATACTGGTTCAGGGAATGGTTCCTGCATTGTGTCTCTCAGATTCAGGGCAATATGCCATGACAAGATGAATCATTACCTGGAAATCCATGAAGGGTTTAGTCTAGAGGTGTGAGATAAACTAGGGACCCAAATTAGAGCTGACATGAGAAGAAAGACCACAGAGTTAGAAAACTTTCTTCAAAATAAGAAGATTAATTCAGCAGTTATAGGCAATACAACCAGGAAGAGGGAGTGTCACTGTGTCTACTACCAACTGGGTGGCATTGTATTTCTAGAACAAGGGAAAGTCTGTGTTAGAATTCAGTGTTACCACCATAGGGACAGAAGGAATCGGCAGAGAGTTTAACAAATCTATCAGTTGTCCTATAGGGTCTTTGACCCAAGGATAGAGATCAAAAGATTAGACATAATGGCATATGTCATCTCATAGCCACGGCCACCATAATGATCATGTGTAATGTTTATAATTGTTTAATATATATATAGATACATAGATATATACAAATATATATCTATATATATAGATACATACAGATATATATATTTTGCTTTTTGTAGGGCAATTGGAGTTAAGGAACTTGCCCAAGGTCACACAGCTAGTAAGTGTTAAGTGTCTGAGGCTGGATTTGAACTCAGGTCCTCCTGACTTCAGGACTGGTGCTCTATTCACTGTGCCACGTAGCCAACTCTATAATTTTTTAAAAATAAATTTCAAAATCAATGTGTTAATTCCAACACCTCTATGGTTATGTGTCCCCTTCCAAACTTCCTTTTGCTCTTTTCTGCATATTTTACCAATGCTCTTTTCTTTCTTTTCTTCCTTTTGGGGGAGGATCAATATTATAGTCTCATCCTTAGAATCTCTGTCTTCTTGAGTTGCCATTTCTCTAATTTGGTAATGAGCTGGTACTGGCAAAGGTATGGGAGGGTAGTTTGGGCTGGCTGTGTATGTGTTCTGCTGGTACATAATCATAGAGGTTTGTTAATTAACAAATATTCATTGCTAGGGGCAGCTAGGTGGTGCAGTGGATAGAGTACCTGGCCTGGAGTCAGAAAGACTCATCTTCATGAGTTTAAATCTGGCCTCAAATACTTACTAGCTGTGCTACCCTAAGCAAACCACTTAACCCTGTCTGCCTCGGTTCCTCATCAGTAAAATGAGCTGGAGAAGGAAATGGCAAACCACTCCAGTATTTCTGCCAAGAAAGCCCTAAACAGGAACACAAAAAGTTGGATACGACTGAAAGAATTGAACAACACAAGCATGGTCCCTGGTACCGCTCTCAAAGGAACTTCAGAGGTCAGCTAGTCCATCCCTCTCATGTATAGACAAAACAGCCGAAGCCCAGAGAAACAAAGCGATTTGCTCAAGGTCACACAGAAACTAAGCAGATCTGAAGTCAAGCCTACTGACTCAAAATCCAGCAGTCTTTTTATTGTGCTACAGGTCCCAGGATTAGATAAGGACGTCATTCAAGTATCCTGCCACCCCTTGGTCTAGTACATCTCAAAATAATAAATTTGTGAACCTATGAAAGATTACAAAGAAGAAATAAACAAATGAGCAAATGAATGAAAACCAAACAAGCTGAAAGGCATATTTTGCTATTCATAAAGCTATGCTATGTCTGGAAGGCCATCTTCCATTTTTTTTCCTTTTTCATATCCAGGTTAGATTGACTGTATGTTCCCTAGAGACCTATTTTAGCGAATATTGTCCCTATCAACATTCTATGTCTAGTGCAACGCTCAGAGCCTGGGGGCTCAAACAATCCATTTAGTACAATTATATTCAAATATACCCAGGTAAAGGCAGCTCAGGAAGCTGAGAGCTTTAAGTAAGAATGTTGCAAAAATATTCAGCAAAAATATTTTGTAGTTTCAGGTCCCCTCACCAAAGCCCTAAAATTTACTTTTATATTCTTCTTATCCAAAAGAGTACCTACAGCTGGGGTCCAGCTCAGTTCACTTAGGGGTAAATCCCAAATGCCCCATGTCTTCACTAATGCTGCTTCATTCACAATAGTCGTGGCTAGTGATATGGGCCTGAAGGGACTTAAACATCACTTCACTAGTATTCAATCACAATATCACCACCAGCTAACTGGTTTGTCAAGTAAGGCACAAAAGAAAAAAAAAGTCTCTGGTAGTCAGGTCTCTCTCTAGCCAGGTTCAGTTCCACCATTCTTTATTTTTACAAATAGCACTAGACTGGAAAGAGGTACAGCTAGATAAGCTCTTTCAGTTATCTTCCAGACGTGCCCATGTTTGGTTTAAGCATTGAATACAATCATTTGTGATACGAACTAAGATAACTTCTCTACCTTGACTGTTCAAACATGCCCAAATGGATCCAAACATCCAAACCAAAGAGGGCTCTCTAGCTCAAGTATGGCCAACCCTTTCCAAAGCTCATCAGTCAGAGCAGGAAGTCATCAGTGATTGAGCTTGACTTTGGGTCCTTGTTCCCTAGAGATTTGCTACAATTCTGGACACAAGCAAAGATGAGACACATGATCATCATAGGCTGGTAGCCCCATCTTCATGGACCAATTCATTGCCCACTATTTGATCCAACCCTTGCAAAGAATGAGTCACCAAGGCAGGGGCCTTCCATGCCAAGGCCCAATTTGAAGTCTGGAAAGGATTCACATATTCTACTATAATCCCTTGCCCTTGCCTAAATTTAACAAAGAATGATAATGATAATCTGATAGTTAAAATTTTTGGAGTAAAAGTAACATGTCAAAAATCTTGATCTGCTGGAGCAAACAATTTTTCACTATTCAATTGGGAGCTATTTCCTATGAAAAAAGGGTGGCAGGACAGTCTTGCTCAGTGGAATCTTGCAAAGGCTACTTGGGGTAGGATGTAGGGAACCTGTTGATAGAGGCCCATAAAAGGTTTGCATTAGGAAGAAGGACCTATGTGATTTGCATTAGGAAAAAAGGGAGGAAGGAAGAAAGAAAAGAGAGAAAAGAAAGAAAGGAAGAAAGAAAGAAAGAAAGAAAGAAGGGAGATAGAGAGGGAGGAAGGAAGGAAGGAAGGAAGGAAAAAGGAAAGAAGGAAAGAAGGAGGGAAGGAAGAAAAAGAAGGAAACAAAAGTCTACATTAGACTAGAAATCCTGTAAAGTCTTTCACTTGCCTATGTGAAAGAACCTGGGGGCTCACTATGTTGCTAGCAGACACAATAGGGAAATCAATGCGCTTCTAAAGCCAATTGCTTACGTCCCTGCAAGATCGAAAAACAAAACATCTCCCTAGCGTGTTGTCAATTCTTCAGTGATCTAGTCCAAGGTGTTTTAAACCCATGACCTCTGGGCATTGTGACCAGTAAAGTTCCCAAGACCCAAACCAGATTAAAATGTAATTAAGAAACATTTAACAAAATGAATGGAATGCAATAGAACCTAAATAACATTAATATGTGGTTTTTCAAAGTTAATATGCAGCTGCAAAGATCCTTCTGCCCAGTTCCATCCCACTCTCCACCACCACCACCCTATGAGTTTCCATTTGAGCTTGACTCCACTGGTCTAGTGCAGCTGTGGCTTCAGTGCCCTTTAGGCCCATTATCCTTGAGTCTCTAGCCTTGCCTAGGACTTGCAGTATGGCTGGGAGTTTAACCACTTTCTAAGCCAGGAGATGGCCAGGATCCCTTAAGCTTTGACTCTCAGGATCCCATGGTCTTTGATGTGGAAATCTCCAAGAGAAAAGGTAAGTGCTTAGAAGGAGGCAGCTCTTCCTGCCTTCATGATACAGTCATTATCATCATTATTGTTGTTATTGATACTATCTTTTATTGATCATCATCATCATCACCATCTTTTTAACCCTTTGGTGTACAGCTAAACTACTGTGGGACAACTAGGGCTTTTGTTCAGAGCACCAGAAGTTTGAAGATGCTAATAGTATTCCTACTTCTTTAAGAGGAAAAATTGATTTCAGCAACTAGTTAACCAGAATAATCTATGAAAATAGGAACTACCGAATGGCATACTTTCTCTCTCCAGCAGCTACAAGCCAGGCAAACTCTTCCCTGGCCAATTCTTACCCTCCTCACTCCCCCAGTGATGGTCTCCCCAACAGTGGTCTCTCAGCAGAGTCTCTCTTCTCAAAAAGGTTGGTGTCCCAGAGTCTCTATCTCTAACTCATGAGGTAGTTGGGGTCTTTCTATCCACAAAGGTTTATATCTTGGGTACTGAGGTCTCCCCATGTTCCAAATCTTGTCAAAGCAGTCACTGTTTATAATGCTCACCCTATTTTCCCTGGAAAATCTTGTAGCACTTGTCCCAGGCACCAGAAGTGCTAGTTATGGCTTTACTTTGAGACACAAAGTGCCAGAGAATTCAGAAAGCTTACATTACAGCCTGACTCACAAGTCTTTCTTTTTTTTAAAATTAAATTATTTATTTTTAGCTTTCAACATCCACTTCCTTAAGTTTTAAATTTTCTCCCCCTCCCCAAGACAGCTCCCAATCTGATATGGACTCTACACATACATTTCTATTAAACACGTTTTCACATTAGTCATGCTACATAGAAGAATTATAACGAACAAGGAAAACCATGAAAAAGAAAAAAGAAAATAGTCCGCTTTGTTCTGCATTCCAATGCCATAATTCTTTCTCTGGATTCGGCTAGCATTTTCCATCGTGTGTCCTTTGGAATTGTTTTAGGTCCTTGCATTGCTGAGCAGGGCTAAGTCTGTCAAAATTAGTCCTTGTACTCTGGGGGTGTTACTGTGTATAATGTTCTCCTGGTTCCGCTCCCCTCACTCAGCATTAGTTCATATACGTCTTTCCAGGTTTCTCTGAAGTCCATCTGTTCATCCTTTCTTACAGCACAATGGTATTCCATTACATTCATAAACCACAACTTGTTTAGCCATTCCCCAATTGATGGACATCCCCTGGATTTCCAGTTCTTGGCCACCACAAAAAGAGCTGCTATAAATATTTTTGTGTATGTGGGTCCTTTTCTCATTTTTATGATTTATTTGAGATAGAGCCCTAGAAATGGTATTGCTGGGTCAAAGGGTATACAAATTTTTATAGCCCTTTGGGTGTAGTTCCAAATTGCTCTCCAGAATTATTGGATCAGCTCACAGCTCCACCAACAATGAATTAGTGTTCCAACATCCACACATCCTCTCCAACATCTATCATTTTCCTGTTTTTCCATGTTAGCCAATCTGATGGGTGTGATGTGGTACCTCAGAGTTGTTTTGATTTTCATCTGTCTAATCAATAGTGATTTAGAGCATTTTTTCCAAATGGTTATAGATAGCTTTAATTTCTTCCTTTGAAAACTGCCTGTTCATATCCTTTGACTATTTATCAGTTGGGGAATGACTTGTAGTCCTGTAAATTTGACTCGTTCTCCATATATTTTAGAAATTAGGCCTTTATCAGAGACACTGGTTATAAAAATTCTTTCCCAGTTTTCTGCTTCCCTCCTAGTCTTGGCTGCATTGACTTTGTTTCTACAAAAACTTTTCAATTTAATGTAATCAAAATTATCCATTTTGCATTTCATAATGTTCTCTATCTCTTGTTTGGTCATAAACTCCTCCATTCTCCATAAATCTGACAGGTAAACTATTCCTTGCTCCCCTAATTTCTTTATAATATCAGCCTTTATATCTAGATTGTGTACCCATTTAGACTGTTTTGGTATATGGTGTAAGATATTGGTCTATGCCCAGTTTCTGCCATACTATTTTCCAGTTTTCCCAGCAATTTTTGTCAAACAGTGAGTTCTCATCCCAGAAGCTAGAGTCTTTGGGTTTATCAAACAGTAGATTGCTATAATTATTAACTACCGTGTCTCTCATAAGACTTTCTTAAACAACACATGTCACACAGGGGAACTCAAGAAGCAAGCACCTGACAAAACCCCTCAACTAGCTGGCCCCTAGGGCTCCCATATTCTGCCATGCAAAGATCTCTTACTCACCACACAATCAGCTCTAAAGCCACAGTTTGAAAACCAGTTTAGGTACATCCACTTAAATTTCTGGGTCTTCCTGGTTTTATCTATTTGATTGTAGGGAGCCACATAGAGTGAATTGGGCAGATGTCCTCCTTAGGCTAAAAGAAGCAACTGTTGCCTTCGTGCACTGGACTCTGAAACTGCCTTAACTCTCCAGTCATGATAGCAGGTGTATGTTTTGATTTTCACATGCAAAATGAAAATGTCAGTTCCCCAGGTTGACATAGGCTTGTGATTAAGAGGAATTAGGAGTCTTGGAAGAAGTAAATATGCTTTGGGGAAGGGAGGGGTCATGGATCAAACTCTAGTAAATTGTTATTGTTGTTCAGTCATGTGTGATTCAATGTGACCCTAACATTTGGGGTTTTCTTGGCAAAGATACTAGAGTTGTTTACCATTCCCTTCTCTAGTTCATTTGACAGAATAAGGAAACTGAGGCAAACAGAGCCAAGTGACTTGCCCAGGGTTACACAACTAGTAAGTGTCTGGGCAGGATTTGAAGTCAAGTCTTCCTCACTCCGGACCAAGATGTTCTATTCACTGTACCACCTAGTTAGTAAACAGAATGTTGTAGTAGTATCAACAAATTCGGAGGATAACACAAGAGTCATGGAATGGAGATTGGATCCCAAAGTCAGAAGCAGCAATTAGAGATGATCCCAGAGGAGAGTCTCTAAGATTTTATGTCCATGTTAAGTAACGTAGCTGCGCCTCAGATCCTCTGATCCCCAATCCAACGCTTTTTCCAAACTGTATGTCCCTTTAGCTTCTCTGTGCCTCAGTTTCCTCATCGGTTAAATTGGGGGTAATATTTCAAATGCCTATCTCCTAAGATTACTATGAAAGAAAGCTAGTTGAAAGCCAGACACAGTGTTTGCGGAATATTTACTTTGTATTGTGAACTTAACATGAACGTAAAACAGGTGTACACATCATTTTTGTCTCCAGAGGAATGTAGGATTCTTAAGAGTAGGTTTTGATTTGATTTTGGTGGGGGTTTTTTACTTTATATGATTAGCAGTCTTGCACAATGAGGAACTTAAATTCTTGTGATGAATTAATGGGTGGAATGAGATAACCAGCCCTTTGGTATACCCTAAAGAACTAATTAATGATTGCCATTTATTACTTGTCCTGGAGGAACATCAGAGTTATCTTGATTTTCATTAAGGAAAAAGTACAGCCAACAGATTAGAGGAAATGGTTAATATTTATGTTGCCTCTCACATCCTAGTAGGAAGGAAGAGTAATATTTTTTGCCTCTGGCCTAAGACCTAAAGGGGGCTGAGTGGGGATTGAGTAAGAGAGAGACCATCCCTTGCCAACTGTTTCCTAAAGAGCCTTTTAAAACCTGTCTGAGGGTCTTTGTTTTGGTCTTACTGTTTGTTTTTTTATCAGAACTGAGGGTATAGAGTTCAAGGAAGTCTGAATCAGCTTTCGTACCTTTTTAAAAACCTAAGCACATTTTCTCAGCTCACGAGTATTTTTCTTCCTCACCGCCCAAACGCCAATCATTTTCCACCAGAGACAGCATGTCTCCATGACCTCCAATGCCCAGTTCCTCCTCCCTACCAGGAATAGGAAAGGACATTGTAATATTCATACTTTGCCAAGGGCAATGAGGATAGGCTTTGGAGGTCATTTCTTAGACTATCTGTGACTCATATGCTTTGACCTTCTAAGAAAACAAAGTAAAAAATTATATTCCTCAGGTCCTCATGTTAAACCCTGGGTAAGACAACTTCTCGTCAAAAGAAAGAGAATTCATTGAAAATAAGGTAGATGAGGTGGTGGAGTTTGCTTTCCTTGACTTTAAATTTTTCTAGCTCTTTGGATGCTTGTAAGAAGGTATTTTGAAAGAGGTTAAAAAATTAAAGAATAAAAGAATGTGTGTCTGTGTGTCTGTGTGTCTGTATGTCTGTGTGTGTGTCTGTGTGTGTAGAAATCATAGTTAAAATCATTGTTGTGTTACGGTCTCACCAAGGAAATTATGTAACAAATAAGATGCTTAGAGAAAGTATAGGATGAAATGGTGAGAATGTTAATGGTCCCATGAAGAAGTGTGCTATTCATTTCCTAGCAAAGAGATCACTGATTCAAAGTGCAGAAGGAGACATATATTTTGGGGCATGACTGATGTGTGGATTTATTTTGCTTAATTATGCTTTTTTGCTGTAAGAACTGCGTTTTTCCTTTTTTCAATGAGGGAGAGATTGAGGGGTGTGGGTGGGAAGCAAATGGAGATAGTATTGCTCCCCCAAAAAAGAGTAGTTGAAGCATTTTTCAAAATTCCCAGAATAGAATGAAGTTCAAGAGGAAACAAACAAGACAGCCTTAAAAATAACATGCTAAATTTATTATGTATTTTTAAAAAACTGTATGTAATAGAGATTCAGCTTCAAATAATCCCTTTTTCCTGGTCTTTGAATGTGAAAATGTTTCTCTTTTTTCAGA
This sequence comes from Pseudochirops cupreus, assembly GCA_028627135.1. NCBI lineage: Eukaryota > Metazoa > Chordata > Mammalia > Diprotodontia > Pseudocheiridae > Pseudochirops > Pseudochirops cupreus. Next base: position 464,501,881 of record CM053582.1, on the reverse strand, counting down.
GCTTAGAGTTCAGAACCAAAAAATGAAAATGAAAAAAAGTCCACTGTGGTTGACCTTCAGAGAGTTCATTCAGGTGCTTTTTAGGTAATTAGACATCATTTTGACAAACAACAAGACTGCCCACTATTTTTTGAAAAATTATGTAACCAGCTCAGAACTTCTTTTCTATATAACTCCTCCCAACTGCTGTGAGTGGGAGTGATAAGAAATTTAAGAGACTCAGGGTGATTTGCATAAACTTTCCCAGTGAGAGGGGGCAAGGTAGGAACAGAGCTAGGGATAAATCGAGAGTCCTGAGGACCTTTTTGCTCTAGAGAGATGGATGGTTCGAAGACACCTGGGTAAGAATCAAAAAGAAAAAAAAGGGGTGGGAGGGGGTTTCCCATGGATAAAATTCAATCCTTGGGAGGGTGAGTTTATTCTTCCAGGGGTGGTTAAGATCTCAGATTTTGAGAAACCACTGGAGGGTAGCCTAGGTGGGAGTGGAGAAGAAAGGAGATCATTAGCTTTTTTGTGGGAGGGGTCTGCAGGTCTGGGCAACGGCATCTAGGGTTTGGATGTGTTTCCCTTGAATCTAAATTCCGTTTACCAAACTGACTTACAAAGAGAGGATTTTGTGTATTTAGGGGAAGGACCAGAAAGAAAGCAGAAGGATGTTTAGGTTAACATTTAATCGTTACTATTCTAATAAAATTTTGTGACTTCCAAATAAAATATTATTCTAATAAAATTGTATGACTTAAGCACCTGTCTGTATTTAAGAGGTAAGTTAAATCTTATCTAGGAAAAAAATAGCAAAACAGCATACATATTTTTCCAAATCTTGGGGTGTGGGAGGGAAGAGGTGTGAGGAGTGGATCTAGACAAAAAAATGTGACAATCCTAAAAAATGGACCTGGATCTTTGATGCCAAGGGTGTCTCTGATCTAAAGGTTATAATTATATACTTAAATATGGGTGCCTGAGTTTATGACTATAAATCACATTTCTCGAATGATTGAAAAAAAAACCGGAGGCAACTGAGTTTGCCAGAAAAAGTGTATTGTGTTCCAATGTTTTAAGAATTAGACATTTAAAAGATATTTTAAATGAGCATTCTGATTTCTAAAGCTGGATATAGGAACAAAGAGATAAATTTCCCCGGACTTTGCTCAACTATTTACCTGAAATTCTAGATTATAGATAAGACACAATTATGCCACGGAAGAGGGAGGTGGAGAGAAGAGAGGAGAATGAAGGGTGGGGACTTCCTCTTACTAATTACATTTATACTCCACTAGGTCACACAGGTCTGGTATTTCCATACCTTCTATCTCCTGAAGTAGATGGAGATGTGATGCCAGACTCTTACCTTAGGCAGCATAAATGTTTAGTGACACTTGGAATACCCAGCCTATACCAAAACCTCCATTAGATGAACAACATAAGGGGTGTTTTAGGCTTCCTCTGAGAATATCTACCAGCAAGAAGAAACTAAAGAAGAAAAGTATGCCTGTCACTGGTTTGGAGTGAGATTTGATGCACTTAGAGTCAGATCGTTGTTTGTGCTTTGAAGAATATCTGCCTTCTAAAGACTCGGTTTTCTGCCCATTGACTTCATTTTTCCGTGACTATAATGAAAAAATACTTCTGCCACAAACAATATGTGTGGGGTTTTGGATGTCTCATGCTCTTAGCCACAGGTGTTCTGAAACTGTCTGAGACCGGGGAGTGCGACTTCAGTGACTTGGATGTGGAGTCCCTGGGCATCTGGAAGGAATCCTGCAGGGATAAGCTCTATGAGGCCCTGAAACTACCACCCAAGAACTCCATCAACTGCTCTCTGATCATCAGAGGGGACCCTGAGGCTGTGGCCCAGGCAGCCTTGATCAAGTTGGAGAAAAAGTCAAAAAGGGAGCCTCTGACTGAGGATCAATATCTCAACATGACTCAGGACTGTGCTCACTTCAGGGCCAGTCAGAGGTTCATTCAGTTCCCACTGAGCAAGGAGGAGGAGGACTTTCCTATTGCATATTCAATGGTGATTCATGAGAAGATTGAAAACTTTGAAAGACTTCTGAGGGCTGTGTATGCCCCACAGAACATCTACTGCATCCATGTGGATGAGAAGTCTCCAGAAGTCTTCAAGGAGGCTGTCAGAGCCATTAGTTCATGCTTCCCAAATGTCTTTGTGGCCAAAAATCTGGTCAAAGTGGTGTATGCATCCTGGTCCAGAGTACAAGCTGATCTGAACTGCATGAAGGAGTTGCTCCAGAGTTCTGTGCCCTGGAAATACCTTTTAAATACCTGTGGTACTGATTTTCCCATAAAGACCAATGCTGAGATGGTGAGGTCTCTCAAACTGTTGAAGGGGAAGAATAGTATGGAATCAGAAATACCCACTAATTACAAAAGAGGGCGCTGGAAATATCACTATGAGGTCAAGAAACGTATATTCCAGACTAATAAGACAAAGAAGCCCCCGCCCCATGGCTTGCCAATGTTCACAGGGAATGCCTATATTGTGGCTTCTCGGGACTTCATCCAACACATCTTTAAGGACCCACGTGCTCAAAAATTGATAGAGTGGGTGAAGGACACCTATAGCCCTGATGAACATCTCTGGGCTACTCTCCATAGGATGCCCTGGATGCCTGGCTCTGTACCCTACCATGAAAAGTACCATATATCTGACCTGAATGCCATTGCCCGGTTTGTGAAGTGGAAAGTACATGCTGGTGATATCGGAAAGGGGGCCCCTTATCCCCCCTGCACTGGAACCTACCAGCGGGGCGTTTGTATATATGGGGCTGGAGACCTGCACTTTATTCTCCAAAGTCACCATCTGCTAGCCAACAAGTTTGACCCAAAGGTAGATGACAATGCACTCCAGTGCCTAGAAGAACATCTTCGGTACAAAGCCATTTATGGAAAGGAGATCTGAGAGAGAAACTATGGCAACCTATTGTGTACGAGATGCCTGAGAAACTTTTCCAAGCATGTAAGGAACCCAATTATCACAACGTGACATGGCAATGGCGAAATGTAACCCTGAACTTTTGTGGTACCCCCAAAGATGAGATGGTAAGCAGGACTGGTACCAAGAAGTGATTTCTGTCCCATATGATTGCTGATTTTGCTATTTCCTATCATACCTCCCCCGCCACTCCCACTGATGATAAAGAAGAGTGGGTGGTAGGAGCAGAAAGACCACCATATAAGTTACTTCCTCAGCACTGTCCTCACCCAACTTGTCCCTGGGGGAAGGGAGGGTGGGATAATATTCACATAGAAGAAACATTCCTTGGGTTATTTGAATCACTTTAGAACTGGGTTGGGTTGAACAGATAATTTGGATGCAAGTCAGAGTTACCGGTTTTGTGAACTTGATGTTGTGAAAAGAGTACAAGACTGTTGGAATGCAACAGTCCAGGTCTGAGTCTTGCTTCTAACACTGAATAGTTCTCTAACTGTGCATAAATGACACCCTCTCTGAGCCTCACATTCTTGAGCTGTGAAATGGGGATTATAACCCTTGCAGTACTACCTGCTGCAGAGGGATGTTGTGAGCCAAGTATTTTGGAAAGTGTCCAACACAACGTAAATGTTAGTCATTTAGGAAGGTGTAATTTAGACTCTTTGCCAGCATAGCCCTTCTAAGAAATCATTCCTTCCCAAACTCCAGGTTAGGGGATCCTCAGAGAGGGGAAGGGAAAGCTAGTCCCAAGAAGTGGTAGATGGTCTTATTTCATTGTCATTTTCTCCCAGAGAAAGCATTTCCTAATCGACAACTACTCTTAAGCTATCAATCTGAGAAGAGTTAGATTGGGACTTCATGGTGCTGTCTGGAAACACTAGAATTTTGGCAGGCTCTTTCCAGCCAGTCCAGGTATGCAGTCACTTTGGGAGAGGTAAAAAGAAAGAGAAAGCTCACTCTTTGGGAATTGAGCTGTAGGCTTGGCACTTTTCTATGTGTTTACATGGGTAGATGTGTACATTTACCTCCCCATAAAGGGGAAGGAAGAGAGAGTGTTATAACCTGTCTCCTTGGGCAGCTCTGCCCTGGATTTCTTAATCAGAACATGAAAGTTTGAAATCCAAATTGTCTGGTCAGGTCTTTTAAGCTGTAACCTATTGATTTTGGTGGGTGGCTGGGATGCTGCTCGATGTCTGTCGAATTGCCTTTCTCCTATGGAGACCACAATGTACATATATTTATTTTTTGAAGTCACCCAAAGGAGTATTTTTTTTTCTAAAGTTTTAGATGACTTTAAAGATATGTTCAGTTCAAATCCTTCCTTAGGCACTTATTAGCTTTCTTATTGAACAAATCACTGAACATTGTCTGTCTCAGTTTTCTTCTTCTAAAACAGGTGAAAACAACAGCTCCTACCTCACAGGGTTGTTGTGGGGGTCAAATGGAATAATAAATGTAAATCGCTTTATACATTTGAAAATACAATACACAGATTAGTTATTATTGTTACTACTGGTGACAGCCAGTTGGAGGATAACATTCATGTTGTAACATGTAAAGTTAATATTGTCTTTTATATGTGGGTGTGTGACTTTTCCTATAGTGTCGATTTTTCTAAAAAGTTGTATTTCTTATATTGAATAATACATCTGCCTTTATTAATGCCCTGATTATGGAGGCATTTTTAATTTTCACTTTGAAATGATTTCCCAATCCTTTAGTTTTCAGTTTCTATACTTTCCCATTCATATATCCCCTAACGCTGCCCTCCAATTCCTTTCCCCCTATATTTGGATGCAAGTCAGGGTTACTGGTTTTGTGAACTTGATGTTGTAAAAAGAGTTACACGATTGTTGGAATGCAACAGTCCAGGTCTGAGTCTTGCTTCTAACACTGAATAGTTCTCTAACTGTGCATAAATGTCAAGTGGTTAGTTATACAATCGATATTCCTTACTGAAAATAACCATGGGGGCAGCTAGGTGGTGCAGTGAATAGAGCACCAGCCCTGGAATCAGGAGGGCCTGAGTTCAAATTCGATCTCAGACACAACATAAAACTAGCCATGTGACCTTGGGCAAGTCACTTAACCCCAACTGCCCTATCTTCCCCCCTCCAAAAAAAAAAAGCAAATTAAGAAAATAACCATGCAATGAATCCTTTTGTAATATGTAGCATTGCATTAACTCCACTCTCCTCTCCCTCCTCCAACCCAATTTATCTGTTTGTAATATAAAGAAAGAGGGGAGAGCTGGCTTTGGAGTCAGAAAGACTTGATTTGAAGTTCTGTTTTTGACACATACTGACTGTATGCTCTGGTTAAGTCACATAACTTCTCAGGTCCCAAGTAGTTCTTTAGACTACAAGTTGCTGAGTCCAAATTGAGTAGAGGGAGTTTTCCTGCTGGAACCTCCCTATGTTAGTGAATTCAAAGGTCCAGTAAAATGAATGAATGGATGGATGAATGAGGATTTATGATGGGTATTTTAAGCTGGGGCCCACCAGGGCCTGAGTGGAATCCTATCTCTGACATTCACTAGCCCTGTGACCCTGAACAAGAAATTTAACCTCTCAGTCTCAGTTGTATCACCTGTAAAATGGAAAGGAAAATAATAGCATCTATGTCACAGGGTGGTTGGGAGAATCAAATGAGATTGTGTGTGCAAAGTGCTTTGCCTACTGTAAAGCATTACATAAATGTAAGTTATTATTCTTGTGCAATAATGGGTATGTGGGTTACTCTGTGCATTCTAACAACCGGCAATATGACTTTGGAGCCCCCAGAAATGGAATTCATACACCCTTGGAAGAAATGTTTCAATAATGAACTCTACCAGGCCCTGAAGCCCTGGGCCATTCATGCCTCCTTCTGACTAAGGTTCAGGTTTGATGCTGCCTGAGTACAAAGTACTTACATAGCTGTGAAAATTTGATGTGAAGTAAGTTAGACTTGCTCAAGTCATTTGCAATTTAATATTTTTCCATTAAAAAAATAAGAGAAAACATCAAAATATTACTTGGGGTAATTTTTGTCATGGTTCTCTTCACAAATTTTCAAATGAGCCCAAATCAAGAAAATGTAAAATAGAAATGCCTGTTTTCATACAGATGGCTTCCAAATCTGTATACACAACCCTAATTTCTCTCCTGAATTCCAGTCATTAACTAACTACCTGCTTGGATAGCTCTACTTAGATCTATAATCTGCACTTCAAATTTAACTGGCCCAAAACCAGAACTCATTATTGTCACTCCCCAGCCCTAAGCTAGCCCTTCCTCCTCCAAACTTCCCTATTGCTATTGGGGGCACCACCATTCACTCCGTCACCCAGGTTTGCAATTTCAGTCATCCTTGACTCTTGGCTCTTCCTTACCCTCCATATCCAATCCATTGACAAACCTTGTCCAGTCTACCTTCATACCCAGTCACATAGCCCCCATCCTGCTTCAGACCATCAACACCTTTTGCTGGACTCTGTAATAGCTTCCTAATTGATCTGCCTACTTCTCTCCCGTCTCTAATCTATCCTCCATATAACTGTCAAAATAGCTTTCTGACTATTTCACTCCTCCGCCCAAAAGAACTTTAATGGCTCTTTATTGCTTCCAGGATAAAAGGCAAATTCTTGAGCCTAGCCCTTAAAATCCTCTACAATTTATTCCAACCTACCTTTTTATACTCATTTTTTATTACTCCTTATACACTCTGCATTCTAGCTAAACTGAACTAAAAGGAGTATTTTTCACCTTTGTGTATTTGCCATCCCACATTCAGGGGGCCATCTCCAGTCATTCTGATTTTTATCTGGCCACTGGACCCAGATGACTCTGTGACCTTGCACAGCCCTCCCTCATTTAAATCCAATTCACTTGCAAGTCATGGTATCATCTTCCTGATGCCAGGATCCTCTTCAAGAACGAAGGACAAACAACAACAATCCCACATTCCTGAAACAGACTTCCTTCTCATATCTCAAGAATCCCTATTTTCAACTCCAGTCAGATGCCTCACCTCCCTTGCCCTCTACACACACACACACACACACACACACACACACACACACACACACACACATACACACACACACACACCATTTGCCTCTTTCCTTCTCAAATTTCCATATACATATATATGTTTCATTTCCTCCAAAAGTGTAATGTAAGTGCCTTGAAGACAGATTGTCTCATTTTTTATCATTCTATCCCTAGTAGCTAGCATAGTGCCTTACCTTATAAGAATGTTATAAGTCAATAAACATTTATTAAGCACCTACTATGTGCCAAGCAATATAAATGTTGGACTGCTAGCTTTGATGTCAAGAAATGTGGGTGTGAATCTTAATTCTTCCCCTTACTCTCTCCTTAAATTGGGGCAAATCACCACCTTTCTATACTTCATTTTCATCTTTAAAGTAAGGAGGTTGGAAGATCCTCCCCAACTCTTAAGTTTTATAAAATCTAGAGTTTATATGCTGACATAATTCAGCTTAGCATTTATTTACACAATAGGTAGTGTTTGGGGTTGTGAGAGTCTAGTAGTTTACCTGAACAGCACCTCCTTTGAACATAGCACCCTTGGCTCTCAGCTCTTCTCCCAAGCTTGGTGCTAGGATCTGCTGCTTCAGTGGCATCCCAGAAACAAGATAGTGAAGGTTGGAGTCAACAGATTTGGCCATATTGGGCACCTGGTGACCAGGGTTGCATTTAACTCAGGCAGAGTAGACATTATGGCCATCAATGACCTTTTCATTGACCTCAACTACATGGTTTATTGTATCAGCAAGCACCCTAGCATACCTAGGGCAGCTACTAGCACAGGTTCTTAGATCTGCTTTTCTAAAGGAAAGCAACTCAAAGTGGGTTAACAATCTTACTTTAATCAAGCATATCATTTACCTAGTTCAGGGGAAAAGTCGGCACCCTGAACTTCAGAGAATACAAACAGAAGTTACAAACAAACAGAA
>CM053582.1:464470652-464493462 GCA_028627135.1 Pseudochirops cupreus | reverse complement strand
CCTTCCTGTTCTTCCCTTCCATTGTAACAATTATCCTTTGCCTCTTCTATGAGATGATTAACCCCATTCTGTCTCTCCCTGTCTCCTCTCATTCTAATCCTCTCCCACCTCAGGATTTCATCTTTTAGGGTATTGTCCCAAAGTGTTTACATTGTAATGGAGAGAGAGGAAGTATCTGTATCGAGACAATATAGAAAAGTCCAGAGAGTTGGGGATGGAGCCAAGAAGACTTTGCTGACTTGGGCACTTCCTCAATAAAGGCTCTTTGAAGTAATTCACCAATCAGAGGAGGGGGCAGAGGCATCTTCCAGGTTGGGAAGGACTCTGGGATAGAAGTAGATAAGTCTGGAGAGGAGATTTGAACTTGATATTGCTTCTGTCACTGTTATGTCCATTTTTTTCCTGATCTTTGATGAAAGAGTACTTTGAAAAAGTACCTACACTGGAGGAGGGTGCAACCTTGTGACCTATGAAAGGTCCAGAGACCTGGTAGCCAGAAGACTGTGAACTGAAGTCTATGCCAGATATTGCTGACAGTGGAGCCTTGTGGGAAGCTAAGCCTTGAGTGACCTGCTTGAGCTAGTAAGGGATCAAAGACAGCCTAGAAGGAGAAGCAGGGACTCATACATTAGAAAATGAACTTGGTGAGCAAATTCTACCTAGAAGCCACTTGAAATTTCAGTCCATTCTCCTTAGGGACTGAGGAGCATAGAGCAGAGTGCACCCCTGAGTATTGGAAGGAAACCTTTGTACTTCTCGCTCTTATTTTCTCAGTTAATATCCCTTTGTAAAAGCTAATGTGCTAATTAGTTAAGTGAAATGGACACTAATTGCTGGTAGTTGGGGAGAACACAATGGAATGGGGCTTAAACCTATAGAATTAGAGACATCCCTCCCTGACTCCCAAGGGATACTTCTAGGACTCTGAGGGGAAGATGTAGAGTTGCTTAGGGATCCACTATATCAGTAAGAATGAGAGTTGGGATAAAGTTCCTCAAAATTTTGGGCTACAGGTGATTGAAAAAGTGAATGAGAATGAATTTGTTAATCCACCATTTCTGTGAGAGTGAGAGTTGGGATAAAGGTCCTCAAAATTTTGGGCTACAGGTGATTGAAAAAATGAATGAGAATGAATTTGTTAAGCACCAATTAATGGTTACACTAAGTACAGGAAATACAAATACAGAAAACAAGACAGATTGTTTTAGAGTTTGCATTCTAATGGAGGAAGACAACACCTATAGGGGAAGTGTTGACTAGAGAGTGATATTTTGGGCTGAGAATTTGGGGCAGAAATGGAGAATGGAGTCACTGGGCAATTGAGGGACACATCTGTCTCTTCCAGGAATGGTGTTGTGACTTTGATTACTGTTTTCCCAGAGCAAGAGAGGAGGTATGCATGGAAGCATGGACAGAAAATGAGCGGCTGCGTCATGGGTGTGTCTGGGAGGACCTAGACATGGTGAATTCTCCCCATTTGGTGTGACTGACCTTAGGAGAGGAGCTGGAGTATGAAGTGGGAGGAAGAGAATGGATTACAGCAACATATCAAGATGGTCAGAGTGAACATGTAATGATATCTGAATCCTTGTATGCAAAATGAAGGAGTTAGATAAGGTGACTTCTAAGTCCTTTCTAACTCTAAGTCTGTGAATGATCTGCATGCAGGACAGGCTGTATTCTGTAAAGATGACTGATCTGGAACCCCACCCCATTCCTTCAAGGGCATACTTGAGGACTTGAAAGCAAACAGTTCTAAATTTAGAGGCAAAATGAGGCCAGAAGGTCTTTTGTAAGTTGGTTATTCAGAACTTTAAAGACATTTTCTCACTGAATCAACTTTATGGATGCTCATTAAGTTCCCAGGCTAGCCCATAAAATTTCAACTTAATTTAACAATTCAGTAAATGTTTTTTAAATACCTCTGAACAATGTACTATACTTGGTGACAGATATAGAGCTGAGATGGCGATTGGCACATGTGCAGAGTGCCTTTGACAGAGTTTCCCCACGTGCATAGGAGCACTTCTAGGAGAGTTTCCTCAACTGTAAAACAGGGTTGTTGTAAGGATGAAACATGATAATATTCGTAACGTGTTTAACATAGCGCCCGGCACATAGAAAATACTACATAGATGCCAGCTGTTGTTGTTGTTAGGAAAGGATTCAAGACTTTTATGACATGCTGCCAAACGTTTCTTTTAGGGCAGTTTTTCTCTTATATGCTTGATTCAAGCACTCTGCTTTTTATTGAAACTATATTCATTCGAGAAGCCAAAGAAATTCCCATGTATGTGGCATGTCATGGATCAGAGATAAAATCATCATCTACTTTTATGACTTCTTTGTTTAAGGAAAATAAAATAGTTGATAAGTTGGGGTAGTAACTCATTTAATGGCTATTTAAGAGCAGAGCTAATGTCAATGTGAGAAGGAGGCAAAAGTAGAGGGGAAAGAAGTCTTTTAAATCAGAAACTAATAAAATTGATTATGGAAAAGTCCTTCTTTAAAGAAGTTTCATTCATTCTGTTCTCCCAATTGTGTTTTATTATGTATTCATGCAATCTATTGGCAACATAAAATCTATGGAGTTTGCCTTTTTTGTCCCTGTAAACAAAGTGTATTTTAATTAAAATATTGTAATATTAAAAAAATAAAGACCTTTATGAGAGAAGGTAGGAGGAAGAGATGGAGATGCCTAATCTCACGCAGATCTAGAGATAGGCTTATAAGCCGACCATCCATATGGCCCAACAGGAAAAGAAGAATTGACAGAACAAGAAATGAGGTAGAGGTATAATACCTCTCTCCAGTTCTGTGAACCATGTGGAATGGATAAGTCCCAAGGGGAGATGCCCTTTGTAAAAAAGGCAAGGAAGATAACCTGACTTGTTGGTTAGTTTTTTTTTTCCAGTCATATCTAACTTTTCATGACTCCATTTGGAATTTTCTTAGCAAAGATACTAGAGTGGTTTGCCATTTCCTTTTCCAGTTGATTTTACAGATGAGGAAATTGAGGCAAATAGAATTAAGTGATTTACTCAGGGTTACAAAGCTAGTGAGTGTCAGAGACTAGATTTGAACTTGGGTCCTCCTCACTCCAGACCCGTTGCTCCATCCACTGAACCATTTAGTTGCACCACATAGATGCATGGCACTTTCTTATTTTCTGTTAATCTGATAGTAGAATCCTGGAATTTTAGAGCAATAGGGCACTTTAAAAATCATTTAGTCCAATCCTTTCATTTTACAAGTGAGTGGGGCAGGCTCAGTAAAGCTAAATGATTTTTCCCAAGGATGCACAACTTAAAAGTGGCAGAATGAACTAGGATAAGAACCCAGGGTTTTTGACTCCTAGGTTTTGATTTTTTAGCCTCTACCATAATGCTGCTGCATAAAACCAACCCCTTCTTTGGGGATCTAAATACTGCTTTTCCCACATGACAAAAGGGATCTTTGCCATTATCTGAATAAGGAGCATTTCTTGTTGGCTACTATAATTAGAAAATCGAGGTTCCCCCAAAGTAAGATATGTCCCCTTAAGCTTAGAAGATGAAGGCTTTATGGAAGAAGCTATACCTGAACAGGATCATATATCTAAATCAATTAAGAATACTGTAAAGTAGGTAGTAATTTATAAGAAATTTTCTTCAAAATAACTCCTTTGAAAATGTGGTTTGGAGACTGTAATGAGATTAAGGTACTTCAAGGATTTACAAATTTGAAACCTTTGTGTCAAAGTCTCTCCTTTGGTACACATGGCCCAGGCACGTGTAGTTCCCATCTAGGAAAGCTGGGAATTTCCTGTATGATGCTGCATAGCATGTCATCACCAGCTCCTTTTGCAAACTCACAGTTCAAAGGATTTAAAAAATGAACAAATTACTTGTAAATGAATGAAAGAAAAATGCATCTTTAAGAACTTTCTACATGCCAAGCATGGTGCTAAATGTTAGGAATATAACAACACAGACCTGTTCTCAAGGAGTTTAGGTTCTAATAAGGAAAGTAACACACAAAGGAGACTGGTAGCCTGGGAGGGGCACTTTGGTCCAGAAAGTTATAGCAATGGTTAGTAGATTGAAACACCCTGTCCAAGAACCACAGTTACTTTGATCCATGGTTCCGGAATTGGAGGTAGGGTAGGGAAGCAGTTAAAAGAGGCTAAGTGGTTGGCAGTGTTGTAGAGGAGATGGCTGGGCTTTCTTGGGGGAAAAAAAAAGGTCTAGGAGAGACAGTCAATTAAGACAGTGGGCCACAGGGCATAGAAATGAAAGTGTTAAAACCTTCAGGACATAGTCTCTAGTAGGGGCAGCTAGGCAGAGAGTAAGGACTTTATAACGTTTAAAGAATGAACAAATTAAATGAAAAATCAAAAGATACAAATCTGGTTCATAGCAGGTGAAAATTCCCCACAGTGATCAAGCACAGGTTAGTCATGTAACTGGAGTCATTTAAGGTGTTTCCTTGAGCAGGGTCCCTCATATCAACATTTCCTTTTATAGCTCAGAACCACTGGCTATCTATATTGTGTTTTAGGACTATAATTCACACTTCTTGAAATTCTCAGCTTCTACCAATGATGTCACCAATTGTTCTCTGTCATGGTCATCCTTGAGGTCAGGGATCAGTTTTTTTTGTGTCTTTGTATCAGCCCTTAGCATAAGGCTTGGAATATAGTAAATGCTTGATAAATGCTTGTCGATTGATTGATTGATTGGTCTTTCTGCATAGCATGTTGCTTTGCCTGCAGCTTATGTCTCCCTCATTTCTCCTTAGTTTCTAGAAGCTACTGACATCATGCTTTTTCATGGTCCCATGTAGAATTTGATTCTTCTTGAAGCTCAGTAGCACCAAGTTAAGCTACATATACCACTGGTGCTTTGTCTTATCACATATCACTCCCCCTAAAATCCTCTTCCGTTCTAAAAGAGATGGCAGTGATTATTTCTTTTTCCAGGGACCCCACTCAACATCATGGTCCTGGAGGAGAATGGTATTTTAGAGCAAAGGTGGCAAACACACAGCTTGAATCAAAGCTTGAGTTACATGTGCCTTGGGAACCAGATTAAAATGTAATTGGGAAATATGTAACTATATAAATATGTAACAGAACACAGATGTGTTTACTATGTGGTTTTCCAAGTCAACATGCCCTAGCATGGATCCTTACATACAGTTTAGCGGCCGTATTTTTACTTGAGTTTGACATTTAGAGCTGTCCTGCCTTCCTTATAGGGTTGTTATAGGGATCAAATAAGATATTGTTCATGAGAGTGCTATAAGCTTTAAATGCTATGTAAAATATAACCCATGTCAAATAGCTTGCTGTCTTAGGAGGGAAGTGAGGAAAGGAGGGAGAAAATTCAGAGCTCAAAATTTTAGTAAAAAAAAATTTTAGTAAAAAATTTTAGTAAAAAAATGTTAAAAACTGTCTTTACATGTAATTGGAAAAAAAATTAAATACTATCTAAAATTAAAAAATACACAATCTGCAAACACCCAAAAGAAAGAATTTTACTGAAAGTTTTTTGAATAAATAATTTATTAATGATATTAAAAAATAAAATACTATGTAAGTGTGAGGAGTTATTATACTTTTTATGTTCTACATGGTCTCATCTTAGTCATGCAAATCACTTATTGAGTGATGTAGGACCGTAAGCAGATCATTTAGCCTGAGCTTTAGTTTCTTTGTCTATAAAATTCTTCTATCAATCAAAGAGCACTGATTAAGCTCTTAATATATGCAAGGCACTATGCTAATCAGTGGAGTTACAAAGAAAAGTAAAAACTGTTCCTCCTGAATGGAGGAGATAACATGTAAACAGTAAGGCACACTGTGACCCATTCAGAGTCGTTCAATTGTTTCAGTCTTGTCCAGCTCCTCATGGCCCCATTTGGGGTTTTCTTGGCAGAGATACTGGAGTGGTTTGCCATTTCCATCTCCAACTCATTTTATAGATGAGGAAACTGAGGCATACAGGGTTAAGTGACTTGCCCAGGGTCATACAGCTAATGTCTGAGGACAGATTTGAGCTCAGGTCCTCCTGACTCCAGGTATGGTGCTATATTCACAGTACCACCTATCTGCCCCCACATACAGAGTAGGTGGGAAGTAATCTTAGGGGATACTAGTAGCTGAAGGGACTGAGAAGAGTCTCTTATAGAAGGAAAGTTTTGAGCTGAAACTTGAGGGAAGTTTGAGAGATGGGGAGAAGGGACAGAACAGTAGGGGCATGGATGATAGCCAGTATAAAGGCATGGAGATAGGGGATGGAGTGTCCCATTCAAGGAACAGTAAGTATTATTGGATCTTAGAGTGTGGAGAAAAGAGCAAAATGGAGGAAGAATGGAAAGCTAGGAAGATATCAGGTTGTAACGAACTTTAAATGCCAAACAGAGCATTTTATAATTATAAAGAGGCAGGTAGGTAGTATAATGGATGCATCAGTGGAGATGGGTCAGAAAGATCTAAGCTCAAATCTGAAATTAGAAATGATGAGATTTGGTAATGTATTGTACAGGTGGAATGGGTGTGAGTAAGGAGTAGAGGATGACCCCAAGGTTGTGAGCCTTCATGACAGGATGAATGGTGGTGTCCTCAAGAGTAAGTTAGAAGTTTGGAGCAGAGAATTAATAGCTCCCAGGTGGCTTACAGCTTACAAAGCACTAAAGTTGTGCAGTTAGTGCAAATGATGTTAGCCCAGTGTCCCAGAGGAGGAAAACAGGCTCAGAGACATTAAGATATTTGCCTGTGATCACACAGCCAGTAAGAGTCAAGCCTTTCGACCTCCAAATTTAGTGTTTGTTCCTCTACACTTAGCTATTTTTCATAAAAAGTGAAGCAACAGACCAAGTGTTGAAAAATAGGAACACAAAGCTGGACGAATAAGAAGTCAGAGAATGGGGAGATGAGAAGGATAGCATTAATTAGGATGAAGGATATGTTAAGTACAGAGTATTGAGATGGGATGATCTTTAAGATTCATACAGTTTGTTAAAAAAACAAGTAAGGACCAAATGAAAGGAATGAGGAGTTACTGATGTGACTGAAAAGATTGAAGAGTTTTCTGTGAAGTGAAGCAGTCATTAGGAAGAGTATAGGGAAACCATCCTAAAAGGAAGGACATTGATGCAATGATGTTGAGAGAAGACAAATCTCATGTGAAGATCTGGCAGAATTCTGAAAACATAAAAGCTTCTTCTACTGTGCAATGAGCATTTTTATCTGAAATCTTAGCATAAACAGGACAAAAACAGCTGGGGTGGTTGGAATTGTGGAGCATAGTAAAGGCAAAGAGGATGGTCTGAACTTAGGTGTAGTTGTGACTAGAGAAGGGAATATCTGACTCCCATCCTTGAAGAAGGTGGTCTCCAGGAGAGAGCCCCCCTCACACCAACAGGATTTGGCGGGTGGCTTGCATGGGCCAGTACTGGGTAGCAAGAGGAATGCAGTTGTCTTGGGGAGGAAGCACAAACCCCTGGGAAGGAAGTACATACCCCAGATGTGAACATCTTTGACTAAGCCCCATTTGCCCCCAAATTAGTTATGGTTCTATTTGTTAGCCAGATTTCATATCCTAATCTTTTCCCATAAAGATATAAAATCAAATCAACCAGCCTAGAGATGGTCCCCATGATTTAATAATATAAAATTTTGATCCATTTCATGACTTTGATGAAGTGTTTCTTCTCAATGTTGTCCTTGAGCTCTTTTTGAAATAGGCCTTATGTCCTTTTACTTACCCCAATGAGATGATAATTTTATAGATTTTTAAAAAATCATGCCATTCAATCATGCCCAACTCTTTGTGACCCCCTTTAGGGCAAAGTGAGCTCATTTTATAGATGAGGAAACTGAGGCAAAGAAGGTTAAGTGACTTGCTGAGGATCACACAGCTAGTTAGTGTCTGAGGACAGATTTGAACCTGGGAAGACGAGTCTCCCTGATTCCAGGCCCAATATACTATCCGCTGCGCCACAAAGCGTGTCAACTGACTTTTGGATTTTTCTCTCTTAGGGCAATGGCCTTCTGTCAGGAAAGGTAGATTGCCTGAATGTTGGGTAATTTGCTGCTGAATTTATATTAGTTGTATTAAATCAGACTTTCTTTAGTTATTGAGAAGGTGGTTAATGGGAGATAAGTGGAAAATTTGGCAGTCATGGAAGAATGCTACCACACAAGTAAACAGGGCTTTAAAAAAAATATTTTTGATGGATGTTTCAGTGCTGGATTCAGAAACATGAGGCAGGGGTGACTAAAAAAACCAGTGAGTATAGAGGAGGGTCAATAGATGGATAACCTCCCATATAGAATTCCTGGCATGTGGGGGTGATTTTGACTGGCCCCTACAAGTCCAACCCCTGACTAAATTGCATGAGTTGACTTTTGGGGATTAGGGGTCAGGACCTTTGTCTAGGCCTCACTGCATTTTATTCTGTTATCCAATAGGGATTTTTCCTTCTTTCCTTCCCTCCCCTCCCTCTCCTCCCCTCCCCTTCTCTTTCCTTCTGCTCTCAAGGGAGAGTATAAAGTGTATTTGTGGTGGTAACAGTGGAGTAAGGGGATGATTCCCCTTCAGGGAATGATTATGAAAACTATCCCCACCAAAAAAAGTGTGTAAGAACACAGGATTTTATATCTCCAGTTCATCACCTCTCCTTCTCCCTCCTCAAATTCAGAAAGTTCTTCCTGATAAGAGTACTTCAGAATCACGGGTGGTGGGCTAATAGATAGTGTGGACTTTGATACTGGAAAGGGTTCTCTGAGGGACTAGGGCAAGAGTCTCCAGCAGATTAGTGTGAGTCCAATTAGTAGCTCTGCATAGAAGACCTCATGCCTAGCTCTGTTACTAGACTAACAGTGTCACTAGTAAACCACAGAATTGTAGCAACAGAAAAGACTTCAGTGGTCATTTAATCCAAGCTGTACCTTAAAAAAAAAATCTCTCTCAAATGTACCTGACAAGTAGTCATCTAGCCTTTGCAATCCCTGCTTTCTTTGCTTCATTTGAAGCATAATAGATTCTGTTCCAGCCCCTTGCCTTTACCCTGTGTTTGTCTCTCTGTTTCAGATGTGTTTCTTGTAAGCAACATATTGCAGGATTCTATTTTTTTTAATCTATTCTGCTATCTGCTTCCATTTTATAGGTGTTCATCCATTCACATTTATAGCTGTGATAACTAATTGTGTATTGCTCTCCATGCTATTTTTTGCTTGTTTATTCCTCCCCAAGCCCTCCCTCTCCCTCCTTACAAGTATTTGTAAAGCCAAGCATGAGCAACTTTTCAGAAGAATGCTGCTGTGTACGGCTTTCAAGGTTCTGATTATGTAGTATAGTGAACACTATTTATTCAATAACAAATCAGAGCAAAACATTCACAGTAAATCAAGATGTAGCATTCACAGTGTTACAACTTATCACAGAAAATCAAAATATAGCATTCACAATGACTTATCACTAAAATAGCCACATAGTTTTCATCACAGTGGTCACATAGTTTTGAACAAAGTACATTCATTTAGTCACTCAATCATTTAGTAACTCAATCATTCAATCATCCTTAAGGGAGGCTTGCTTCCTTAAGTGTCACAAAATATAAAAGTCAAAGTTCTCCACTCATGGAGCACACTAAATTACAATATCAGTTGCTACTTAGCACTCTCTTAAGGGGTAGTGTAAAATACACAGGCCATCTACCCCTCAGTCACAAATAAGTTGCAATTTCAAGGTCACAAGTAAGTTACAACTTCAATCAGTCACTACTCAGTATCCATGGAGAGATCTCTTCATCTTGACCCGAGGAAGGTTCTCAGATTCCCTGAATCCCCTTCTATGGTCACAGCTCCTACCTGGATTCACCAAACTATCACCTGGGTTCAAAGGCAGATAGCTCCCAGCTCCTTGTCCAGCTCTCCATGCAGTCCCTGTTCCACACTGAAGCTCATGGTGTCCAGTCCACCTGAAATCCTTCACAGTCTCTATCCTTGGGAAGTCAAGGCTTAACAAAGCCACAGACAAAATACTGATACCACAGTCATGCTTCCTCAGTCTTCTGCAGCTCCAGCTGGTCCTCAGAAATCCTCAGCAGCTTGGTTGGCCCTCTGACTCAGCAGCGCCTCAGCAGCTTCTCAGCAGCTCTGGCTGGCCTTCAGACTCAGCAGAAGTTTCAGCTTGTTCCCAGAATCAAAATCATTTCATCCAGGTTCTCAAAATAAAAATCATTTGGGGCAGCTAGATAGCACAGTGAATAGAGCACTGGCCCTGGAGTCAGGAAGATCTGAGTTCAAATCCGGCCTCAGACACTTGACACACTTACTAGCCGTGTGACTTTGGGCAAGTCACTTAACCCCAGTAGCCCTCCAAAAATAAAAAATAAAATAAAAAAAAATAAAAATCCTTCTCTCCAGCCTGGTCCTCTCTTCCTCAGCCTCCAGAATCTGGCTCCAAGAAGATCTGTCTGACCCAGCAGGGGCTTCTCCTTATATGCATACGGCATTAGCTCCTTCCTGTTTCAACCCCTTCCTGTTATGTCAGCAACAGGGGTTCACACCTTCTGTTTCTTTAACAGAGGCTTGATTAACAGTGCTAAGAACCTGTTAGCTTTGCCAATACAAAGGGATCAAATTACATTACTATTACAGTATTTTACTCCAGATCACTACCTTCCATAACATACCCTTACTTTCATCAGTTTCCTCTCCTCCTTCAATTATCCCTATTTCTGTTTACTTCCTTATAGGGTAAGATAGATTTCTATATCCAAGTGAATGTATATGTCATTCCCTCTTTGATGTGAATTTCCCGATTTTGGTGAGAGTAAGGTTTAGGCTTTGCCCACTACTCACCCATACCATCTTCACCTCCATTAAAATCTCTTTCATGCCCCTTTAATGTGGGATAATTTACCCCATTCAATCTTCCCCCTCCCTCTTCTTCCAGTGCAGTTTTCTTCCTTACTCCTTCATTTTATTTTTGGGGGTATTATCCCATCAAAGTCACCTTATATCCACTCCCTCTGTCTCCACATACTCCTTCTAATTGCTCTTACAGTAATAATGTTGTTAAAAGTTACAAATATTGGGGCAACTAAGTGGTGCAGTGAATAGAGCACTGGCCCTAGTCAGGAGGACCTGAGTTCAAATCTGGCCTCAGACACTTGACACACTTACTAGCTGTGTGACTTTGGGCAAGTCACTTAACCCCAATTGCCCTCCAAAAAGCAAAAAAAAAAAAGAGTTACAAATATTAGCCTGCCATATAGAAATATAAACAATTTAAACTTATTGAATTTCTTTTGTTTTCTCTTTCTTGTTTCTGTTTTACCTTTTTATGTCTACCTTGAGTGTTGCATTTGGAGGTCAATATTTTTATTCAACTCTGGTCTTTTAATTAGAAATGTTTGGAAGTTCTCTATTTCATTAAATGTCCATCCCACTCTTCCCCAAGAAAGATTATATTTAATTTTTCTGGGTATGTGATTCTTGGTTGTAATCCTTTGCCTTCTGATATTTCTTTCATGTGAAAGCTGTCAAATCCTGTGTAATCCTGAATGTAGCTCCACAATATCTGAATTGTTTCTTTTTGGCTGCTTGCAATACTTGCCACTTGATCTGTGAGTTCTAGAATTTGGCTATGATGTTCCTAGGAGTTTTCATTTTGGGATCTTTTCCAGGCTGTGATTGGTGTATTCTTTGGATTTCTATTTAGCCCTCTTGTCCTAATATATAAGGGCTGCTTTTTCTGATAATTCCTTGAAAGATGTTGTCCAGGCTTAAAAAATTTTTTTAATCTTATATTATTTCTCTTGGATCTATTTTCTAGGTCATTTGTTTTTCTAATGAGAAATTTCACATTGGCTTTTATTTTTTAAAAACTTTTAAAAAATTTTGTTTTATCATATCTTGATGTCCCATAGAATCACTAGGTTCCACTTGTTCAATTCTATTTGTTGTTTTTTTGTTGTTGTTTTTTTGTTTTTTTGTTTTTGGAGGGGGGAAGGCAGTGCAATTGGGCTGGTGCTCTATTCACTGTGCCGCCTAGCCATCCCCAATTCTATTTTTTAAGGAATTATTTTCTTCAGTGAGTTTTTGTACTTCCTTTTCCATTTGGCAAATTCTATTTTTGAGGGAGTTATTTTCCTTGGTAAATTTTTGCATATCTTTCCCCATGCTATTGATCCTCCGTATCACCGTAATAACTTTCTATAGTCTTCCTCATTTTTTCTGTCTTTTTTGTGACTTGTTTTTATGTAAGAGTTGGGCTTTGGTCCTGCATTGTCCCAAGCTTTTTGTGCTGGGCCTCTGGGTCTTATTGCTGGCTTTTGCTGAACTTCAGGGCTTAGCTGCTTGCTTTCTATGGAAGGTAGCATTCCCTTCTGGCTCCTACTGGGGGGGTGGGGCCTACCTGTTGGTTGCCCCAGGTATGGGGTTTAGTTGCTGGCCTGCTCTTGGGGTGGAGTCTTGCTGTTGGGTTACTATGGTGGCTGACCCTAGGGGAGAAATTACCATTAATATTTTTTGATTTATGATTTATAATTTATGATGATTTGTAATTCTCTTTATCCACCCCAATTTCTCTCCAGAACTCTAGACCCAAACATTATTATCTGCTTACTTAACATCTTCTCATCATAAACTCATTTCAAATTCAACATGTTCAAAACTCATTGTATTCCCCTCCCTCAGTGTCTTTTCCCCAAAAACTTCCCCTTTATATTGAGGGGACCACCATACTTTCTGTCAGCCATGTTCACAAACATGAACATGGATTTTTTTCTTCTCTCTACTTCACCCCCTGCCTATCCAATCAGTCACCAAGTCCACTCCAAAACATCTATCATATGCATCTCCATCATTCTGTTCACACAGACTACCCTGATTCAGGCTCTCTTTACTTTTCACCACAGTCATTTCAATAACTTCCTTGATTGATCTCCCTACTTCCATTTTCTTTTCTTTCCAATCCATCTTCCACATAGCTCCAAAATTGCTGTTCCTAAAACACAAATCTGACCATATTTTCACTGTATATCTATTGCCTCTAAGATAAAATATAGGCACAGGTAGGTGGCACAGTGAATAGAGCACTGGCCCTGGAATCAGGAGGACCTGAGTTCAAATGTGGCCTCAGACACTTGACACTTAACTAGCTGTGTGATGGCCTTTGTGCTCTCCACTGCCCCTTTGAGAAGGTAGTTGGGGGTAACTTGATCATTGTAATTCAGTTATGATACAGGGGTGGAGCACTTTGATTTTTGTGCTCTGTGACTGACCAAATGAATGTACTTTGTTTATGATTGATTGGAAACTAATCTCCATTTGAGAAGAGAGACTTTGTGATTGACTAAATGAATGTATTAGCTGGGGGTGGGGTACTTTGACTTTATACTTTGTGATTAAATTGAGATCCTTTGTGATTGAATTGAGAACTTACTTGCAAATGAATGTACTTTGTTTATGATTGGAAACTAATTTCCAGTTGAATGGAGAGAAGACTTTGTGATTGATTAAATGAATGTACTGCCCAGGGGAGGAGCAGTACTTGGACCTTAGTACTTTATGATTGAATTGAGGACTTAATAAATTATTGAATTACACATGGTGAATGCTATGTTTTGATTTTCTCTTTTCTGTGAATGTTCTGCCTTAATTTGTCACTGAATAAATGGAGAGTTACTATGCTGGTATTCCAGAGCTTGGAAGTTGCCTTTGCTTGGCATTACATATGGTATTCAGCATTTTTCTTTTGTAATTATCTTCTGGGAAGCTAATGATGTTTATGTCACTTTTTTTCAAGCTATTAGTTTTGAAAGGAGATATTGAATGTATTCTTTCAATTTTATGTTCTTTTGATTGTGCTCTAATAATTATGCTTGTATTTGAGGATTAAAAAAATTATAGTATAAGTTACAGGATGTTAGAACTTAGTTTTGTTTCTTCCATTCTTTATTCAGGGCATCTACTGCTTTGTAAAGGTTTTCCAGCTTTTGTTCTCAGCCATCTATTTTCCTTTCAAGTATTTTTAAAAATTAAAGTTTTTATTTCACTGCTTATCTCTTCCTTCAACTACTTTGTTAGGCTATTCTATTATCTTTTCCAGAATTCTAATTATAGTTACTATTTTGCAAAAGTATTGTCTTTATCTGGGGAATAATTTCTATTTTACTGAAAATTCATTACTGCATATTAAAAAAATCTATATGTATATGTATATATGTGTGTACACACACACACACACACACACACACACACACACACA
Organism: Pseudochirops cupreus; assembly: GCA_028627135.1. Lineage (NCBI taxonomy): Eukaryota > Metazoa > Chordata > Mammalia > Diprotodontia > Pseudocheiridae > Pseudochirops > Pseudochirops cupreus. The sequence continues at coordinate 464,479,198 of CM053582.1, read as the reverse complement.
CATCAGGAGCCTTTTCCCAATTGTCTTTCCTCAATCTCTGCCTTTTTTTTTTTTGTCTGTGAAGGTGCTCTGTTGGGATTTATTTCCTTTCTCCTTTTAGTTGTTATCGCTAGGTCTGAGTTTATTTGGTGCAGTTCTAGCTGTTTTAAATTGTGAGGGAGATATAGGCTTATGTGAAACATCTCACTAAGGCATCTTTTAAGAGGTCTGCTCCCCTTGACTCAGTTTCCCATCTACCTGTTTCCTATCTTTCCATTATGTCTTCTGAAATTCCTGCTCTATGGTTTACAAATGACCTTTCCTATTAGACCTACGTCCTACAATGTATATGTAACCTTGCTTAGGCTAAGAGACTTGAGACTTTCGATCTTTTTACTGTACTTTTGGGAAAGAAGGAATAGAACCTTGGCAACTGACAATTATCTGTCATGGCTCCACGGAGTCTGTATGAGGCATTACTAGGGGAACTTTTTTTCTGAGGACATTTGTAGAATTACCTGTCAGGGAGGAAGATTCTATGAGACAGTGCATTTGATCGCCATGAGCAAACGTCTATCAGAGATTTAGAGAGTTATGCAATCTTTGAGAGTCTGAAGAGAGAATTGAAAGATTTGCATGGATTTTTTTATTAGTAGTATTTATTAGTGTTATTATTAATAGTAATGTTAGTATTTATTAGTCATATCAGTAGCATTAGGATTCATTAGTAGTATTAGTAGTGGTAGTATTTATTAGTAGCATATCATTTACATATCACTTTAAGGTTTGCAAAGCACTATACAAATATATCATTTTATCCTTTCAACAGCTCTGGGAGGTAGTTGCTATTATTATCATCCTCACTTTACAGATAAGGAAACTGAGGCTAACAAAAATTAAGTGACTTGCCCAGGGTCACACAGTTAAGTGTCTGGGGAAGGAATTGAATCCAAGTCTTTCTGACCATAGGTTCATGGTTTTGTCCCCTGTGCCATCCAATTGGCTACTTTATGATTCCAGTGTTTTGAAAGGGTCCACAATTGCAGTTGTTAGAGAATTATAGTTTAAACTTCTTTCTCCTGCTTTTGAAGATCACAAAGGCAACTTTGGCTATGATCTTCCCCATAGCTGGTACAGTGTTGTAATGTTTATCTAAATTTTTTTAAATTACTTATTACCATTAAAATATTTGAGGGACAGTAATACTGATGTTTGTCTAAGTATAAACTGGGGTTTGAGGCAGAGAGGAGAGAAAGCTTATGGGAATAAGGGTTTCCTTTGTTTTTATCAAGGTAGGGCCTCATCACAAATTAATTTATTAAAAGCACTTTAAATTTTTAACTATTTTCTGAAGTCATTCTCATTCATACCTATTGGGTTGTCCTTGAACCTAGTGAGAGAGTTAATAGGAAAGAAATCCAGAAGGAGACCGAGGGGTGGAAGTTTAGTGTGTGTGTCACTGAGAGGTATTGCAGCATGCCTTGTAACACACCCTCTTAGAGGACTGATACAAGTGGGTTGGCAAAATTTGAAATAAATAAACAGTATATTCACATTTATTTACCTGTATGTATGTTGTTTCTCCTAGTGGAATATAAATTTCTTGAGGGTGTGAACTCTTTCTTGGTTTGTCTTTGTGTCAGATCTAAGATTCAAACCCAGATCTACCTGACAAAAAAGACAATATTATTTCTTGCTATCGCATACTGTCTCAAGGGATGCTGAAAAGACAGTTGAGAAAGTAACAAAGACGAACTTTGTTGCTATTGCCTGAGGCTGGCCCTGACTCTGGCATATCTCTTCCTCATTTCTTGCTCTGACCAATCCCCAAAGGCTTGTACCAGTGAGTTCCCTAGGACAAAGAAGTCTTGTTCTAATCTAAAACCCTGACAAAGAAGACCTGTCACTGCCTGACAAACACAGCAATTTAAACTCTAACCTCTCACTTTCACACAATTTCTTTGGGGGTAATGAATTAGGATAAACTATTTATATAGGACTTAGCAGGATTCACTTGGTTAAAATTGAAGATCTGGTCTTGTTACTTTAAGTGAATTAATCTTGTTCACTCTTTTACTTTGTTGTATTTGTCTTCAAAACTGAAATTGTTGATTTGGGGTGGAAGTATACCTGGAAAACAATCTTTGGCTCCACTCCCACATCAATGGCTCGAAGGCCTCCAATATTGAGAAAACGTGGGAAAGATCATGCTATTCAATTAATTAATGAGTTTATTTTAAGAATCAATTAAAAGGAATATTGATTAAAATTAAATTAAAATTTTAAATTAATTAAAAGTCTCAAACAAGAAACTCTTCCAGGGGTGGCTAGGTGGCACAGTAAATAGAGCACTAGCCCTGAGGTCAGAAGGACCTAAATTCAAATCCGACCTTAGACACTTAACAGTTACTAGCTATGTGACCTTGGGTGAGTCACTTAATTCTAATTGCCCTGCCTTCCCTCTTCCCTCCCCCCTCAAAAAGAAACTCTTTCAGGGCAGTAGGCCTCAAGACCACAGCTGTCTGCAACTCTGGCTTAGTAAACTGAGGCCTCTGTAGGTTCCAGCACTAGGTTAATAGGAACTGTGCTGGGCTCAGCAAAATTGCCACCCTCTACTGTTTGCCTTGCATTGGACTCTGGATATTACATCACCCAGGTTACAGGACATAGGTTACAGGACATATCATCCTTACATAAACCTCATGAAACTTGCCCCAGTGCCATCTATGATTTCATATTGTCCTATCTCCCACACTGTTGAAACCTGCTTAGGTTTTGTTGCCCTCCAGAGGACCAAAGGTCTCACCTAGGCTGTACTCTTTTCTCACTGATTCTTCTTAGATTTCCCAGCTCCTCTTAAACTTCAACTCGTGTACCATTTGCTATGGCAACATTCTCCTGACTTCCCTAGTTGTTAGAGCTCTCACTCTCTTTAAGATATCATGATATTTGCCCTCTTAAAAAAGCAATGTGGTGCCAATGTAGCAAGAGTCCTGGCTATAGAATCAGTAGACCTATTCTAGTGACCCGCATGACCTTGGGAAAGTGGCTTCTCCTCTTTGAGCTTCAGGGTCTCCCATCTGTAAAATGAGGGGGTTGAACCAGATGGCATCTGAAGCACATGGTAGCTCTAAATCTGTGATTCTGTATATGAAAAATGTGATCTGTGCTGTCTCTTTCAGTAGAATGCAAGCTGGAGCCAAGAAGGCTGGAATTCTTTTTTGTTTTGTTCTTTGTCTCTAAACATCATCTATCATGGTGCCTTGAGCACAGGAGTGGTTAATATGTGCTTTGCTGATCAACTGATGAGCAAAGGTCAGAGTGCTCTTTCAAAACAATGGGTATGTATTTCGACATTCTGAGATAATGAACTTCTAGAACTCCACTTCATTATTTAAAGTATTAATATCTCTAAGAGTAATTATTTCCCACAATAAAAGGGGGAGAGAAGAGGGCAGTACTATGGCCAATGTGTGGGGGAGGATGTTTGACGGGGGAAGGTCTCTCTTTAGGGAATGCACCAAATCCATATAGGTAGAACCTTTCCCACCCACAAGTGGGTCTCTCCATTCCTGTCCTAAATCTTTGTCCAAGCTTTGTTTCTTTCCACTTCTAGGGTGACCCTTAGCAGCTGACAAATTTGTGAAGTTGGTCAGATTGCCTTTGGTGTTACCTCACTTCTTTTAGCTTTCCTGGCCCTATGCTCAGGCCATAATTCTGAATATTCTTCACCACAGGTTGTCTGCAATAGTCCCTTTAAGATTTTGGTTGATAAAGAACTAAGATGTGACTCCTCTCAGGGATATTTTCATTTTTATAGGGGCCTCCTCAACACAAGACCCAAAGGAATGATTCTTCAATGGTTAAATCTCACACAGCATGAAATATTGTTATTTAGAAATAGTATTAAGAAGGTAAAAATTCTAAGCATTTTCATCCCAGGAAGAGGAGGAAAAATTCCTACTACCAAGACCTAGATTTGGTTCCTGAGATGGTCCTGGTGCCTGATAATCCAAGTTCTCCAAGCTTCAGGAGATTGTGATTTATGAATGCCTGAATCTTTCGTAGACACCAGAGAATTGAGGCCTATGTAAATTCTGGTAGCCTAGACTAGTGGAAAAAACATAGTGCTATGAGTCAAGGGATCTGAATTCAAGTTGAAACTTGGTCACTAACTAAATACATGACCTTGAATGAAACATTTCAGTTCTTTGGTCCTTGGTTTCCTTATTATGTAAGAAAAAACTTATACTTAATACTTGCTAAGTTTCCTTCTCACTTTGAAATTCTGTTGTAAATTTCTTGTCCCACATTTATTATTAATTTTTTTTTCCTACACTAGCCTGCTCCTTTCTGCAGAAGAATTTCTTTGGCTTGATTTATATATGCACTCAAACAATCTGAAGTCACTGGCCACCCAGACCTGCAGAGGCCTATGTGCAGGAGCGTGTAGTAACCGTGGCTGTCCTGGCAGAAGGCAGGGGGAAAAAAAGGGATTGGCATTGTTGTAAAATTGTCATTTGCTTATGCTTATCCTGAGCTCCTAGGTCAGTCACCCTGTGTCCTTGGGACTTCTAGGATTCCTTCCCCCAAAAGAGAGAACACAGAAATCTACAGTTAACATATTCTATAGGAGACAAAATGTGATCCGGTGTACCTTATAAGTAGTTATGCTGGGGGTCAAGGTGGAAGAGTCCTTAGCATGACTCAAACTCAACTCAATGCACATTAGTGCCTGTCACTCCCTGACCTCCTCTCTTGTTCCCTCACTGCCCTAGGTGCATTCATTGAATCAAAACCTAATCCTCTTCATATTGTCCTGAGAGCAACAAGCATTTGACAAAGTGCTGTTCCAAGCCCGATGTTATGCACTTAGTAACAGAAGTAGAAGGAATAAAAAAAGACAGTCCTTGCCTGCAAGGAACTTACATGCTAATGGAGGAAGACGACGGAAAAAGGAGCTGAAAAATGGGAGTGAGGAGAGGGGAAAGTACCTGTATGGGGGGAGCATGGTGGTGATGTTCATAGACTCAGAAGCACAGTTGGGAGGAGAATGAAACATGGCTGGCTGTTCCCCAAATTGGAGGCCCTGGAAGGGATTCACCAATTGTGGAAGGAACCGAGTACAGTAAAGTGATGTTCCAGGGTGAGAAGACTCTAGATTCTGAGGGAAATTTCAGAGTGAGAAGGTAACTGAGTCATGGTGGAAAAATCCATAAAATCATAATACTGCTGGGAGGAGAATGAAGCATAACTGTTTTGGGCCTATGTCTAAAATAAAGAACTCAGAAACAACTCATCAAGAGAAGGGGGCTGATGTGGTAGAGGGTAGAGAGACACCAGGTGGCAAGAGAAGTTCCAGGGTCAGAAGACAATTGAGTCATAGGGGTGAAATGTGCTCCTCTAGGTTCAGACCATACTGTCTAAATCTCTTACTCTTTCCAAGCTCCTTTATCCAACCAGAACATTTTCCCAACACAAATCTTAGCTCTCCATACATACATCTTTCTTCACATTCTTAGGTTAGTTGTGTCTTCAGCTCCAACGGCTAAGTACCAGCCTGAAGCTGCTTTCTGGTACCCAGAAATAGACCTGAAAAATATAAGATTTTATATTCAGACTTGGAAGGAATCTGAAAGTATCATTTGGCCCAACCCCTCCTTCTACAGAAGAGGAAGCTGAGGCCTACAGAGGTTAAATGCCTTGCCCAAGGTTACACAGGTAGCAAGTGACAGCAAGCACTTGCTTTCCCTTTGAAGCTTTGGGTAAACATTTCTCTTTTTCCATCGTCTCTAAAGTTCAATAAGATTAAGACAGTGAGAACCTATATTGTCAACATAGAGTCTCAGACCCCACCACACACAGTTTCTGGGGACTCTGATCCAGGACTTAGCTCTGCAAAGCTATGCTCTAAATAACTCCCTTTTACCTTTACCATGTCTTTGTTTGTGGCTAGCAGGGTCGATGGGAGAGCAAAGGACAAAGGTAAAAGTAGATATGACTAAACCAGGAAACTCTGGTAGTCTGTGTGCTTGAGAGTCTCCGCTTCTGACATGTGACCAAAGTCATTCACAGTTGGTCATGACCCTCTCTTCCTCTCCTACGAACATTAGAGATGAGCAGAGGGTTAACACTTCCCTACAAGATACCAGAGAGGAAGGCATCAGAACTTTGAAATGTTGTAGTCTGGAGCTGTTTTCTTATCAGACTCAGAACAGGGTTAGTTCAGGAACATTTTGATCTGTGACTGACTGCTTGTACTCTAAGGGTATGTTAAAGAGAGATGTAACAGGACTGAGACCTGTTCATTCTAATGGACTGTCGGCAGAGCTATACAGTGGCTCAATTGTTTAGGAGAACAATTGGCATTATGCAAGAAAAGTTACAATATCATCCCTTCCATTTAATTCAGTGATGCTGTGGTTACTTATTCCAAGAGATTATTGATAGACCTGTCTCTATAAAAATATTCATAGCAACACTATTGGAAAATAGTAGAAACAGGGTAGAAACAATCAAGATGCCTAATGATTGGGAAGCTGCTGAATAAATTGTGGCATGTGTATATTCTGGGAGATTGTTATACTAGAAGAAACTACGACCATGAAGAATCCAGTGGATTATAGGATAATCTTTATGGATTGGTGTTCAAGAATACACCAGACAAAAGATGATATACACTGGCAAGCATTATACATCTAGATAATTTTTATGCTATTTTGCTATTTTCAGGGAATACTCTAAATAGTTGAAGGAAGAAATGCACTGAAGGAAAAAATACAACTTGATTTTACATGTTTTTTCTAGGGAGAAAAAAAGATTGATATCTGTTAATAGAAGAGAATCTAGTGGCCTAATGTAATAGAAAGATTATAAGCTAAGACTCCGGAGAACTTGGTTCTACTCTCCAATTCTACTGTCAATGATCTCTGTGCCCAGGTATATGTCACATAATGCAGTATTTGAATTGTCTCATTTGATGAAGCTTTTTTTTTTTAAAGGTTGGTTTAGGTATGATCAATTCAAAGAAATCATTTGTTTAGCTTTGGGATTTCAAAGATTTCTGTGGTTGTTTATGGATCCCTATGATCTTGGCTTAGTTGCTAAGAGCTTTTTCCATTCTTATCACTATATGGCAGGTTGCCTGAGTAATTTATAGTATTATCCTTCATCAACAACTAGTGAAATGGTTTTCATATTCAGGTTTATTACATATGAGCTGACCATGCTAGTATTAGACATTGCAGTGAAACTCCACAAAGATTAGACAATGTTGATTATTGCTCTTTTGTTAAGATAAAAACAAAAACTTTCCTGGAATTGTCTGAACATATTTCCCGTAATGCCATAAAAGGTAGGCCCATAAAGATTAAGTCCTGGGTTGCATGTCTCCAGCTGGTTCCTGGCAAATAAAGTGTAGTAATAGATCATAGATTTAGAACCAGGACCTTAGAGGCTAGCTAGTTCATTTTGTAGATGAGGACGCTAAGGCCTAGAAAGGTTGACTTGCCCAGCATCACACAGCTAAGAAATGTCAGAGGCACCATTTGTCTTGCAAGCTCCAAGTCCCCAGTATTGTGTCTACTGTGCCAAGCTGCTTCCTCAGGCCTGGAGTTTCTAAGTATGGCAAAGTAAGACAATAAAACAAGGAGTTTGAATAGGATCATGCAGGAAAGAGAGAGGCATGGGACATGAAATGGAAATAGATAGAAATGAGCTGGGTTAGAGGAGAGAGGGATAGCAGAATTCCATTGAGCAGGTAGCTTCCTTCCTGGATCTAACTGGATGTTTCATTTCAGTTCAATTCAACAAGTATTTATTTAGCACTGACTAGGTGCTAGGGACTGCTGTGTGGTTGGAATACAGAGACAAAAAGAAGACTGTTCTTACCTTCAAAGAACTTACATTCTGTTAGGGGAGGAAAGGGGACTATATGTGCATTGAAAAGCAGAACAAGTCTCATTTCCATACTCCCTTCCCTACTCTCCCCCACTCCCCTTTATTTTTTTTAAAGTTTTATTTATTATAGTTTACATCATTCATTTCCACGAGATTTTGAGTTACAAATTTTCTCTCCATCTTTCCCCTGCCCACCACCCCAAAACAGCCATCCCATTGTATAACCCCTCCTCCAATCTATTCTCTCCTATGTCCTCCCCCATCGCCCCTCTGATTTTCTGGTAGGGCAGGATGGATCTCCCTTCCACAGTGCCTGTGTATCTTAAGTTCCAGTTGGATGTAGTTAATAATAATAATAATTATAATAACAATAATTGTATATAAATACATATATATTTTTAACATTTGATTATAGTACTTTAAATTCTAGATTCTTTCTCTTCCTCCCTCATCACCCATCCCCACTGGAAGGACAAGCAATCAAATATAGGCTAAACATATGTAATTACGCAGAACCTCTCCACAGTGGGCATATTGTGAGAGACTGATTACATGTCCCTTCTTCCTATCCTGCTGCCTCCCCTCCCCCCCCATTGCACTCTCTACCCTGTCCCTGTCCCTCTACAGAAGTGTGCACTTCCATCAACCCTCCACCTCCCCCTCCCCTC